>CP092885.1:15092242-15692242 GCA_030710605.1 Cordylochernes scorpioides
ACCGATAAATATTTATTTATGATAACACCTTTTTATTGTTTGAGATTTATTAATTTATCATTTGTTAAATATATTTCTATTTATCATCTATTTCTCATCATTTTATTTTATTATTTTTATTTTTTTTGAGATTCAGTATATATAAGCCTGACGTGAGACAACCAACTGAAGTAAATTATTTAAGAAAAAAATAACTATATACCTGAGTGCTGTTCTTTCACATACTACCTTTCTACTATATTTACTGCAATGAAAGACATTGGGAGGGTTCGACTCATCAGTAATGAACTCTCACAACTATGTTGACAATTTGAACCACCAGACCACTTTTAATAACTCTAACACTGTATTTGACGATATATAGTAAAAAAGGAAGAACTGAATTATAGTTATGGTAATTTATAAAACTATGTGGACATGAGCTTTTAGGACAGAAAAATACATTTAAATATTTGTATCGGGAAATGCTGCCAGCAAACTGAAAATAAAGCCAAAGTTAAGAATATATTAATTAAAAAGCTATAATGTGTCATCTATATATAATTACATCAATGACCTTTCAATTAAAATATCTCTACGTTCTTTATCCCAATGTACATTTCTGTATTGTAATTCTCCAATGTTAACAACAACAGCAATCCATTTATTGGGATCTATGCCCAACATATGATTCTCGCCCAGGTACATATTTGCTCAGAAAAAATAAATTAGTTATTTACAGGTGATCGTTCATTTACATATTCATTTACAAACGGTTCTGTTTTCTTAATGTTTCTTCTTTTGCGCAGCCCTGTAAAACTTATACAGGGTCAATTCCTAAAAAACTTATTAACTTTTCATAACATTTGGAAAGATTGTATATAATGATACAGCGTTCAGATGCTAAAGAGATGTATTTGGTATATGATATACCTTACTCACACACATACAGCTTTATTAAGACCACCGGTCTTATACAGATTTACCACAGGAAGAAAGGTATCATAGATGAAGCTCCTATACTCCAGGTAGCTCAACAGCCTCCAGGTCCAACACATATCCAGTGGCCACAGATTCCACCGTGCATAGGTTAGCGTATCACTGAAAAGGCGAGTGTGGTATCAGCCGAATTTTAGTCTTCGTTTTCCTCATCCAAATGGATCACGATATTCGGCGATTCTATTAATCTCATCCGAACGGTAGTATATCATATACAAAGAACTTTCAAGACACCTGACGAAAAGAGATGCCTCAATAATCGAAAAGTAAAATATAATCCTAAGAAAAAACACCTTAGCATATTAAAACCTTCTATTATATTATTTTCAATATTCAATCGAATATATGAAAGGATTTTGTTGCGAAATTTTGACATGAAATGGATATAGGGCGAAATGGACCATGTGATTCTACAATATATCTTACCACATACCACCACCAAGACTGCCTGTGTCTAAATATTGGTTAGAGAGAGGTAGGGTTAGAAATTAAAATATACATAACGTAAATATTGATAAATAACTGGATCTCTTCCCATATAAATTACCTCTGAAATTTAATCCAAATAAATAGACGTCCCATCATTATTTATGCTTAGAATATTTAAGTGTAATTTGACGATGGCGTTTCCCTGGGGTTACATTTCTTTCAATTAATCACACGGGTTATGCCAATTTAGAATGCTTTTAAATCATTACTTGCGGAATTTCCTAAATTGAATTTAGTCATAAATGGAAATTAATATGTTTCCAACATTCGGCCAGACTAATAAAATCCTTCTGATGAAATTAATGTTTTCTCAGTCAGACGATTAGTTTAAAAAGCGTTTTATCGTCTGTAACATGAGCTAATTGTATTTTCAGTGTTGCTGACTAGATTGATAAATTGTTATAAATCACAGATTAAAAAGTTTTATAGGAATAAAGAAAAATATACTAATATTTACGCATTTGATTGTTTATGTATAGATTTATTATTATATTATATATTATTATTATAATTATAGATGACCAGATTATTCGCACGGTGATTGATTCGCTACTTTCATGTGACTAAACCAGCCAATCAACGTGCAGTGTTTTTTTTTTTTAGTTGAGTGGTTACATAGAACAATAACGTTCTCCGAATTGTATATATATATATAGTATATCCTGACCAGGAGCACATGTGCTTTACAGAAGGCAGAGCGCCATCTGGTGGAACAGAAATCAACTAAACATTGATTTATCCTGTTCCCTGATATTTGGCCAACCCAATTTATTGATAAATCAAAAAAAGCCATCCACGAATTAGTTGATTTCTGTTCCACCAGATGGCGCTCTGCCTTCTGTAAAGCACATGTGCTCCTGGTCAGGATATGCCATTTTTAATATTGATTTCAACACCTGATCTTTTTTTATCCTTTATTTTTTTATTTCGTTTTTTAATATATATATATAGTATATTTCAAACTATATAATAATGACACTTTTAGTATATGTCACATATCTTCCAATTAGTTAGAGCCGATACTTTATAAGATCATACCGTTCTATTAAAGTGTTAAATGCTCCTATTTGCTTCCACTCCCATATTTTGTATATATGCTATATCTTTATTAATACAACCTGTACCCCCTTATTTGTATTTAAACTAAAAATGGTGACGTCAAAATAAAAATCCAATGAGTGGTCGGTCAGCTGGTGGCAGCTGGGGACAGAGGAGGAAAATGCCAAAGCCCAGAATGGGGCCCCCTCCTCCAAGGGACTTTTAATAGACGAGCCCTGTAAACAGGACAGGTTTTTGGCAGGGGGTCAGCAGATGGTTCTAGGCTGTGGCCTTTGGCAGACGGTTTCTGTCTCTCGCAGTCTCTCTCTCCATGTCTCGGTGATAGGCATCCAAGTTTGCGTCACTTTCGGTGCTAACATCTAGCCCTGCCTCTGCTTCTTGTTGTCCGCGTGTGGGAAGAACATCAACACTCGCCTCACGTACACGACTGCCAGCTTATCCATACGTCGACATTTGCAAAAATGTTATATATATATATATAGTAGAGAATTAAATATAATTTATATGAAAGATAGTGGTAAATTAATGTGATTGAAAACAAATTATAAACTATTTATTTTTGCGTATCAAAAAGGTTTTATTTTTCATGTAACTTTTATAATTTGTTTTTAATCATCATTAATTTTTACAACTATCTTCATATAAATTTTATTTAATTCTACTTATCCGTTCAGTAATAGCTTGCTATACTGACATTATGCTCTCAATTCGACATTATACTCTTAAATCAACATTGGAATTTTCTATAACTTCTATATATATGATCTTTGTTTGAACTTTCTGAGGGTTTTTTCCGTATTTTAAAATATTCTCTATTTTACTCTCTGTTCTTTATGAAGCAACATTTATTTGATTTTTATTTATTTATTGATTATTTGATAAATAGATATTTTGATTCATTTATATATTTAATAGGGTTCTATTATTTGTTCTCCTCATTCCGTTATATGATTAAATTTAGAGAAATAAAACTATTTCGATTTTATTAGGTTTTATTAATTACTAGCGGATGTACCCGGCTTCGCCCGGTTTTTACCCGAGTAAAGGTTTGACTAACGAACATTTGTTAAAACAATTCTCTATAAACTTATAAAAAATGATATATTTTGATAATTTGAAACTCGTAAATTTGAATCTCTCGATAAAGTGAACATTTTTTCCCGGTCCCTTGAAAAATACTCGATAAGTTGAATAAAATCAATATTAATTGGTTCCCTCGATAATTGGAAGTTAAAGGAATAGTATCATGCCTTGGAATTGTATCATTATTCTTGTCTCAAATAAATTGCCGTGTCATCCTGAATTTTGTCTTTCCTAATTTTCTACATTACAAAATCATCATTTTATCTATTCTCCCAATATATATTGTAGATAAATGATAAAAACTAACTTTGACTTGTGAAACCGCCAACTGACGTGCACGGGGTGCAACGTTTTATGGGCATGGTCAATTTCTTAGGCCGCTTTGTTCCAAACTTAGCGGAAATCACAAAGCCACTAAACGACCTAAGAAAGAAAGATGTTAGTTTCATCTGGGGCTCACCACAGAAAAAGGCGTTCGAGAAAGTCAAAGACGTTCTGGCCAGTGACCGAGTTCTGGCAAGCTTTGACATCTCTAAGAAGACCATGGTCTCAGCTGATGCATCATCGTATGGCCTGGGAGCTGTCCTCAAGCAAGAGCATGAGGCCAACGAGTGGCGCCCAGTGGCCTTTGCATCACGAACGCTGACGAAGACGGAACAGGGATACGCTCAAATAGAGAAGGAAGCCCTTGCAATCACATGGGCGTGTGAGCGCTTCAAGGACTTTGTGGTTGGAAAAACCTTCCTCATCGAAACAGACCACAAACCTTTAGTCCCCATCTTCACCACTAAAGATCTGAACGATCTAACGCCAAGGCTTCAACGGTACCGTATGAGGATGCTTCAGTTCTCGTTTCATATCTTTCATACACCGGGGAAGGACCTAATCACCGCTGATGCCCTTTCAAGACAACCACTTCCAGGTCATCTTCCCGAAGATGAAGAGCTCCAAGAAGAAGTTGAACATTTTGTGCGTAGCATCGTCCTGCATCAATCCACGACAGACGACCGACTTGCCAAAATAGCCCTCAACCAGAAGCTGGAGCCTACCCTTCAAAATGTGGCATTTTATTCCAAAAACGGGTGGCCCGCCAAATGTCAGCTCTCTCCCTTAGAACGCTCGTTCTACGATGTTCGCGACGAGATAGGGGAAGAGAACGGCTTACTAATGAGAGGACTGCGAGTGATCATCCCCTCTAACATGCGAAAAGATGTTTTGAACCGCATCCACGCAGGTCATCAAGGAATAACAAAATGTCGAGCAAGAGCAAAGGATCATGTTTGGTGGCCAGGAATAGGTCAAGAAATCCAGGATATGGTAAAAACCTGTGAGAAATGCATAGAGAATCAACCTCTAAAGCACGAACCACTCATCCCCAACGACTTTCCGGAAAGACCGTGGCAAAAGGTCGGGATGGATCTCTTCCATTACGAAGGAAGTGAGTATTTAGTCGTCGTAGACTACTTTTCTCGATTTATCGAGGTCGTACGACTTACTAAACTTTCCTCGGAAACTGTGGTAGATCACTGCAAAGCCATCTTTGCTCGTCATGGCATCCCTGACATTGTAATCAGTGATAACGGACCACAATTTCGGCCATCAACAACTTCAGCTTTTACGAAGTTTGCCTCTGAAGTTGGGTTTCGACACATCACTTCCAGCCCAAAGCATCCACAATCAAATGGTCAAGCAGAGGCTGCTGTCAAAATTGCGAAAAACCTGATGAAAAAGAATAAAGATCCGGTCCTAGCACTCATGGAGTATCGGGCAACACCCCTGGCAAACGGACTCTCCCCTGCGGAACTTCTATTTGGACGGAAAATTCGCACTATGGTTCCCTGCACTTCATCATCACTAACCCCTAAAACAGTGGATCAATCCAAACTCAAGGGGGAAGAGGAGCAGCGGAAGATGGCGCAGAAAACGGCTTTTGACAGACGCCATGCGGCCACGAAAAAGGCGGAACTAATTGCAGGAGAGAAAGTTTGGGTGAAGGATCTTCGAGCGTGGGGAAGTGTCCTCGAGAAGGCTTCAGCGCCCCGCTCATACATCGTAGAAACTCCTGTAGGGACCTACAGGCGGAACTCTCTTCTTCTGGCTTCTTCCCAACAACAGGTCGACCCCAGTGAGACATCTCCTGACAGTGAACTCCCCACCGAAACGGAGGAAACTCCGGGAAATGAACTGCCTGCAGAGGAGCTACAACAGCTGCCAGCAATCGCTCCAGAGATAAAGCAGCTGTCTCCCTCACCTGGGAAAGTGTCGCGGTATGGGAGAAGATACAAGCGTGTCCAGCGCTAACCTCCTCTAAACTTTTTGGGGGAGATGTTGAGGGTTCAGGGAAGAATCCTCACGCGCCGAGCGGCGCCGAGGTGACGGCGGGAACCGGCCGAAACTGGATCCCGTCAGAGTTTGTTTTGGTGTCGGCTGGAGGGAGGACTAACTCCGCGTCTAGCTGTGTGTGGTATTCTCTTTATGTTCCGGCACTGGTTATAAATAAAACCGGTACCAAAGGAGCTCCGACGACTCAGAGTGGATTATTGACAAAACAACGGGCACAACACAACATTATCTAGATGACGTAATCATTTATAGCTCGGATTTTCCAACACATCTCAAAAGAATAGAAGCTGTTTTAAAATGTTTTCGCGAGGCTAATTTAAAATTGAACAACAAAAAATGCCAATTTGCTTTCGAATAACTGGAGATTCTTGGTCATATAACAAATCAACATGGTATAAAACCAGCGGAGCATAATATAAACGCTATTAAAGATTTTCCTCGGCCCACAAAGGTCAAAGAAGTACAATCATTTTTGGGAATGTGCTCATATTATAGAAAATTTATCAAAGATTTCCCAAAAATTGCTGACCCTTTGACCAACCTTATTAAAAATCAATGGTTGCCTGTAAAGTCGGTTTTACGGGCGAAGATTTTACGTGACAACGGTAGAATATTTATTGATATGAATATAATTAAATTGCACAATAGGAACAAGGAATTGAATGAAAATAAGAATTGCACAAATTTTAACTATAGAAATATATTTTGTTTACTAAAACATTGTACATGTAAACTTAAACTTAACTAATTCCTATTTGAGTGATTTTGTTGAGGATAGGACGATGATAGGAGAAATATGAAATGAAAGGAAGTGTTTCTGCTGTAATGTGTCTTGCGAAAGTCAAGTCGATAGTTGTTCCTTTTAACGTAGTTGACTTAGAAACGTTTGATACGCAATCAAGATTATACGTATTTTTCATGAATTTAAGAAACGAGTTGTCAGGCTTTACGTTTTTGTTAAAATCACCACACAGAAGAATCGGTATACTAGAATCAACTTGCACGAACGGTGGCACGTACTGGCTGTTGTGAATGTACGGACCGAGTCCTTGCCATAGTAACATTCCAATATCCTGCATACTAGCTCCTGGATGAATATATACAGCACCGAGTATAAACTTGAAGCTAGTATTAGCGGCGAAGCAAGTAACTTCAGTCATGCACATGTCACCCTTGGTTTTAATGACACGAGTTACGTCTGTAATCGCAACTTGGAACACTTCCGCCGTAGATGTCGATGATAATTTACGATAGATCGCCACTCCACCAGCCGCGTTGGTATTTGAAAATCAAAACACTTATTCAGATCGAAGGTTCAAATTTTTGCTAAATAAATTTGAAATTAAATAAAATTTGTAATTGTAAATGATGAAGTTGAAAATTAAAACATTTACTTAAATTAGATGTTAAAATTCTTGCTCAACACAGTTTAAATAAAGTTTTCTTATATCTGCCACTTTTTCTTAATATTTGTAATTTTAAAGAATCAATTCGAAAATCAAAACATTTATTCAGATCGAAGGTTCAAATTTTTGCTAAATAAATTTGAAACTATTTAAAATTTGTAAAATAATAATTAATTAATTAATTTATTTTAAACTAATAATTTATTTAACACTATCAACATTTATCAATAGTATGACATAACCTATAAACTCAGTTTCTCAACTTTTGTGTCAATCTAACAATTAATCAATCAATCATAGTTTACGATAATGAAATATCAGTGTACAATTATTTACCTTTATTGTTGTAGTTGTTGTAAATGACGAATCTAAGCACTCCACATTTTCACTACAGACACAGCTGACGATACTTTAACCACACGTGTGAACTTGTATTATGACGCTTTCTTGTTTTCCAACGCCAAGAACGTTCGAGAAAGACAAAGACAGAGACAAGCATGCGCCGATTCAATGCGCCTAATTCTCTAGCGCTGCGCGCGCAGCACTCTCGTTCGGTGACTCATCGTAACGTTACCGGGCGTTACACTTTTTCATAAGTGACTCCCAGCCGCAACCTAATTTAAGACGTTGTCACGTCAAAAAGTGTATCATTTACCTGGACAGAAAGGCAAGAGGAAGCGTTTCAAACCCTAAAAACAGCACTATTAAGTCCACCAATCTTAGGGCACTTCAATCCAAATGCGCCTACTTATATTCATACTGATGCGTCCAACATCGGCATAGGTGCAACTCTTGTCCAAGACATCGGTGGTGAAGAGAAGATGATCTCATATTTGAGTCGTACCCTAAGTAAAGCGGAGCAAAACTATTCAACCACTGAAAAAGAATGTCTGGCCGTTGTCTGGTCAATGTCAAAATTACGACCCTACCTTTATGGAAGACACTTTAAAATAGTAACAGACCATCACGCCTTATGCTGGCTCAAAAACTTGAAGGATCCAACAGGTCGATTGGCAAGATGGGCATTGAAAATTTAAAAATATGACTTCGATATAATACATAAATCAGGAAAGAAGCATCTGGACGCCGATGGCTTATCTAGGGGACCCTTACCAGAAACTGATTGGGATGAGGATTTTAATAGGCTATTTTTAAATCAAATAACAGACGAAGAGGATGACCCCGAACCCTGAAGGCAGGGCGTGGTTGCTTGTGGTTCCAGAGAAGAAAAAGAGAGAAATTATGAAAGAATATCACAATCATATGTCGAATGGCCATCTGGGCGTCGCCAAAACCATGTACAGAATAAAGAGTAAATACTTTTGGCCATCCATGCTAAAGAATGTCTCAGAATTCGTTAAGACGTGTCACCTCTGCCAAAGTAGGAAAGGCTCAAACCAATTACCTTCTGGACTACTACAGCCCATCCCCCCAGCCAACTTTCCTTTCGAAAGAATTGGAATTGACTTTGATGGTCCACTGCCATCTACGAAAAACAGGAAAAAATTGATAATCGTGCTGACGGACTACTACACTAGATATGCAGAAACAAGAGCAGTCTCGGAAGCAACAGTGAAAGAAGTTTCTAAATTTCTAGTAGAGGATATTTTTCTCCGGCACGGAGCCCCACAATATCTTATTAGTGACAGAGGCTCTCAATTTACCAGTAATTTAATAAAAGAGGTGATGAAAACGTGCAAGATTGAACATTGCTTCACAACGAGCTATCATCCCCAGACTAATGGATTGACAGAGCGGTTAAATAGAACATTGATCAATATGCTCAGTATGTATGTGAACACTGATCAGAAGAATTGGGACGAAATACTCCCATTCATCACTCACGCTTACAATACTACAATTCAGGAAACCACAGTATATTCTCCCTTTTTCCTGATGTTTGGAAGAGAACCCACGTCTCTTTTGGACGACAGGAATATCTCGGTGGACATTGACAAGGATGATTATGATGAATACATAAAACAACACTTAGACAAAATAAACAGAACAAGAAAATTAGTTATTAACAACACAATAAAGACTCAAGAAAGAATGAAAAAGAACTATGACAAGAAACACATGGAAAGAAGCTACGAACCAGGAGAATTAGTAGCAGTTTGGACACCAATTAGGAAAATAGGAAAGTGTGAGAAACTACTGAGAAAATATTTTGGCCCATATCGAATATTAAAGAAGCTGTCCAACGTAAATTACTTAATTAAACCAAAAGATAATCCTGGCCAAGACCCATTGATTGTCCATGTCTCAAGAATCAAACCCTATTTTGAAAGAATTGATGAGGTCAATCACGAGGACGTGACGACCTCTGGAGAGGGGGAAGTGTTACATCATGATTAATGGCGTATTTCTTATATTATTTTTAATATATTTTAAATTTAAATTATATATTTATTTATTTTTATATAAAATATTCTATGATATTTATTTAAAACAGATTATTTAGATTATCATCATTTGTATTTAGGTACACGTGTGACTTCACTGCTCTCTTTGATGTGAGAAAATAAATAAATTATTCTGGAGGCTACTTAAAGTAGACTTATCTCATTATTCCCTTATATAACTTTGTAGGATGGTTGAAACACGCTCTGGTAAGATGCAAGACCCAGCACAGGAGAGAATCATGTCTGAAGAGTCTGCCAAGCCGCAACCTGGTGCAACAATATATTATGACATATATATGTGTTATGAATATTTTTTTTTGTTGTTGTTAAAAAAGAGAGAGAATTGAAGGTGCAGTAGTGAAAAAGGAAATATAATTAATTACTTATCAAGAAGTTTTTTTTTTTTGCTTATCCCTAGTACACGTGGTACAGGCCATGATAATTATGGTGGGTAGTTAGCGACTGCTTTTTTACTGTAAGCGCACCACATGTCTACACATGTGAAAGCAGTTTGACTTTGCACTTACAAATGTGCCAGAGGCCCGTTTGGTTACTTGCACTCGCTGGTGGGGTTGGACTTTTGCAAGAATCGGGGGGCCATTGGAGCATTTTAATTTTTTTTTTTAAACAGAAAAAAAGTGTCCAATGCGGGGATCGAACCCGGGTCGTAGTGGTCGAAAACCAAACGGTTTAACCAGCCTTCCACCGACCCCCCTTATCAAGAAGTTTTTATTTTGAATTACTTGAAGCAAATTACACTTTTTTTTTCACAGTAATATAGAATTTATAAAATGAATCCTATATTCGTGAATTAAAAGATATTGTTGCATCATGATTTGGGGGGGGGGCGTAATTTTTAAATTATTTATAATATTATTTTTAATATATTTAAAATTTAAATTATATATTCATTTATTTTTATTCAAAAAGGAATATTTAGAATATCATCATTCCTTTTTATAGTTTCATTCCTTTTGTGATATTTTATTGTACATATATCTTGATTGGTTATTGGAGCGACAGAAGACCTAGACCAAGACTACGGACCGCGACCTAAGAGGAAGACAAGAATAAATAAACGCAATAACTTTAAAAGGTAATTTATTTTTATTTAATTTTATTTATTTACTTTTATTTGTTTGCTTTGAGTATGGAAACCCACTCGGGAAACGTGTATAACACCAAGAAGGAAGAAACCAAGGTCGACGACCCTGCAAATCTGCAACTTGGTGTAACAATAGGTAGGTTAACTATACATATTTACAACAAATATTCAAAAATGTTATCTTCTAAATCTAAGGTCAAACATAAAATAATAGTCAATGATGAAAATAAAATACATGTTTTTTGAAAAATAAAATATTTGAATATCAGATTATATAATATATATATATGTAGTATATTTTGAGTTAGTTAGATCACAACCTTCTAATATTCATTGTAATCCCATCCCTATATAAAACTATGTATCAACCTTGTAAAATGGATGTCACAATAAAGCAAAGAGGGAGGTAGACCAAGCGAAGCCATAGACCAAACGTACAGGTATTATGATAGTGAGTCACATCCGCCCAGGTGGCCGGCCAAGGTCAGACTATAGAAACCAAAACCTAAGATCAAAGGCTAGACACCGAGGCGCGCCGTTATCAAAGAGCTTGCCGCAGCCAATCGGAGTCAAGGTCAGACTTTAGGCCAACACCTGAGATCAAAGGCTAGACACCGAGGCGCGCCGTTATCAAAGAGCTTGCCGCAGCCAGTCAAAACGCGCCACCACATGCCAGAGTCGAGTATATAAGGCCCCGAGAGGGGAAAGCCGTAAGGAGGTAGGGTTAGTTGTTTCCAGAGCGACCCCGTTACAGTCGGTCGGATCCCTCACCCCTATCCGCGATGTAGGGCATCCGTGGCGTCCGGGTCCGCTGTCTTCGTCCGTGGTCTACCTCTTTCTTGGAGTTACCATCTAGACCTGCCTCTGTCTCTTGCTGTCCCAGTGCGGGAATCCCATCACGCACCCACTACCACGACTGCACCCAGCACATTCCACATCGGGTTTACTACATATATATATATATATATATATATATATATATATATGTCATAATTTGTATATAATTAAATGCAACCCCGACCCACTATGTATATATCATGTATGATTTTCAAAGACTTAATAAAGAACAAGGTAACTGGAGGAAAGAAAGTAACAAAAGATATAGGAAGTAAGACTAAAGCTGGCACGACTATTTTGGCACCCCTGTGTCAACATTGCAGGGGCAGAGACCGGACGTCTCTAGTGACCGCAGAAGTTATTTTAGCCAAGATGCACTCAATACTTCCGGCAAAAACAGGACGTATCTAATATCCGTCGAAGCTATAAGCGTCAAGATACCCAATACTTCCTGACGAAATCGGATATACCAGGCAGGCCATCTTTCATCAAGGAGAGCCGCCGGCCAATTAGGGAGGAACCACTAAGTAGGTCAACCAATAGGAAAACACCATGTGATCATATCTCAACCAATCAGAGAGAAACTGAAGCTTGGTGTTAAATCGAAAAGCAAGAAATGTCAGTTACGCTTTGGCTCCCAAGGAGGTGACATCGGCTCTAGACCTCTTCCCCCCACTCAACTCATAGCTAAGTACAATCACCACCATGTGATCAGCTAATTAATAAGTCAAATCGCTCAGCTCTTATCAAGCTTTCTTCCCTCCAATCCAGTTGCCTTTTATTTTCAAACCTCATCATGTGTCCTGATTATTCCTAACTGTGTGCTTCACTTACCACTCAACGACTGCGCTTCAACCAAATCTCACCATTCGCATCCAACAATAAGAAACCCCGCAACGATATTGCCACAGAACGGTTAAGTCGACAGGATAAAGATTATAGAGTTTAATCAGGATGAAGATGGAAATTAACCCAGGCGCCAGCACAACAAAAGGCAATGATAAACCAAGAGAGAAGAAACTGACAACGAACGAAGCGACAAGACATACCCTGGCGACGGTAATTTTAGAACTGACCGCCGCGCTACAAGGGGCGAGATCGACGCAACTGGAAGCGGTCTTCCGGAGCGCCACCCTCGGGACAGCCGACGCCCGCACCGCCGGTACGTGTCCGAACAACCTGACGTCCACCGAGGAGTCGCCAACCGCCATGCCGTACCCGTATACACGGAAGCAATCCACGCGACACGGGCCCAGAGTACCGACAGCGCGATCCACTCGAATGGAAACAGTACAAATGACTAGATTTCCCTTTCAATTGCGCGGACAGTGCAAAAGGTCCCGACCCGGTCCAACAGATATTCCAAGCCAGCCACACCAAGCCGAAGACGCCACAGTGGAGACTTTTCGAGACTAAGGTAGGCAATCCACCCAATGACACCATCAAATTGACTTTGGACTTGTATCTGACCCAGGACCTACCATGTACCTTTCTCATTGAACCAGACGTAGGTTCGAACATATTGCCGTATCATTTATACAATAGATTAAAAGCACAACTTCCCAATTTAAGTATTAAAAAACCTTCCCTTGATCTATCCACCCTAAATAGTTTTACGAAAATAATAGGACATTTAACTTTCCCTCTGACAATAGGCCAAATAACCCGTAGAGAGAACTTCCACGTGGTAAATGCATCATTGCCATTTGGAGTTCTTACCTTAAAAACCCTTTATCAATATAAATTAAAACTAAATTATAATCGCGGCACTATTTTCCAACTTGGCGTCCCATTGTCTAATACTATCTACCACTTTAAACATGTGTCAAATGAATGCAAGCACGGGCTAGGCCAAAACCTGTCCCAAAGGACTCGCACAGCACCCAAAGCTTTCACACATGGAAACCCTTGCCTGCATTCATTGCCCGAACCCCAAATATTTACATGCCACCATTCTAATCTCACACCACGCAACTTTTCACTCAATCCAATTGCCAATACTTTATGCCCACAACACATAAAACCACAGGACGGTTTTCACACTCACAACACACGCACCCATACGTCGTCACACGACGGTAACACACACAACCCGCACAACACACGCAACACGCACGCCAAAAGACAACAACAACGACAAACAAGCGCATGCACAACCGTTAAGAATAATACAATCATCCCGTCTACACAAAACATAGAAAAAATTCACGCCACCAAACAACCACACAATCGAAAAACCTTGCGATCTTTCCTAAAAGCTGTGAACACCTATAAAGAGTTCATTCCAGACCACGCCCGCTTGCGGACGCCACTTATCAACCTTCTAAAAAGGGATATCATGTGGGTCTGGGATGACGAATGCCAGAAAGCGTTCACTAACCTGAAAGAAAACCTTACCACACACCCCACATTACACCTTTACCAGGAAGGTCTGCCATGCCAGGTGTACTGTAACACCTCAACATTCAGCATTACAGGCGTTCTTAAACAAGTCTACCCTGATGGGAAGACATACACCGTTCAACATTTCAGCCGATCTCTACGTAGTCACGAGCGAAATTATTCAGACTTGGAACTACAATGCCTAGCCATTGTGGAAAGTGTGGATAATTTCCGCACCTATCTAAAGGACAGAAAGTTTACAATATTTTCTGAACATCCCGCATTGCAGTGGTTGAAAGAGATCAAAGCGCCTTCAGGCAGATTGTTTCGATGGAGGTTAAGATTGTCAAGATACGAATATGAGGTCCGTAGCATAAATGGAGTACAACAATATGAAACGGGCGTTGGAACTCGTATCCCATTTTGTGGCTTTCTAGATGCGCCACTCATACAGAGCCAACAGTCTTCTCCACCGGGAAAATCTCGCGTGACTATAGATCACAATAAACTGCGCACCGTCTCCCGAAAAGGAGTACTTAAAACTATAGTCCCAAGTTCACTTACAACCAGACTCCTTAAGTCCGTACACACTCAACACCACCATCCAAACATCTCCAAGATGACGAGGCTCATCTCAGCACAATATTATTGGCAGAACATGACACAAGACATCGCAAAACAGGTAAAAACCTGCCCCACCTGCCGATTCGCTAGAAGAATCGATGAATACAAACAACCTGCACGTAAAAATACCGACACAGGTACCCAAACAAAACAAAATTCGTACATAAAGCACAGCGTACACACAACACAAATAATGCCAAAATTACCACATCCACGTCAGAGAAAAGATCACACATCTCAACCTAAACCAATTACCGCCGACATATCTCTAATAAAACCATTGACGATCAAACAGGAGAACTATAAACCGGACAAACAGTTCAATCATACCACATCACTCCCTAAAGATATCAAACAGGAGAACTGCGAACCTACCAATCATTCAAATTCTACAATTCATAAGGTTCAAGCAAATATTTCAGAGTCCCCAGTTACAAAAATATGGACGAACATGGGGCAATATCCTATATTTCATCTGATTCTTATCCTTTGTTTATTACTTCTGCCATACAACTGTATTCCAATTTTATTCATTAATTACTTGTTTATCTATGCCATGCCCGATCAAAAAATCTTCGAACTACAAGAGGTAGTTTTTAATTTAGGACAAGCATTTTTTAATTTTGGACAAACAGTTTTTCATTGTGGACAAGCAATTCTTCATTGTGGACAAGCAATTCTTCATTGTGGACAAGTATTTATAAAACTTCTCATAATTTTAGGAACCATCTTCGCAGAAAATCTAAATAAACTCCGAAAAGATAGCAGTAACTGAAAGATAACCAACTAGTGTCGGAGAAATCACGCTCCAAAAACAAGATCTGAGCCGCACCAAAAATAAATAGACGGCAGGAAACGAGAAGTTGAGACACCACGACGGAAGTGTAGTCCGCAGCGATAAATTCGGCCTCTGTAAACAAAGCGGAACGCCTTCGTCCGATCTCCAATTTCATTCCCTCTCTTTTTCCCGACACACCCCACTTCCGTATCTCTAATTACAATGAGAAGATCCCCTATTGAGGTCAACTGGGAACCTCACTATGCCACCGGTTTTGATTCCAGTTCGAGTCTACATATCGATTTTTACCAACCAATTACACATCCACGAAACAACACCTAGAACTAGCTCACACATCTCTTACACAACCGACTTCTAACATTTTTCACAACACACACACAAAGACAAAAAATTACACATAAAGGTTATATAGATTTCCATGTCTCCTGTACACACAGCATAAACGCACTTGAGGGCTAGAATCACGTTTTTCACCTAAGTGTCACTACAGATGAGACAAAAAATTTATAGGGCATAATTGAGCAAGTAAAACATTTATAGGGCAAAATGGAGCAACCAATACATGTAGATCAGGGCATGTAGATACCAAAGGGTTCCAACCAATACACCTTATTTTTCATATCAATCATTTTCATTATTTTCTCTCAATTAAAATTTAAATATTTAATCAATTCATCAATTTATTCAACTTATTACCACTTTTAATCATTAATTATCATTTTTTTTTTTCAATTAGTTATATTATCATTTTCATTTATCAATTATCATTCTACTTACCACTTGATTTATATTGCCACAACTCAATTATCAACGAAAACTCACTGATTTTCGATTAAACTAAAAACATTAAATCACCATTTGTTGTTGAAACCTTTTTATTTTTCATTTTTTTTTTTAAACACCCAACTTTGATTTCGTTCAAAAAACTTTTATTTTATTTTTATTTTTGATTTCTCAAAAGACCTAATAGAATTCCCTCGGTCTCCATTCCCAATTCCGAGCTAGAATATAATTAGGCATCTTTCCTTTTTTTTCTCACCACGCACCAAGCATTCACTTTGATTTCTTCCAACTTTTTATTTTTATTTTACTTTGATTTCTCAAAAGACCTTATGAAATTTCCTCGAATTCCTTTCCAAAATCCAAGCAAAAAAGTAATTAGGCATTTTTCCTTTTTTTTTCACCATTCAACCAAGCACTCAACTTTGATTTCGCTCAAAAAACTCTTATTTTATTTTATTTTTGATTTCTCAAAAGACCTAATAGAATTCCTTCGATTTCATTCCCAATTTCGAGCTAGAATATGGTTAGGCATTTTTCTTTTTTTTTCTCACCATTCAACCAAACACATTCAATTTTGATTTCATTCAACTATTTTTATATTATTTTATTTTGATTTCAAAGCCTAAATAGAACCCCCTCGAATTCATTTCTTAACTCGAGTAGAATTCGTTTAGGCGCATTCTCTTTTCTTTTAATCCACTATGTACCATAACATTCCTTGATTTCTTACAATTAAAAATTTTTGATTTCTATTAATTATACTCAACCTATATCATCAACACCATTCTATTTTACTTTTATATTACCAGCAATGTTTGTATATAGCCCCTCCATACCCACAACTAATTTTCCCACAAAATTATTTTTCACTTTACAGAATTCTCTCAGGCTAACCCCTTCTTGAATTCTTCACATGTAGGGGGCGCATCTGTCATAATTTGTATATAATTAAATGCAACCCCGACCCACTATGTATATATCATGTATGATTTTCAAAGACTTAATAAAGAACAAGGTAACTGGAGGAAAGAAAGTAACAAAAGATATAGGAAGTAAGACTAAAGCTGGCACGACTATTTTGGCACCCCTGTGTCAACATTGCAGGGGCAGAGACCGGACGTCTCTAGTGACCGCAGAAGTTATTTTAGCCAAGATGCACTCAATACTTCCGGCAAAAACAGGACGTATCTAATATCCGTCGAAGCTATAAGCGTCAAGATACCCAATACTTCCTGACGAAATCGGATATACCAGGCAGGCCATCTTTCATCAAGGAGAGCCGCCGGCCAATTAGGGAGGAACCACTAAGTAGGTCAACCAATAGGAAAACACCATGTGATCATATCTCAACCAATCAGAGAGAAACTGAAGCTTGGTGTTAAATCGAAAAGCAAGAAATGTCAGTTACGCTTTGGCTCCCAAGGAGGTGACATCGGCTCTAGACCTCTTCCCCCCACTCAACTCATAGCTAAGTACAATCACCACCATGTGATCAGCTAATTAATAAGTCAAATCGCTCAGCTCTTATCAAGCTTTCTTCCCTCCAATCCAGTTGCCTTTTATTTTCAAACCTCATCATGTGTCCTGATTATTCCTAACTGTGTGCTTCACTTACCACTCAACGACTGCGCTTCAACCAAATCTCACCATTCGCATCCAACAATAAGAAACCCCGCAACGATATTGCCACATATATATATATATATATATATATATATATATATATATATATGAAAAAACAATAGAAAAAAAATAAAGTGGGTCAGGTGTTGATATTAAAAATAAAAAAGGCATCTCCTGACCACGAGCACATGTGCTTTTTAGATGGCAGAGCGCCATCTAGTGGAGCAAAAATAAACATGTGCTCGTGGTCAGGAGATGCCTTTTTTATTTTTAATATATATGTATATATTATTTTATTAGGATATATATATATATATAAATATATGATATATTTATTCTGAAACTTTTTGTGTCGGATCGTGACAGGCTAATATTCGAGTATACATAAATACCCACAATAATTTCAATTAATTTGAATAAACCTTTACGCGCGCGCGCGACGAGAGAAATATTACGAAATATTATTGAACTATACTTAGTGTTAGTTGTCATGTTTATATATATTGTTTTAAAGAGCTGCGCCTAAAGAAGAAAAATATAAAATTTCAATGAAATATTATCTCCATACTTTTTGTGAAAAAATTCCACAATGAATAAACGCTCAGATCATACAATCAGAATGAATATTACAGTGTATTGAAAAACCGCTTGAAAGATACACCATTTATATGGAGAGGGATTACCCCCCAAAATAAATACATATATGTAATATAATGTTGAGATCCTGTCGACTCTCTGTGATAATAGGTTGGGATCCTTATCTGTGATTAGGGATCCTGTCGACTAGCTGTAATAATGCGTTGAGGTTTGATAAGCCTGTTGTAGAACCTCGTCGACTCTCGCTATAAGTTGTGGCAACTGAGGGTCAAACCTGTAGTAACCGCGAGGGACAGTCAGGGGTGGAGAGTTTTCCAGTGCCTCTCTGCACCTTGTAGGACCTTTAACAGTTCTCACAAAGTACAGGCAGTCGTGGTCGAGGCAGAGTGGAAAAAAAGCTTGGGGATGTCCACACACACAAAACGAAGAGACACAGTTGAAAGAAAGTTCCTTGAATAGATAAAAAGCGAGCCAAGAGCAAAGATGGAGATCGAGAAGTTTTCTTACTGTTTTACATCGTCGATGAGTTGGTGACAACCGGCGACAAGGGGTGACGTTGACCGGGACTGACTGGAACTGAAAATGGCTGTTGCTACGTGGGGTCCTATTTAAACAACTTTTTTGGACTAGGAAGTGGACCAGGAAGTATTGCCTTTCTGCACGTGTCCGCAACTCGACTCTGGCAGCGGTCTGGGCTTCCATCTATCTTTAGAAGTTACTTTGTAAATCTCTCTCTGGCTCTTAACTCAGTTTTTAATCTATTATATATTTTTATTTATTCATCCTCAGTACATTACATATGGGGATACAAGGACACACGTCAATTATGCGTATAATTAGTTCTATATACAACATGACAATCTTGTTATAAAGATTATAATATATAGGGTTGTTGGTTTAAATTATCATATATATATATTTTTTTTATTAAAAAGGCATATATTGGATAAAAATATTTATTTTACCAATATTTCAGTTGGCTGAACGCCAACCTTTATCAAGGTATTATAACATATTTAATGTGTGTCAACAACAAACTCATATATACATATGTGAAAAAATAGCACAAATGTGATATTGTACTGGGATGAGGTGAATAAATTATGAAAAAGAAAAAGGCATGTCCTTATCGTGCTGCTGAGAGTTGCTGATGGCTAATCAAATATGGGTATTAAGCCAATTCTGGAATAATTAGAAATCAACGAGAATAGTTGATATTTATTCCGATAGATGTGGCAAGCCATCAGCAACATTCAGTTTCATGATAAGGAAATGCCTTTTTTTTACATATCATATATTTATATTTAAAAAAAAGAGCAATCCTTAAATAAATCTTTAATCAAAAAGGCATATATTGGATCAAAATATATTTTATTTTACCAATATTTCAGTTGACTGAACGTCAACCTTTATCAAGGTGTTATAACAGGTTGGCGTTCACCCAACTGAAATATTGGCAAAATAAATGATATTTTGATCCAATATATGCTTTTTAATTAAATATATATAAATAATGTTAAAAAATAAGCAATTAATATATAAATCCACGACATAGCTATGACGTATCTAAAAACACTTTAAAGTTATTCAAGATAGAATCTGTTTATATAAATATTTGATTTTGAAGAATTGACCTACTGAGAATAACGAAATCATTTTTTTTCGCACTATAAAAATCTACTCCCTTCTATAACAATAGAACAATATTTGATCGGAGATCTTCCATTACCAGTCAAAAGATGTATCGCACATATAACTCTTTTCACTGTTTAAAGAAAACCACACTGAACTATTTATCTCAACTGACCGAATATGTCCATTATGTAATAAAAAAACCGACTCGAAACTGGAGCACCACATGTTTTTTTCTATAGATGGAAATTTTGCCGGGAGGAAATTGATATAAAGAGACAAGGATCGCCTCTCCCGTCAAAAAACACTTCTAAAATCAGACGCCATCTATTAGACGTCTATTTTAACGGGAGAGGCGACCCTTGTCTCTTTAGATCAATTTCCTCCCGGAAAAATTTCCATCAATATTTTAGCCATAGATTTGGCCCACGAATTTGCCAGCTAAACATCTCTTTGGCAGATTGTGAGGATTCCATTAGATCCCGTGTGGATCTCATGAAATAAAGTCCGCCCTAGACTGACGAGGGCCATTAACCCGGAACCATGGTCTCTAGGTGGACGCTTTTCAATTTGCCAAAGCTGGTGTTGTGGCTTTGTCACCGACCCGAGGCCTCTAGTTGCGGCGACGGTCAATAGATGTCGTCTGGTTTTAGACGTCTATTTTGACGGGAAAGGCGACCCTTGTCTCTTTAGATGTTTTTTTTTTTCTGTTTAAAGTTAATAAGTGAAAGATAATTTATTTTGCACAAAATTGGATCAAATCATCTTGCTCTAGAAACTCTGCTGTCTATGACGACAAAGAATAAATCCAATGCATTGGCCCTGTACAAGTTTTACAGGGATTTAAAAAAATTATTTACTAATCAACTCATGCGCGATATTGAAATATTCGCGCCTATTACAGAGAAAACAAACAAAACAACAACAACAACAACAAAAATAGAATTTAGGATTAAATATTTACAAATTCACATATAATATTCGACATAGTTCATAAATTATTATAGACAAAGTGACTGATGTAAGAGAGTTAAATCATTTAGATCAGAGAACAATCGATGTCTCACTTCTGTAAAGTCCGGACAGTCGTTGAGTTTACAGGGATGTACAAGAGAAGAAACATCGAGAAAAGAAAGCCATATGTAGAAAGATATGTAAATGAACGATCACCTGTAAATAATTAACTCGATTTCAAAGCAATTTTGCACCTGGGCGATAATCATGTGTAGGGAATAGATTCCAATAATAGGCTTGTTGTTGTTGACATTGGAGAATTACAATACAGAAATGTACATTGTGATAAAGAACGTAGAGCTATTTGGTCTTCTGGTATTTCTTGACGCCATTGTAAAATCGATTTTATATAAAAAACCTTTTAAAGAGCTAAAACGCACAGAGGTCACGCAAAAGATGCATTTAATGTATTTTAAATTTTAAACCCAAAATACACAAACCTACTTTTCTCAAACAATTATTGTGCAAATAGAACTTTGTTGATTGGCTGAACCATCATAAAATATATCGAACCTTTTTAAAATTCATTTGATATCCAAAATCAAATTATTATTATTATTTTATTATCATTAGTACAGTTAATCATGTCAATAGCGCCCCCTCTTGGGACTCACCAAATTAGGGTGCTATAGAAAGGTCATTTCAATATAATTCGCATCGTACTACGTATTTAAAATCGGGCGCTATAGAGAGGAAGGCGCTATTCAGAGGGAGCGCTATAGATAGATTTAACTCTATAAATATATATATATACACATCGTATAGGCCATGATAACTATGGTGGGTAGAGGTAGGCGACTGCTTTTAATGTAAGTGCTAGGGCTTCCAATCCCGGTGCATATTTTCAATCCCGGGATTCGGGATTGCTTTTTTCTCAATCCCGGGATCCCGGGATATCCCGGGATTGAAAAACATTTTCGTCTTTCTACGCCAAGAGGTATATCGTTTCGTTCGTTATATTTTTCTTTTTTTCTTTTATATAGTGCCAATGACGTGGCACTTACTTCGATGAAAACAACCTGAAAGCCATATATTTTGCGCCTGCTTATGAACTAAATCATTGCTTTTGGGTTACAGTTTGAAATTATCTGTCAATTACTGTACACACATCTGGAAAAAATTACTGTTCTTGGAACTCTTAGAACACATCTCTTAATGCAGTGTTGGGCAGTATCCATTCAAAGTAATATATTACCTTGTAATTACGATTACTTTGCAATGCATTACTTAGCAAAAATATTTAATTGCATTAGAATGTAAACATAATTACTCGTAATTCTATATATAATGATAGCAATTGTGATTAAAATTACTTGTAATTGTAATTATAGCAAATGTAATCATGATTATTTGCAATTGTGATTATAGAAAATGTAACCATTATTGCATTTCGCCCAACTATGTATTAATGTTTAGAAAGAAGACAGCACCGTTTTAAAAACCACGAATTACTTTATTTTAAGGATAAAAATTCAATTTCGAGAAAGATTTGAGCGTAGGAAAGATAATTTGTCAAGAGTGTCATCATACAAACTAGAACGTATCTTATTGCATAGGTATCCAGAGGCGGAGAAGACTCTTTTCGAGTCCACAGACGTTGGAGGAATTGTCAGCAAGTATTGATACACACTCTCTAAATAGGGTCCTCGTTTGCCTGACTGAGCAGCAATATTAAGTTCGTGGTTAATCATAGTTGAGTAGGATGCGGAGTCTCGTGTAGGTATTGCAATTGAAGTTGAAGAGGCAGCCTCAATAGCTTCTTGCAATCGGCGCTCAATTGTAAGATGGTCATTCGATTGTGATGGCTCATGGCGTTCTTGTAAACTCCGAGGAAGTTGCGAATTATCAGCCTGAATTCTTACTTCGGCCATTTGTTCCTGTAACGTTTTAAGACGCAAAAGCAATTTCACGCTAAAGTCTTTGACCATCTTATTTTTTTCTAACTGTGCTTGCGGATTGTGCAGATATTGGAGGACTAAAGATGTTTTATTGCATCGCTCTTCTAAAATTCTCTTTTGAAAAGATTTTTGCAGATCTTTGCTGAAGAGAATGAGATTGTGCTTGCAGCTCCTCTAGAAGAAACTCTACTGTTGCTTCTGCAGTCAAAAGCGTAGCGTCACGTCTACAGATAGCCGCCACAGCTGCCCGAAATGGTTTCAGTGCGGAAATTTCTAGCGCCATGATATCAAAATCTTCATCAGTTAGAAGGACATTTGCATTCACATCTATTATCGCCTTATGAATCGCTGACTTCACACTGAGAAGTCTCTCCAACATGTTCAATAAACTATCCCAGCGCGTTCTGCAGTCGAGAATGAGACACATACTGATGGAAATGCGATTATCTTGCCGCATGTAGTTCAGTAAGATCTCGTTCTTCAGCGGCGATCGTTTGAACAATTTCACAACCACACGAGTAATACACCAGTAATCCCGGGATTTTTCGAGCAGAATCCCGGGATTTCGGGATCATTATTTAGCTTCGGGATCCCGGGATCCCGGGATTGGAAGCCCTAGTAAGTGCACCACATGTCTACACATGTGAAAGGTAGTTCGACATTTTCATGTACAAGTGTGTGCCATAGTCCCGTTTAGTTATTTGCACTAGCTGGTTGGATTGGACTTTACAAGAACCGGGGGTCATTTAAGCATTGTAATTAGAATAAAAAAGTGCCCAATGTCGTATACGATCCCGGATCGATTTTTTATTATCCCTAGTTCTCGTGGTACAGGCCATGATAACCATGGTGTGTAGAGTTGGCGACTACTTTTATTGTAAGTGCACTACATTTCTACACATGTGAAAAGCCCAGTTCGACATTAGCACTTACAAGTGTGCCAAGACCTGTTTGGTTACACAATTCGGGAGCCATTTGAGCATTTATTTATTAGAAAAAAGTGCCTAATGCGTGATTCTATTTAGGGTCATAACAGTCGAAACTCAAGGATTTAGAGTATCTTACTCGACCCAATAACATTAAATTATTAATAATTACAATAGTACACTTCATTTACATACCTACATGAACAAAACACAATTAAGCATTAAACGACACTGGATACTGTATATATACGACTACCTGTCGTTAAAGATCTGTTTGACGAATAGATAATTCGTATAGCACTCAATATTTATCTGATCGAATGACAAAGTTTACGTGGCGCCATCTAACCGCCATTCCAAACGGGTTGTAACGTCATAAGGAAAAGCCTTGAATTTTATTGGCGGAAAATTAGTTTGAGTCGAGCTTTTTATTGGTGCCATAAATAGATATTTGTTATCGATTCTATCTTTAAACGACAATTGCCTGCTTTAAAAAAACATTATTTATTGATTCTTGACTTGAAGCCTGACTGCTCTTTTTGACTTTGCTAGCGCCAATTATGCTTTAACCTTTGCCACGACATATTAATAGCTATTGTTCGATACATTGACCTATTTCCATATCTTCCGACACATTGAACATTTTCTCATCTTTAAACATATTTATATATTTTATATCTTTCGACATGTTGGTCTGTTTGTTTTTATCGCTCCCCTTCTCTCTTTCCTTCGACATAATTAAATATTTCCTCTCTTTCTACATATTGACCCGTTTTTCTATCTTTTGAAAAATACTGACCTGTTTTCTTAAATTTCGACACATACATATATATGTTATGAATTATTTTGTTTTGTTGTTGAAAAGATGGAGAATTGAAGGTACAGTCGTGAAAAAAGAAAGATAGTTATTTACCTTTCAAGTAGTTTTTATTTTCAAATACTTGAAAATATTTACGCATTAATTATTTATCACAGTAATATAGAGAGAATTTATTAAATGAATACACTACTATATTCCTGAATTAAAAAAAGGGTAGGTTAACTATAGATATTTACAACAAATATTCAAAGTGGTATGTTCTAAATCTATGGTAAAAAAATGTAGAACAGTCAATGAATGAAAATAAAATATATGTTTTAAAAAAATAAAATAATTGCATTTTAGATTATAAAAAATATGAATGTGTAGTATATTTTAAATTTCAATATAATAACACGATTAGTATAGTTCAAATATCTTCTCCAATTAGTTAAGTTAGATTCAATACTTTTTTTATAAGATCATATCCTCCTATTAAAATGTACACTTTTCCTATTTGCTATTTTGTAAATATGCTTTATCTTTATTTAGATCTATTTTATCACAATTATATTTTATTAAGATAATATTGCCACGTGTAAAATAGGAAAGACAAACTATGGGATGATATAGCAATTTTTTAAAAGGCAAAAAAACTATGAATGTTAAAAAAAATGATAAGCAGGGAGGATTATCAGAGTAGAAAAATATAAACATAAAATATTTTACTCTGTTAATAAAATAATCAATATTTTGCTACAATATAAAAACAGTACACCTATTATATATCGTTTACTCTCTTAGAATATATTTACCTTAGAATGCTACCACTAAGCATGTAGAGGACAGAATAATAGTGATCTTTGAAAATTTCGTATAAAGAAGCAAATTTTGAAAGTTCACAATTATATCAATAAACATATTACGTAGGTATGGATATTTTTTTATCGCAATTATCGTTTTATAATTCTTGAAAATAAAGATACTTCGGCCAGTAAACCATTTTTATTGTCTCGACCTTTCGACAAAATTCTTTTGTCCTCGTCTGGAGCAAATAAAAATTAAAATATTTGTCAAAGCCTTATAAATCATTCTAAGGCTCCAAGGGCGTTCTCATGCGGTATTTCAAAATTTGTACATCTAAGGCACGAGTCAAAAAACAAAAAAAAAGTAGTTTTATAGTAAGATAATATGTAAATATGTGTGATAATTTGCCTAGCAGTTTAAAGATTTTCCATTGAAAAACAGCAACAAAACTTCAATTATTGCCTCGATGTCTCCTCAACCACTTGAAGCCGTCTACGGTAGCAGATTGAAAGGAAGTCCAATAATTGGCAATTAGGGAGGCAATCAATGTTGAAGGAGGTTATATGATAAATTGATGAGGTAAATAATTAAGGCAGTAATTAGTCTGGCCAGATATTTATGTAAATATTGATCATCCTTCTCTACTTGATGATAGATAACTACGAACAAAGGTACAAAAAATATATTTGTGCATCACTATTCTTTATTATGAATGTGTTTTCCTGTTTATTTTTTAAATTTTATTTATTGTTCTATATAATTATATTATATATACAGTTAAACCTATCTACAGCGCCTCCTCTAAATAGCGCATCCCTCTCTATAGCGCCTGGTTTTATATACGTAGTACGATGCGATTTACATTAAAAGTGACCTGTCTATAGCACCCCCTTTCTACAGCACCCTATTTTGATGAATCCCAAGAGGGGGCGCTATAGACAGGTTTAACTGTATATATAATATTATACAAGGTCATGGAGACTGAAAAATTATTCATTGATTAAATTTATAATCATGGTGGGATAAAATTATAAACAGTATCAATGCGCTTCTTTATTCGTGTAAAGTGCAAGATTTCAGATCTTTATAATCCTTCCACAGGCATAGATCAGAAAGCTTGCATATTGCACGAATAAAGAAACGCATTGCTTCTGTTTATTATTTTCTACTTTATAGCAATTTTCTCTTTTAATCTTGATAGGGTTGGATTATAGGTCCTTTCTTGACGTTTTCATGCTTTCCAAGAGGTGATTTGGTGAGGCCTCTATAAGTCTCCATGGTGGGTAAAAAGAGCTGCTGTTGTTGGTTGGTTATCCACCACATGAAGTCAGACTTTGTCCCCTTTTCTTTTTTTTTTATTCTCTTAAATATATTCCAAGATGAAATTTTGCGATGATATCTTGACTAAAATAAACAATCACTATTTACTTTTTCATAGAAAACAGTACTAAAATACTGGTGAGCTTCCTTAAACAGTCATCTCCAAGGTAAGTTGATTTTTAGCCATAGTCTGGTGGCATGACATTGCCTTGGACTACTTGGTTTGTTCATTGATGATTTTCGTGGGGAAAATAAATGCAATGAATTTTTCCAGTGTCTTTTCGTACTCATATATACCGCTAAAAAACAAATAGTATACTAATCTGTGTTTAGAAGCTATTTCCAACTTCAAGTAGAAGTAGAAGGAATTCCTTCTACCATGTTAGATACAATTGGATACTCATTTCGATTTTAAATATTTTTATTGCTGATAAATATTGTAACGTGGTTGATTTTTTTACATAATTTTTTATATTGTATTGAATTACATAATTTTTAAATTGTCATGGCTATATAAATGCACGTAGATACACTTTTAAGGTAGACAGTTAGAGAGAATAAAGTTCGGTTGGATTTACCTCTCCTCGCGTCTATTTTTTAACGCGACAATATATTTAGAGAGCTAACTGATGAAAGATGATTTCTACCAGCGTTATCGCCACAGCACACAGTTTATCTATCTGCTGTATATTGGTTTGTTGTACTTATGTAATATTAAGATTGAAAATTTGTAAAGAGAGTATGCTATGACTTTATCATTTTTTATTAAACTTTTTGATGTACATTATCAAAAATATTCAACAGTTCCAATCACTAGAGACACAGGTTTCATGTTAACCTCTAAATTTATTAAAACTACTGAGAGAGAAAGAGATATCGAAAGCTAAATAAAATGTGAAATCGCTGTGTTTACAATTTTCATATTACATATGCTATAAATTGTCTAAGAATGTTCTCCTCAGGTGTCTTCAGTATTTGATATTGGTCTATTCAGCTATTAGCAGGAGAATTTTCTCTATTTTTTTTTGCTTATCCCTAGTACACGTGGTACAGGCCATGATAATCATGGTGGGTAGAAGAAGGTGACTACTTTTACTGTAAGTGCACCACATGTCTACACATGTGAAAAGCAGTTCGACTTTGCACTTACAAATGTGCCAGAGCCCCGTTTGGTTACTTGCACTCGCTGGTGGGGTTGGACTTTTGCAAAAATCGAGAGTCATTGGAGCATTTTTTAAATTTTGAAATCAGAAAAAAAGTGCCCAATGCGGGAATCAAACCCGGGTCGTAGCGATCGAAAACCAACGCTTTAGACCATCCTTCCACCGACCCCCCTATTGAAGCTTGAAAGCTAGAACCTATTATTTAATCCCACATTAACATCAAAAAATGATACTTCAATTGGTAAACGCTTTCAAAAACAAACCTAATAGTTTTTTTTTACAATATCCATAGTACACGTGGTAGAGGCCATGATATTTTTGGCTTCCATGTCTGAAAAATAGAGAGATTTGTGAATATTTTTAAAAAAGAATCCTAGCCCTGGAAGTTTGATATTTTCTCCTCAATATTGGTACAATGGATTATAATATCAAATATAAATTTAGGTCATTGTTTTAACCCTAATGTATTTGTAAGAAAATTACGATTTTATATGTCAAATGAATAAGTGAAGGCTGTCTTCAAAAGTTATTTTGATATCTATGATATATACAGACTGGTCTGTGGACTAGTTATTATTATTATTTTTGCTTATCCCTAGTACATGTGGTACAGGCCATAAAAATCATGGTGGGTATAAGTAGGCGACTGCTTTTACTGTAAGTGCACCACATGTATACCCATGTAAAAAGCAGTTTAACTTTGCACTTACAAATATACCAGAGCCCCGTTTAGTTACTTGCAGTTGCTGGTGGGGTTGGAAATTTTCAATAATCGGGGGCCATTGGAGTAATTTTTTATTATAAAAATATGTCCAATGCAGGACTCGATACCGAGTCGTAGCGGTCGAAAACCAATAATTCAAACTACCCTACCACCAACCCTAAAAGTGAGTGTATGTAACCAAACGGGGCTATTGCGAAATTCTTCGATAAAATATTTTCACACTAATTTTCAAACTTAATCATTATATAATATGTACTATATTTTACACTACTGTACATATTTTAGCTATCATTTGACCGTAATAATTATAATACCTATTCTAATTATATTATACTTTATATAAATACTAAATACATTCATTAGAAAAACACTCAAAGACGTTAAAATATATTATTAATCTTTTGTTTGTTCTATATCCAAATAGCTAGATGGAGTATTTAGGTCAATTTCGGCCTTAGACCTGAGGATTACACTCCAAACAGAAATGTTGCCTTTGTCTGGCTCGTTTTATGGCCAATAACCCAATCTCTTGAGGGACACAAGTCCTCCTTTGCTTTTTCAATAAAAAAATATAAAAATCGAGAGGAACCCATAAAAGGAATTTTAGATCTTTTATTCCTCCGTTTAGGTATAAAAAATAATTTTAGTTTTATATATTGTATGCATTCTTATTTAAATATCTTCGCAAAATATATTTTGCAATTCAATATAACAGAATAATCATTGTATTGTTAGAATACTCTTATATATTTGTGTATTTTACCTTGCTAGCACTCAATAATATAGGGCGAGAGATTGGGGGTTTAGCAACATAAACTGTTTCATTATTATTTATTTTCTAATTTTTAATGTGTAAACTAAGGACTGTCGGCACACGCGAGAAGAAATATTCCGAGAATATCTAAACCTGAAAACGTGCAATAGAATCGCACTATGTTTGCGCCAAATATATTTACTATTACAGTAAATATTTCTAAATATATACCCCTCCTATATATATGTCCCACCACCTTGTACTATGTACCAAACAAATTCAGCTACTGTTTAGTATACTGTGTTAAGAGCCAAATAAAATACGGACTGTATGTCAGAGAGACAGAGAAAAACAAGGAGATAATACGATTATAGATATTAATAAACGATTGCAGTTAGGCCTAGAGTTAAGAGGAAAGATTCCCATCTCACATCATTAGCGCTAGGTCAACGACACTTTTATTCCAGAGAACTCCAAGACAAAGAACCCCGGAGTTGAATTCGCTGAAAACAACTTTATTTAGGTCAATGCTCCATCCTCACATTTTCTGCTATAACTATCAAAGATGGCTTCCCAGTCGTTTGGACCAATCAAGGCGATTCTTCATCTTCCATGATGTAATGAATTACCAATCAAAATCTCTGTATAGGTCACGTGACACCACCCGACTGGGGAAGCCGAGTAGCCTTTCCGAGTCTCATCCGTACTAGACGTGTCTCCTAATCCAGCGTAAATAGCGGGGCGTAAGCTCACTCTCCTCCTATGTTCTGTCAGCATCGGTTCCCTTGAATAACCTATCTTGTGTCCTTATATCACGACTGCAAATTCCACCAATACAATCCCAAACTTCCAGTTGACAGCACCTTCGCTCACACAACTACCACAGGGAGAGTCGACAAGGTTCGACATATATAATATAAAAATAAGTAATAATAATATCATTTATAAATATATACATAAATTAAATATATTTTTAAAATCATACAAAGGTTTTTTTGTCACAAATAAAATACCCGATAGAGCCCAAATATTTTATGTATTATAGTAATATGGCAATTCGTTGTTTTCTCAATGCAACTATAAATATAAACATTTTTTTTTTTGTTAAATGGAATCAACGCTGATTGGTTGGGTAAGGTCACGTGATAGTAAAGAACAAATTAGCAGACGAGTAAACGGACACCATATGAATATTAAGGCGTATATTGCAGTAGACTTTAAGCAAATGATGTTGTAGCGAAGTATTTATTATTTTATTGAAGGAGTATCAATTTTTATGTTTATATTTTGCTCATCTGTAAACTTCCCTCATTGCTTATCTTTTGTTTATCATTCATAGTTTGTTCTTGCCTTTTATATATTGCTGTGTCATCCTGAAGTTTGTCCTTCTTAATTTTCCACGTGGCAATATGTATACAATTCTAAAATTACACTGTAGCACTATTCCATAGTTTCATTAAAACCATCACAAAAAAAAAAAAAAACAACCTTCATGTGCAGACCATAGAAGCCGTATGGATATTTCAAAATGAAACTCACCCACGGACACATGATGTTTCATAATTTATTATCTTCCCTAATACACGTTGTATAAGCCATGATAATCATGTGGGTACTTACCGACTGCTTTTACTGTTAGTGCATCCCATGTCTACACATGTTATAAGCAGTTCGGATTTTGTACTCACAAGTGTTTGAAAATACAAAAATATATTTCCACAATGAGTTTTTTTTATTATTTTAAAATGCTAGATTCCGAGTGATAATCGCTCTTCAACAGGCTTGAATAAAAAACATCGACTATATCTTACAAGAAATATTTACAAATACATACGCGCGTAGCGGGGGTATTGTTGCATCAATTTTAATGCGCCCTACATTTATTCAAAATATTCAAAAATATTAATATTTATTTAAAACAGAATATTTAGATTATCATCATTCCTTTTTATAGTTTCATTTCTTTTGTAATATTGTTATTGTACATATATCTTGATTGGTTATTGGAGCGAGAGAGGACCTAGACGAAGACTCAGGATCACGACCTACGAGGAAGACAAAGAATAAATAAACACAATAACTTTAAAAGGTAATTTATTTTATTTCACACACACACACACAAGCCTTTTTATTGGGGCATCCAGCCCTATACATGATTCCCCTCTACAGGATTTAGCAAAGGAAGATATTTCGAAAGTAAAAACTAAAATTCAGGAAGTAATAAGGAGAAAGAAAAGCGAGAAGAAAGAAAAAAAATACAACTATATATACAAAAAAAAAAACATACAGAGCAAAAGAAACCATACATGATTAAATATTTAAATTAAAGTATCAATGTTTAAAATATGTCAAAATTAGGATATCATTGAGAGGGCTAGTGTTGAATCAGCCGCATTCAATCTTCGTTTTCTTCCTCCAAGCAAACCACGACATTCGGCACATCCATTGTTCTCCAACGGACATTGACTGCGGCCTTGTAGAATTTATATAAACCGAGGGAGAGACCCTGATCAACCATCTGTGTGTTCATCCAGCTGCAAATTTGTTGGCAGTCAGGTTGAGACCAGGGCAAGTCACCCAAAATTTCTTTCCTCTGTTTCTCTAAGCAAGAGCATCCAAATATTATATGTATAATTTCGTCTTGGATTCTGTTTTTAATAGATCGCAAGTTAGAGTCAAATCAATTTTCCAGCGATTTGAACGATTTTCTGGGAAGATCGTCCAAAGGAGTCTCAGTTGTGCAAAAAATCTTTTAATTGCTAGAGGAATAGTTGTGAATAAATATCGTTCTGCTGTTATAATTTATTTTATTTCCTTTCTTTATTTGCTTTAAGTATGGAAACCCGCTCGGTGTATAACACCAAAAAGGAGGAAACCAAGGTCGACGACCCTGCAAAGCTGCAACTTGGTGCAACAATTTTAAATTGTACAGCAATTTCAAATTTGAAATGTAATATAACAATGTTATGGAATATGTCTTTACCATTTTAGGGCAACATTAACCCATAAAATTAATCTATTAATTTATTTTAAGAGATATTGGTGTGGAACTAAGTGTAACTTCCTCGGTGTGGAACTGAGGAGTGAAGACCTTGTCTTGAGGAGAACTCTCTCAAGGTGGGGAAGTCTTCCTTGCTGAAGAAATTTGTACACATACACAACTATATATATTCCCCTACATTTATATGCCCTTATATATTATTATATATTTTTACACCTCTGTAACAATCGATGAAGAATCAATAAAATTGTTCAAGATATCTAAGGCAATGTATTTTTAAACATTTTTCACAATTTGATCATGAATAGAAACATACATGTGTGTCAGATCACCATTTGATTAATTGCACTCACTAATGAGGGTTGGACTTTTGCAAGAATAGGGGATCATTGAAGCAATATTTTATTTGTAAAAAGATGGCCAAAATGGGATTTGATCCCGTGGCGCGGCTGTCCTGAAATTGATGATTTATCACGCATGGTATACCACGCATCTACCGATCATCCTATCATAATATGATACACGGAGTCTATTTATTTAATATAACGAAATCTTCGGGCTAACATGACCTTCAACACAGAGACCTAGAAATGCTACTTCTAACCAATTATAACACGCCCTTGGCCTGAATTATTACTTCTAGGTATCCGTGTTGAAAGGCATGTTAGCCCGAAAACTCGAGAAATAAAAGAATTGTTGAAAAAACCAAACCCTAGATTCCTTATTGATTATGTCAAATTGTAAAAGCAGGATGAATCTTTATTACATTCATATATTTCAAATAAATAAATAATTTGTTAGAATGACAGAGATGCGTTTGTGCGCATAACACAATTTGCTCGTGGAACACATTCAAATGTAAACAAGCTAATTTTATATTCAAGAAGTTTAACCCGAAAACACAAATCTTTCTTTTAAATCCAAATGAAACAAACTTATACTATTCTTACTGCATGAATAATATTGGGGTGAGCTTGACTCATCAGTAAGAAACCCTCACAGAGGTTCCCCAAATTCAATCCACCAGGCCACCTCATGCAGTAAAGACAGTAGAAGCATTTCTTTTTCAGATTTAGTAGAAAATTTAGAGATTTATTTTCTATTTCCTATGTATAGATGCCGCGCGTTATTGTCTTATGTTTAACTTGATATTATAGATAATGATAGAGGTATAATATTTATAATACAATATAATGCGGTTATGATTATAGAACGACGTTTAACAAGTTTTACCGCAAATGTTTCTCTTTACAGAACGAAAAATCGTAATTTTAATTATTTTAAGTAGAAATAAAGACTATTACTAACCTTAGGGATGAAGTATGAAAGGATGAAATGTGAAGAGTAATGATGAACGGAAAAATAAAAGTGCCCAGGGATGGGAACCCACAGTGTTCCGCTTACAGGGCAGATGCCATGTCCACTAGGACATGTCAAGACACTTTTATTTTCCGTTCATCGTTACTCTTCACAATTCATCCTTTTATAATTCATCCCTAAGGATAGGAATAGAAGTATAATTATATATGGATATAACTTTTGTCGGGAGGATAATGGAACTATAAACAAAGTCGCCTCTCCTGTCAAAATAGACGCCAAAAATAAACGCCATCTATTGACCGTCTTCGCAAGTTACCGAACTAAGTTTGGTGATAAAGCCATAACACCAGCTTCGTCAAACTGAGAAGCGTCCACCTGGAGAACATGGTTTCGATCTATGGCCCTCGTAAGTAATATTTTGTATTTAAAATGATTTACATTGATAATTTATATATATTCATTTTACACCCATATAAAACATATTTCAGCAAACCTTCAATCAAAATTAAAATATCTATATAATAATTCGGCATAATCAATTAATACACTAAATATATTTTCAAAGATGCTTTTGAAAATATGTATACATAAATTTAGATAGTATAAAATTTATAAAATGCTCATATTTGTTTGAAGAATTAGATACTATTTTGAGTTTTCATTTTACTTTATCAGGTATTTGTGAGTAATTTCATTAGAAACACTCGTAAAATATATCTAATAACTAATGTAAACGCGATATTTGTTTATAGATTGATTATATTCTATTATAATTACCTGTATATTTACCATATATTAATCTATTTACGTCATATATATTTCTTCGCCAAAAGATAAAAATTGAAAACTTCGTCTGCAAGAGGGTACTAAAGCATTTTTATGCTCCCTTGAGCTTTCAAACTTTTTATTAGAATCTAAAGGGAATTTTAAAGAGGGCTAGCTGTAATAAATGTGTATGCAAATTTTGTTACTTGTTTATATGCAAATGTGAAGTAAGTCGTCGTCTGACCAGCTGAGCGTAGCCTTTTTCGACATTTTAATAAAATACCAAAAATATCTTTTGAATTGACATCTTTACATATTTACAATCGTCTGTTAAATTATTGCTTTTTTCTTTTGGTTTAATATTAGCTTCCTTTGATATCGTATTTTGATTTTTTGTTAAAACACTTCACTAATTTATGACTCTTTGATAAGTAAATAATTGATGTCTTTTCAAGTTGAATTAACAAATAAAATTGTGTTTGTTAAAAGTTTAAAATGAAACATTTTCTTAATCTGATTTATAGGATATTTTACACAATAAATAATTTTTCATATTATTTTTCCAAAATTTTGACGCAATATGAATGAACTTTTAAAATTAGTTAACAGTTTAATTGATATTTTGTAATTTAAAAGACCGGGGCGGAAATATTTTACTATAAATTTATTATTTTAAACCTGGAATTCTATTATATCTCAATATTCTATGAATTCAGCTAGAATGTGGCAATATAATGTTATTTTAAAAATATTACAAAAAACTTTGGATATTCCTCAACAAATTGATTATTGTATATAATGAAATATATATCTAATAAACTATATCATTGTAGAACGAAGTTTGACAATTATACCGCTAATGGTTCTTTTGAATAAAAAATTGAAATTTATTTTAGGGGAGAAATAACGATTATTCCTAACCTTAGGGATGAAGTATGAAAGGAATTGTGAAGAGTAATGATAAACGGAAAAATAAAAGTGCCCAGGGATGGGAATCGAACCCACAGTGTTCCGCTTACCGGGCAGATACCATGTCCACTAGGCTACCCTGGACATTATTTTTCCGATCGTAAATATTATATAAAGTAATAACGGTAAGCGAAACACTGTGGGTTCGATTCCCATCCCTGGACACTTTATTTTTCCGTTTATCATTACTCTTCATAATTCATCCTTTCATACTTCATTCCTAAGGTTAGAAATAATCGTTATTTCTCCTTAAAATAAATTTTGATTTTTCGTTTAAAAGAAACATTTGCGGTAAAATTGTCAAACTTCGTTATACAATCATAAGCCGCATTATATTGTACTAGCGGATGTGTACCCGGCTTCGCCCGGGTTTTATCCGAGTGAAAGTTTGCCTAACGAATATTATATATTATGAAGTATAATAAGCAATGTTAAAGATTAGTTTTAATTATTAATCAAGATTGTGTGTGAATATGTGAGAAAAATGTAATATCGTTGTTGTTTTCTTGGCCGACTTTTTACATATGGTGTTATCTTAAAATTGCTTGTTTTGAATATTTTTTTAAATTGAGATTATTAGCTAGTATGTAAAAAAATTAACTCTGTTGAATTTTTTTTTGTATTTATATATAAATAAAATTAACTCTGTTGATTTTTTTTTGTATTTAATCGATAACACCGAAGTTACGCATGTTAATGTTAGGAAAAATATTTTGATGTTAAGCAAAACCTGCTCCATCTCGTTTTACATAAATGTTGAAAATTTGGTCGAAATTGATGCATTGTAACGAAAGTTTTTAGCGAACAACACTTATGAAATTTCCATTTTATTAATATAGATAAAATTAACTCTGTTGATTTTTTTGTATTTAATCGATAACAGCGAAGTTACGCATGTTAATGTTAGGAAATATATTTTGATGTTAAGCAAAACCTGCTCCATCTCGTTTTACATAAATGTTGAAAATTTGGTTGAAATTGATGCATATTGTAACGAAAGTTTTTTGTGATGTCCACTTATGAAATTTCCATTTTATTAATATAGATGTAACATTATTTTATTCACAATCGAACGTTGTGGCCCACTGCATGTATTACATCCCAAATACTAAATTACTAAAACAAAAAATAAGAAAAGATCAAATATGTGAAATAAACTCTGAGAGATAAATTGCAAAAACTATAACAAGACTCAGAACAAAACACTATAAAGGAATGACAATATTCCCAGATGGCACAAGAACCTACAGGACAACTGTCCTGGTGTGGAACTAACACCTACCCACATATTCTCTTGTCCAGCAATGGCCGCAGCCTTGCAGAAAATTGACATAGACCCAGAGCAGCAGCTTTACACACCCAATATAGAGGACATTGCTGTGATAGAGATGTATGGAGATATCTGAGGCTCTTCATTGGACACGGCAACAACAACTAAATTCATTTGAAACGCTTTTATTTAGAGACTAGAAATGTAGTTTTAATGAGGTCCTTTAAATAATTTCATTCCTTTTATATGTTGTCTTATCTGCGAAATAGTAGCATTGTTTGCAATTTTATTTGCTGATTTGTGTCATATTTTCACTCTAAATATATTTATTTGAACTCTTCAAATAATGCCTATAGTTTCTTTCCTGAAATTGCTTACCAAACACGAGTTGGTTGTATTGTTATGCTTCTGAGAAATTTTAATCCTAAGCGGGGTCTTTGCAAATGGTACACGTATGGTGACACAGTGCATGTGCTCTCATGTTCTTGAAGTAGTGTAGATGTGTTTTTTTGCAATTTTATTTTCTGATTTGTTAATATTTTTCTTCTTTTTTCATTTTAAATAATTTTTTAGGCATAGGAACCAATGCCTATAGTTTCTCACCTGCGGGCCCTTCGAGTAAACCCGGGGCGTTGCCCGGGTCACTCGGCTAGTTATAGAATAAAAGTAATAATTCAATCTACAATTCGAAAAATAATAAAACCTCAGCCTATTTATGAGAAAAAAAATGTTGCCAAAGACATTAGGAAAGATACTGCAAATAGAAAACATACACAAAAATTGAGCTATATTTAAATGAAAAACTATAAAAAAAGTACTTACAAATTATAATTATAATCAAATGAATCAGAAATACGAAATATATATTATAAATTAGTAAAAGGTAATAAGACAAAAGAACGCATTTCAAAACAAAGGAATTGATGATGATAAATGCAAAAAAACTACGATTGTAAAATAGATTAAATTAAAAATAAAAATAACTGTTAACATTAGGAAAATAAAAACAGAACTATCATACGAAGAAAAAAAAAACGAAAATTTTGGTATATAGATCGTTATGTGTAGTTCAGAATCTTCGGAGGAGATAGCTTAGGACTTTACAATGGAAAACTCTGTTACGGTATTATCTATATAGATTATAAAATACTATATCATGTAAGGTCATGAGCTCGATATGTTTGGAATAAAAGTATCAAATGTTACCATTAAAGAAAACGTAAGTCAGGTAAAAAAAATAGCAGTGAAGTTTGAATTTTTAATTCAATAAAATAATTCCTTGTTACAATGATAAAGCGAAAATATCCTGAAAGCCTGAATTTTTCACTTTGATATGATTTTAAAAGTAATACAAAATACTCTCTATATACAGAAAGTGTTAAATTAGAATTAATTATTGAAATTTTTTTGAAGAATGAATTTGTTGAATTTATATATTATTTATCATTATAAATAATGAGATACAAAATAATCAAAGTATATATGTGAAGCAAATACCGTAATGATTTTAAAATTACAAAATATATTTCTCACAATGAGTTTCTTTTTATCACAAAACGCTAGCTTTCAAGCGATAATCTCCTTTCAACGGGCTTAATAAAACATCGACTATATCGTAGAGCGATTATCGCTTAAAAGCTAGCGTTTTGAAATAAAAAGGAACTCATTGTGAGAAATTATTTTGTAATTTTAAAAGGTTTTTCACAATTTTATCATGAATACAATAATACTTATTTTGAAAATAGAGAACTACATAAATAAATCTTTAAATAAAAAGGCATATATTGGATTAAAATATAATTTATTTTACCAATATATCACAAGCTTCTATTAGTAGGTTATCCAAGTTAATAGGCTGAAAAGGTCAAGGTTACGTTACTAATAACATTTGATACTTTTATTTAAAGCACATCGAGCTCATTTCTTTACATGATATAGTTCATCATACACACAATAATTAATCTTGTTGTGAACTATCTGTTGGAATATTGCACGGAGTAACAATGGCTATAGACGAACTCGTGTTTGAAAAGAAACTCTTGTATAAATTTATTATTCAAATAAAAAGGCATATATTGGATCAAAATATAATTTATTTTTCCATTATTTCAGTTGGCTGAACGCCAATCTTTATTTACTTCTCCTGACGAAGACAAAAGAATTTTGTCGAAACGTTGAGAAAATAAAAAACTACAACTGGCCGAAGTGTATATTTTTTATATAAATATTTCAGTTGTGTGTTGTATATTCAGTATTTCAAAAATAAAACTACAACCTTTCGCAATGAGTTTCTTTTATTATATTTTAATAAAAGAAACTCATTGCGAAAGGTTGTAGTTTTATTTTTGAAATTTGTAAAGCAATTTTTCGTTTACTTCAAATATTCAGTATTGTGTTATAACACCTTGATAAAGGTTGGCGTTCAGCCAACTGAAATATTAGGAAAATAAATGATATTTTGATCCAATATATGCCTTTTTAATTAAATAGTAATTATATACATGTGATATCTTGGGACCTCTGGGACCAGTGTTACCTGATGCTAGACGAACCTCGATATCAACTCTACCGTGCAGTCGTGGTGGAAGGCGACACAGCTGGGCCAAAGGTGAAATAAGCAAACAGAGATTCCACTAAGAAGCGTCTGAACGTCAAGAAGGAATGGGACGAGGAGATTTCTGGCAGGAAAGGGTTTAGTTACCTCTATAGAAGCGTCCGGCGGACTGGGGCTGAAACAAAGACTAACTAAGGACTGACTAACTGAGGCTAGGGGCCTCCTTTTATAGCTCAGCTGGGTCCGAACAGGTCACTGCCCTTTTCTGACGTAAACAGGGGGGAAAGTTATATTATCCAGAAGGGCCACGACCTCGTAAAAGTTGGACTGGGTTTATTAGGCCTACTCTCCTATTCTCACCTAAGCCTGATTAGTTTTAACCTTAATTTTCTCCTGTTAGTCTCCATTCCTTCTATTTGTACAGTTGCTATACTTTATTAGAGTCTTACGCGGTACAGATTGATATTATGTGATGCTTTATATTTGCAGTAAATAACAAGTTGTATACGAGTACAGTCACGTGGTGGAACATGTGGTAGTAGATATCTGGACTATTTACAACAATTCCATGGTCTTAAATCATCACATACATACAAGTTCCTTTTCAAACACGAGTTCATCTATAGCCATTGTTACTCTGTGTAATATTTCAACAGATAGTTCACAACAAGATTAATTAATGTGTGTATGATGAACTATATCATGTAAGGAAATAAGCACGATGCGTTTTAAATAAAAGTATCAAATTATATTAGTAACGAAACCTTGACCTTTCCAGCCTATTAACTGGGATGATCTACTAATAGAAGCTTGTGATAATCAGCTTCAGGTTGTCAAGCCGATATCCCCAGGTGGTAAATGGGAGAACGACCATTATATGGTGAAATTGTGTTGATTATTATGGTGACTACCCGCGAATATCCAATAATAATATCATTTATAACCAATAAGTATCATCAAAAATCATTAAAAACATAGGATATATTTTTGGGAATAGCAATGCATTTATTTATATATACTAATGGACAAATATATATTAACATATACAAGGTATAATAATAAAATTCGGGGAATTGGGTCATAAAAGATTTATTAGATGAATATATACAGAAAATGGTTAATATTCCTCAAAATACTGTCCAAGTGAATCTATACAGCGTTTCATTATTTTTTTCCAGTTCCGGAAGCACCCAGAAAATTCGTCAGAAGTAATGCCCCTCAAAACACTTAGCGATTTTTCCTTAATGGCATTAACGGTATAAAATCTATGTCCTTTTAGAACTGACTTCATTCTAGTAAAGAGAAATAAGTAATTTGGTGTTAAATCAGGCGAGTACGGGGGATGAGGCATTGTCAACATGCTATCTTTAGTAAAAAAAAAAAACACCCACGGAAAGAGCTCTGTGTGCTGGGGCGTTATCGTGGTGAAGCATATTTTGGAACAAATTTCGAAAACTTTCTTTCAAGTCCAAGATCCTCGGTCAATATTTTTTGACACGTTCCATATGAAACCCCTGCTTCTTCTACTGGTTCTCTGATCGTTGTCCTAGTGTTTTCCCTTATTAAAGCACCAATATTTTTGGGTCAGTTCTTCATGATTTTCCAAAGAAGGTTCCCCTGGCGTGCGTCATCTTGGGTTGACTCTCTACGAGATTTGAAACGGGCAAACCACTTAAACGTTTTTGATTGTGATAAGGCTGCCTCCCCGAACGCCAATTTCAACATTTTAAACGTTTCTGACGCCGCTTTTCCTAATTTTTGACAAAACTTTATGCATACCCTTTGTTCACTTTTAAGATCCTTTGTAAAAAAACGCCGCGCTTTTGTTTATTTTCTTAAAAAAAAATACTTATTAAATTCTTATTATTTGAAATATAAAAAAGATATAAATATTTTCTAGAGAGAGAGAGAGAGAGAGTAGAATGAGGTCTCGTGATTATGATGATAATTTTCATTTTTCGATAAATCTTTCAGAATTTTTTTTTAATACCCCGAACTTTTTGAATATACCTTGTATATCGGGATTCAAACAATAACTGAAAGATATTTGATACACAATGACTTTTGTTGGGAATAAAGTAAAAGAAAATAGAAAAAAACTGAGAAAGTATTAAATAAACAAATAAATGATTTGAATAATTTTTGTGTTTAACTATTGTACTTACAGTAGCGATAGGCAGGTGATATTCCGGAGGTAGTGATGACAATATCTGATGAATTTAACATAATGAGCTTTATTCTATTATAATAATATAATACAAAAAATAAACTTAATTCAATCCGAAAATTATCCTTAACTATTATGCAGATAAACCTTTTTCCTAACTTTAGCCCTTTCACTTTCTTTAGTTGTTACAATGGGCTTTTTATCAACTTTATCTTTTTAACTTTCTTCAGTTTCTGTCCAGGCTTCTTATCAGCTTCCTTAGCCTTTTCTTATTTTCTTATTAGCTAGAGTTTTTATACCCTAGGCTCAGACATTCCTATCCTCATACACAATTCTTAATATCCTTACTAACCCCTACTAACACTTTTATCCCGCGCCGGCCATCCCGCCGTGTTTTTTTATACCATACCTTGCTTGCGCAAAGTCTCACCTATTTGGCTTTCCCTGTCACGTGATTAACAAATGACACTATACAAATGAATTAGTTTTAACAACTTTATTGAAGAAACACGAGATAAAAAATGAGAACAAAATAGCCTCTGTCTCCTTCAAAAAAAGAGATGACCGGCGATAACAAAAACCTTCCATATCCTTAAGTTTTGTCTCTTTCTCCATGAGTGTAGATATGTATTGTAGATAAAAGAGAGTTATATTTCAATCAATTGTTATCAGATTTCCTAAATTCATACATATCTTTTCCTATATCTATATGAGTCTATTGAATAGATTGTTAATCAAATATATTGTGATGTTTTTGTTGTTGTTAAGTTTGAAGAGAATGTTGCTTAATACCTTACAAATAATTTTCCTAAAATATTATCATCAACTATAGTGCCCTATATCGCTGATAATTATGAACATATATATTTGAAGCTTCTATTTTTATAAAATATAAATGTAGTAATATAGATCAATATACATTCATATGTACCAGAATAATAAATAAATAGTGTAACAGCTCCTAAATTGTAGATACAATTCAACGCCGCAGTTTGTGTGTGTGGCCATCATGTAATAACAAATAAGATAATAAAGTTCTAATGAGAGTACGCCGCGCCCAAGGGCGAATTTCGTCAAATATTATTCATTTCCTCCCAGGAAACTTCCAATAAGTTTTACGACCGACACTGGATATCGACAAAAAATGAGGATAGCAGCAGTTCATATTTCCCTCTCATGTAGATCACACCCTCCTGGACCATGTCTTGATCTTCGGCATCTCTTCTAGGTGACATCCAACCTTCCTCGTCTTTTTGTGTTACCCATTGACACCTGAAACCACTTTAGACCCCATGACTGCATAAACCTGTGTACCACGATAATCAGTAGACTTGGAATAACCATACCACATTTATATAATTGAAATATATTCCTACAGCTCTTATCCTGCAATCAATTTTAAATTTATATTTATTCATATATATGTGAATTATTTTAGATGTTGTACATATACAATATTATACATAGGGATGTTTTTACATAGAACACCCAAATCAAGTGTAATTAAAATGGCGTTTAATAAGAATACCATCGATAAAATGATGACGCACCCAATAAGGTTGAATAGCAGGTCGTTGACATTGTCCAAGCAACTCAGAACAACAAAGTTGATTTCTGACGTCACAAACAGCATTTAAGCTGGATTGTTTCTGAAGCCAAAGTGGGGAGATACATCTGCGGCTGTGGATAGGATGGCTGTGCTATACTGTGATAACCGAGGGTCTCTCGCTGTGATGTGGTAACCGAGAGGGGCAAACCTGTAGTAACCGAGAGGAACAGTCAGGATGTGGAGAGTTTTCCAGTACTTCTCTGCACCTTGGAGCTTGCAATGCTGTTAGATTGAACAGCAAATCCAGGACTTCCTTATTTTCCATATCACCTTCCCGGGTGCTGTCCCCTCTAAACCGAGATAGCCATACATGAGGTTTTCTTTTGTCTTCAGGCTAGTGCGGTTCCACTCTGGCCAATAACTGCAAGTTGATGAGCTTCCCACTATGTCGAGTTCGGCTCCATACATTACAAAATTCAAACAATCGTGGAAAAAAATTTAAAGAAGTAGAGAGTATTTTATGCCGCCGGTTGTCTGCTTTTTTTTTCAAAAGAAGAAATGGGCAATTTTTCTCACTCTTGGTTATCTCGTGTGTCTTCAATAATTATATTGTCAAGTAACTCTGCAACTCCGGTCACAAGAAGCTCCATGGGACACCTGTCAATCATCACTGGACTCCGGGGGGACGACCATAGGTGTGAGGGGTTCTCGGAATCTTATCGGCAAATAAGGAAAACGAGACGGTGGCTGACCACTCTCATTATTATTATCTTTACCTTGGGCTAAGTTGTTATCTTTCTCCCTATAAATACCTCTTGTATATAATTTTATTGGAAAACTAAAAGGTAAATACCCCCTTTATAATAAATTAATCATCCCTAAATTTACCATTTGCTTTATTTAAATTCGCGACAATATTAAGGACGGGGGGGGGGGGGGGGGAGGGGTAAGTAATATTGATGAACGAGTACATTAACCAAATACTTCATTTTATCAAAAAAACAGTATAGAATTATTTTCTAAAGCTACTTCAAACTCATCAAAATTACATCTCTTAAAACTAAAATCGATACATAAGAAATTATTAAAATACTTATATGTTTATTCTATAAAGTAGATAATTAACAAAATATAGAATCAACTCAAACAAACATACATGCATGACAGGTTTAAATCTCTATTTAAATTTCATAAAACTCACAAATAATATAATTATTATAAAAAAAACTTACAACACATTATATTACTTCTAAAATTTTCAATAAAACAAAATTGTTATAAACTACAAAAAAATAGAAAAAATAACTATATTTAAAACACAAGTGAAGTATTTTAAAAACCAAATAACAATTTCTTAACGTTTAGGTCATATATTTCTAACAAATATTTTTATAATTATCACATTTTCTTTTGCTGATATTTTAGACATGGGAATGACAAAGATTTATCTTTTGGTTCCCTATTAGTTTGGAGAAGAAATTACTAATTTTCTAAATGAAACTTATTAGGCTTTCTATTGCTAATTATCACAAAAAAGTTTCCCGCTCTTTGCTAATTAGATCTTCTGCGATTGATTTGACATTTCTGGTGTCGTTTGGCTTCTTATTCCTCTAGCCCTTGAGGTTTCCTTAATTATATTATTACAACAAAATAATAGAATTATTTTTATTTCATCGTTTATTTTAGGATTGATTAAAAACACCCAATAGGTTTTCTATTTTTATAAATTGATGTTTTATTGTTTATAGAAACATTGTTAGCCATTTTTAATTTGTGAATAGACCTTTGTTATATTCTTTATTTGTAAGCTTGAAACTTGAAAAATTCCATTGTTTTTATTTCAAATTTAAAGAGTCATATGAAAGCTTTTATATTCATAAATAAATTTCATTTAGGTTGTCTCAAGCTTTCGGGTATCTCTTCCCTTTTACAGGAAAACATGAATAAAACAAATGAAACACCGCCTGATGCCAAATTATTACCAGATTTTTATAATAGTTTGATATTAGGCAATGTTTTATTCGTTTAAAATTTTCTCTCCTGTAGAAGGGCAGAGATATCCGAAAGCTTGAGACTGCCTTAATAAAATGAAAAGAAAATCATCTCCAGAAACTTGTGGTATATAGAGAAATCAGCATAATACAATATTGAAGCTGTCTGTAGAATGAAATGGTGAAACACAATTTTTTAAATACTCTGAAATTCTAAAAATATATACAGTTAAACCAGTCTATAGCGCCCCCTCTTGGGACTCACCAAAATAGAGTGCTATAGAGAGGGGGTGCTATAGACAGTTCACTTTTGTTGTAAATCGCATCGACTACGTATTTGAAATGGGGCGCTATAGAGAGGGAGGCGCTATTTAGAGGGGGCGCTATAGAAAGTTTTAACTGTCTATAGCCGTAAACACAAACCTATATATATATATAATATAAAGTTTCCTAAGAATGATATTCATGTACCAGAGAGAGAGAAATGGCATCTCTCCCTTAAATATACATTGAAATGTTAAAATAAAACAATGTATTTTGGGTTATCATCCCAAAATAACACGCAGAATCCGTGATAAAGAATTAGTCTCAACGTCAGATTTAAAAATTCAGGCAAAAAGCGAAACCTAATACCATGGTTTTGGGTTTTAGCCCTCATCAGTACATGGGGTGGCTTCATAACATTCGAAATTCGTGTTCATAACATCCTACAAGGGGATCCGCTTCAATTTAAGGATAATTTTACCGATTGAATAACTCATCTCTTTGGAAGTTGTCGATATCGCCTCTGTACTGATGAGAACCAAAGCTCAAAACCTTGATAGACAGGTTGGTATTTTATCTGAGTTTGACAAAAAGATGTTAGGTCTTATACGTTATGTACTAATATACTATGTACTATACGTTTTGTACTGGTATGTAATTCCAAAATACATTTTCTGATCATTCTAATGCATCAAACTATGTATTGTCATTTTACATTTCCCTTCTAGTAGAAGCATTCCTCGGCGCGGAACTGAGGAGTGTACAAGAAGACCCCCTCCTTGTCTGGAGGAGGACTCTCTTAAGGTGGGGAAGCCTTCCTTGCTGAAGACATTTGTATATATATTCCCCTACACTTTATATGCCCTTTTACTCTTTTATTTTTCCACCTTTGTAAAATTTGATTAAAAGAATCAATAAAATTGTCTACCTCTAGTAGAAGCATTATCGTTCTTTAATCAACGGTTAGGAGGTAGAATTATACACGAAGCCATAAATATGACACTTTGAACATTTTTTTTCTTATCCCTAGTACACGTCGTACGGACCATTATTATCATGGTGGGTAGGGATAGCGACTGCTTTTACTGTAAGTACATCACATATCTACACATATGAAAAGCAATTCGACTTTGCACTAATAAATGTACCAGAGCCCCGTTATTTTTAATTGCACTGGACCTTTGCAAGAATCGGGGACCATTGGAGCATTTTTCTTTTTATTCAACAAAAATGCCCAATGCGGGAATCGAACCCGGGTCGTAGCGGTCGAAAACTAACGGCTTAGACCATCCTTCCACCGAACCCCACTTTGATCTTTGAAAATCATAAACAATTTTGAAAGTTATTTCTTTCTAAAATATATAATTAAATTTATACTGTAATTTAATGCAATGAATACAAATCTAAAGAAGAAAGGGTATAGCACATCAGTGGTTAATCCATTCACAGGTTTCACCATTTCATTTTACAGACAGCTCTATTATTGTACCTCACTGAATTCCCTATATACTCTGCATTTTAAACAATATCACTGTTTCTTGAGATGAGTTTCTTTTCATTTTATTAAGGTATTCTCAAGGTTTTGGGCACCTCTGCCCTTCTGCAGGAGAACATAAATAAACGAATAAAACCTGATGCAAACTATTATAAACATCTGGAAATATTTGGCATCAGGCGGCGATTTATTAGTTATGCTTTTGTTCTCCTGTAGAAAGACAGAGATGCCCGAAAGCTTGAGACTACGTTAATAATATTAAAAGAAACTCATCTCCAGAAACCTGTGGTATTGTTTGATTTATGTCCAGGAGATTTATATTAATTGATATCCTGCATTTATTTTTGTTCATCCCTAGTACATGCGGTATAGGCCATGATAATCATGGTGGTTAGAATAAGACGGCTGCTTTTACTATAAGTGCACCCCATATCTACACATTTGGAAAGCAGTTAGACTTTACACTTACGAATAAATGTGCCAGAGCCCCATTCCTGCGTTTTATATTGTAATAAGAGTCGGTAGACAAGTGGGTAACACGTTCGATTCCCGACAGCCATGAACCGGGATTGAATCCGGCGTTAACATTTTGTTTAATATGTGAATAACCTTCACATATCATTAAATGTTGCAATTATCATAAACTAGGTTGATCTTTTTGAGCTGTATAAAGTGATTTTGGAACAAGCGTTTGTTATTGTATACAGTGAATTGGTGTTTTGAACTTTTTGGAATTTTGACCGTTGATGGACTTAGAACCTCGGTGTACTCCTCAGGAGTCCTTGTTCCTGAACATATGCATTCTGTGTGCGTCCTTGTAATTTCACCTTAAATGCTTGTGAATGGCTATAGGTATATACGTAATAGTAATAACGAACCCATACAGTTGTCATTGGAACACCATTTGAATGCATATGAATGTAAGAAACACAGCTACTGATAGAATTAAAATTATTCAACAAAATGCTAGGAAAAGCAATACCTGCAGAAGTGAACTATGTTCATCCAAAAAAATTTTATGAACACAGATTTAATTCTGATTCAGGAGCCTTATAAAATAAAAGAAGAAATATTTTTTCCAGGAAACAATATAATATATCATCAGGAGAACAGTCCAAATATAAATACAGCAATAATTGTTAGAAACAATGCGTTACAAATTGAACTAACAAAATAATTTACTGACATCTTCGCCACAACCATTACTATACAAACAGAAAGTAAGAAAATTGCTATATCAAGCATTTATATTCACCCTAATTCTATAAAAAGGAGCACGAAACATTCATCAGAGCACTAACTGACACATTTATAAACACGCCTCTAATTATAAGTGGTGACTTTAACGCCAGATCGCCATAATGGTATGATTCCACAAAAAATTACAACGGGCATAGATTGATCTCCATCATTGACGAAACGAACTTAACCACTAATAAATCCACTACATGTCGAAATGCTAGTGTGATTGATCTTACGCTGACTAACAAACAAGCAATATCAGCTATCAGAGACTGACACACAGAACAAATATCGCAGATCTCTGATCATGTAGCAATAATCTATGAGGTACGAGGTTGATAATTTCACCACACCTACTAATTATTCCACATGGAAATTCAGTGAAGAAAAGGCGAACTGGTCAAATTTTGGCCGAAATGTCAATAAAATAGATCAAAATAATATTGAGAACTTTTTAGATACAGCAAATACAAGGAAAGACGGCGATAGCACGGTAAAAGAACTTTCGAACACGCTCATTGAAGCAGCATATAATACTCTTAAACTAATAAAAAAAAAAAAACCAATAAAAGACAATATAAACAGATGGTGGAAGGCGGACTTGACACGTCTTGAGAACTATTGTAAATACCTCCGTAACTCCTATTATCGGGCAAAAAATCCCTCTATCCTTATTGAACAACTGTATAAAAGTGCAAGAAACAAATACGTCAGGGAAATAAATAAGGCTAAAAGAATGTCTTGGAGGTTTTCTTAGAGGACATCAAATCAAAAAACCCATATGGAAATGTATACAGGGTATACAAAAATATTAAAAACGGTTCTAACCGAAAGGGATTTTTGGAAATTTTAGAAGTGAATAAAGATGAAGAACGTTTCCAGAAGACAGCGGAACTTTTGAACAACCTTTTCCCCGATGATAGAGTTAATGAAGACACAACCTTCCACAAATACATAAGGAACTATACTCTAGGATTTCATAATAAAGAAAATATAATAATAACGACCAATGAAGTAAATAGAATAATTGATGAGCTAAACCCAAAGAAAACGCCTGGAATTGATAATATTTCTAACAATATGATAAAACATACTAAACAACTAATAGTTCCAATACTGGTGAAACATTTTCAAAAATGCTTAGATTCAAATTATTATCCGAATGAATGGAAAAAATCAGAGGTAATAATTATTCCCAAACCAGGTAAAACAGACATGAAAAGTTATAAAAGCTACAGACCCATTTGTCTCAACTCAAACATTCCCAAAATATTTGAAAAAATAATTAACAACAAACTAATAAAATTTTATGAAGACTCGAATCTGCTTAACAATCGTCAACATGGATTTAGAAGATCAAGATCTACCATCTCTGCATTAAATAAAATTGTCAAAATAGCTCTAGAACATAAAAACAAAGAAGATATAGCTATAAACGCAGTTGATATAAGTGGAACGTTCGACAATGCATGGTGGCCGATGGAACTAAAAAGACTAGACGAGGACAACGTTCAAGATTCAATAATGAAACTACTACAGTCTTTCTTTAATAATAGAAGAGTGAGATTTTTAGATATTCATCAAATGAAACCCATAAAAAATTAAGCAAGGGATATCCACAGGGTTGGCCCTATATCCTCTACAATATGGAATATTATTCTAAACGATTTATTGGATAACTATTCAGAATCAAACAGTGAAATCATTGCTTATGCGGATGATATAACTGTGATATGTTGGGAAAACAACTTGACAGAACTTTAGAGTACAACAGGAAAGGTCATGGGGAGAATATTAGACTGGTGTGGGAACAATAAGTTGACCGTATCTGAAAAGAAAACGAAAATATTATTCTTGTTTAATAGCAAAATAGCTGTAGAAATTCCGAACACTATCACTGCCAATCGGGGTGAAAAACTGAAGATTATGGGAATAACTTTTAAAAATCATAGAAATAAAAACAAATTGGATTTAGTGCCTCATATTGATGAGATTATTACTAAGACAAATAGAGCTAGTGGATACCTAATTGGATTAACGGGGAAAGCATGGGCACTGAACAGTAAAAGAAGAATAGTACTTTATAAGAAGCTGTTTCGAAGTTCCCTAACTTATGCTTCCACTATCTGGTACAATTTTATACCCAAAAAAGGCAAAGATAAATTAAACTCTATGCAGTACAAAATTTTGAAACACAGTACACAGGTTTATAATTCAACATCTTCAAACTGTTTTCATATTGTTGCTAGAACACCAAAGCTCACGGATTTTATTGAAAAAATATACTAAAAATAAATATTGGATATAAAAAATCAGATCCAACTAAAAGAAAAATTATATCTAATTTTATAAACCAGAAATTTGAGGAATACTATGGAGGTGCCAATGATAATTTCAAGAGATTCTTTGATACTTCAAGAATTCCTAAGTATGTTCAACCCAACTTCTATAACGTTCAGTTTTTTACTGGACATGGTGACTTAAACACATATTTGTTTAGAATTGGCAAAATTGGTTCACCTGCATGCACTTGTGGAAACGAAAAACAAACCCCTGAACACCTTCTGATAAACTGTCCATTAATTTCTGGTCTAATGGGAGAAAACCAACTTTACCTGACTAATACAAAACAAGTTGCTTACAATAAAGACCAACACATCAAGTGTAATAGATTCTGCAGGCTGTATATTTTAAGGCGAAAGTGTTGACAGTACATTTTCAAGCTACTATTTCTAATTACTATATGCAAAAATTTGACATCGAACGTGTAATTTTCATGCCTTCCAATGTTCAATTGTGTTAATTGCATATAATTTCAGATATACACTTAATTATCCTAATTGTGGATACGGCGTGTCTCTCCCAACTTTTAAATAAACCTTTCGGTAACAGCGTTGTCAAACAAAAGTACTGAATGAGAAATTTTACCACAGCAAGTAAAACGCTATTTATTTATTTAGATTTGATCTTATTACCTTGTGTTTATAATCTATAATCCAAATTGTGCCTTCTTATACTTGATATACTTTAGAGAATATATATATATATATATATTCATTATTATTTTATATTTATTAAACAAACAGGTGCAATATTGAAATATTTGCGCCTATTACAGAGGAAACAAACAAAAATAACAAACAAGTTATAACTTAGAATTAAATTATAAAAAAGGTATCTCATTATCGTGCAACTGAAAGTTGCTGATGGCTTGCGCCATCTATCGGAATAAATATCAACTATTCTCGTTGATTTTTAATTATTCCAGAATTGGCCAAATACCCATTCTTGATTAATCGAGAAAGGCTAACCACGGATGCGTTTCGGGCTGTTGGCCCTCATCAGCGTGGTGCAACCTGTACCTCAACGACTAAAAACCTGGTCATTCAGGCATCCTGAAAAATCATGAAACGGGTAGTTAAGGTCAGAATTGCATGAGACCAAGCGATTGCGTGAGATTTAAAATTAAATATTTATAAATTTACATGTATTAATCAATAGAATTCATAAAATTTATATTGACAAAGTGGCTGATGTAAGAGAGTTAAATCAGGGAACAATCGATGTCTCACTTCTGTAAAGTTCGGACAGTCATAGATAAGGTGAAGAGCAGTTTGTTCAGTTTCTCCGCAGGAACAATTTGGTTTTTCTGATAGACCTCTTTTATGTAAGTATTTGTGGAATTTTCTTGTGTGATGTGACAAATTGAGTGATAAAAAAATTTAGATGGAACTATGTAGGAATTCTGTTTAGAAAAAATATATATATTTATTCATTAATATGTTAAACAATGTGTAAATATATTATAAACAAATATTCCTTCAAAAATATCAAAAGATATATATATACAAAATTAATAAGAATTCTATAGATCAAATATGCTTTTTTAAAAGGCTAAGAGAAAATATTCTCTAAATAAACATTTCTTCTAAAAAATAATATATTCAGAAAATAAATTAAAAATCTTAGAGAAAAAAAAACGTTTAAAATTGAAACATTTTATGTTAACATAGAGAAATATATCCAAAGAATAAAATAGTCTCTTATAGATATAAAGCAGGATATGTTTTTTAAGAAAATGTTTTTTTAAATAATAACAAAATAAATTTCATTTCAGTTGAAATATGGTTTACCTAATAAATTTACCCCAAAGAAAGTGAATTCATCTGGATAATTTGAAAACCAAAAGAACCGAGAAAATTATTTATAGTTTCTCATAATAGGGTGAATGTAATTTTTGAATAAAATACTTTATATAGGTAAAAGAGTTGCGTGCATTTTAATATTAAATTTATAAATATTTTCTTTTGATAAAATTCGCTGATAAATATTTTAAAATAAAGTTATAATAGAGTCCCGATATTAAATTATATTCGGTGTTTCTGTGAGCTAAGTTTAAATTAATTTGACTTTAGACCGTTGCAAGTAGGGTTAATCAAATTGCAGTCTAGAGAATTTTCTTTATATTTTTTTATTTGAAAAATAAAATAGCTTTTGTGACAAAATAATTCAGATACAATTTTATTGATATATATAAAATTCAAATTCTTTTTGTTATATTTAAATAATATATATTTACTTTGCCTTTTTGTTTTTTGAATATAAGACAAATACCATACAATGAATATGATTTAAAAATAGTATTTTCACTAGATAAAAATAATAATTTTGTTAGATTTTGTTTATTTATAATTTCTTTCAAATTGATGAGTATTTATCCTAAATTTTCAACAAAATAAAATATAGGATGTTTTAAAAACAAAATTCCATCTGTCAAAATATTCGAAATATGAAATTGTCATACAGTGAATTAAATCCGAATAAGAGTTTGCCTAACGAATATTATTGATAATAATATTCCGGAACACACAGATTATTATGATAATAATGATGACAATATCTGTTACATTAACTATAACTATATATATATATATATATATATATATATAAATGAATGTCTGTCTGTGTGTGTGTGTGTGTGTGTTCTCTATAGATTCAAAAACCGCACATCCAATCGCCGTGAAATTTTGGGATATTATTAGGTATATCCCCGGAAAGGTTTTCGAAAAATAATTTCTTGAATATCTTGAATGTCCTTAGAGTTATTTGCAGATTTGTAGCTTTAACTCGCAAGCAGCGCCACCTTGCGAAGGAGATAGGTTTAGGTCTGCCCCCCCTGTCGAGAGAATGTAATCGTCCGGCCGCCGGCCGGATGGCCAGTCCAAGATCCCACCGACCAATCAAAGGGATCAAGAGGTCCTGGCGCGCGGGGGCAGAGTTGGTGACACAGCTGTGCCAAGTATACAAGAAAAAAGCCTCGCGGGTGACCTCCGGGAACTTCGTCCATCTTCCATAAACGACCATGATTTTATTCAACTTATCGAGTATTTTTCAAGGGACCGGGAAAAAATGTTCACTAGATAACACGATGATTTTGTAATGTAGAAAATTAGGAAAGACAAAATTCAGGATGACACGGCAATTTATTTGAGACAATATGAGACAAGGGACCGGGAAAAAATGTTCACTTTATCGAGAGATTCAAATTTATGAGTTTCAAATTATCAAAATATATCTATTATTTTTTTTAAAATAAGTTTATAGAGAATTGTTTTAACAAATGTTCGTTAGACAAACCTTTACTCGGGTAAAACTCAGGTGAAGCCGGGTACGTCCGCCAGTATATTTATATAATATATAAAATATATTTTTCGAGCAAACATATTCATTCTCTCTACTGGCCGAGAAGCGATATCTATATATATAAAAATGAATGTTTGTATGTTGGTTTGTATGTCCGGTATACAAATTTGCAGTAGTTCACTAATTCAAACCAAAATTTCCATACATAGGTAAAAAATAACGGGGAAGACGATAGGCTATTTTAAAAAATATATAATTAATTATTAAAACTATATATTCAAATTATTCTATATAGCTCACGAACAGCGCCCTCTATCAAGCACTAAAAGGTTATACACTGCGTGACATTGAAAATGGAACACCAAGAAATAGTGGCCCGAAAATTATGTAAATTTCAGGGTAGACGCGCCTAACAGAGTTATGCAAATGATGTAAAATGCGCAGCCCTCGTGCGCACATGGAGTAAGATATAAGGGAAGGAACTTGCAGAAAGGACAGTATTCGTGTCGTTATTTCTTCAAGGAAAATCATTGTAGAAATTTTGTTCTTGTGTCAAAAGACACGTGTAATAACAGAGAATGCCAGGTCATCGTAAACGGAGGCAGTTCAAGCAGACAGACGCTTTTACGAGGGGCATGGTGATTGGACTGAAAAGGGCAGGTTGATCCATACGTAAAATCGCAGCTGATACACACCTTGGTGAGTCCACGGTGCACCGACTGTGGAGAAGATGGTTGGAACAAGGAAATGTGGCAATTTATAGGAATGTCGGTGTAACCAGAGTGACGTCAGCCCGTGTGGATCGGCGTATCCTTCGACAAGCAGTGGCGGCCCCACAAGCCACTTGTACCGCCATCCTGCAACATGTGCAAGACACCCTAGATCATTCCATCTCGACCAGAACCATTTCCCGTCGATTGGTTGCTAATGGCTTGCACTCATGCCGTCCGCTAAGAAGACTGCCATTGACCCCACCGAATAGGCGCCAACGTTTGGAATGGTGCCGGGCTAGATCGACGTGGATGACGGAATGGCACAGGTCGTGTTCTCAGATGAGTCGCGTTTCTGCTTATCCAGTGATAGTCGCCGTGTACGCGTGTGGCGTCGACGTGGAGAAAGGTCCAATCCGGCAGCAATTGTGGAACGCCCCACCGTAGGACAACGTGGAATCATGGTTTGCGGCGCAATCGCGTATGATTCAGGTCACCTTTACTTCGTATTCAGGGCACTATGACGACCCAACGATACGTTGATGATGTGCTGCGACCGGTGACACTCCCCTACCTTCAGGGGATACCCAATGCCCTTTATCAGCAGGATAACGCCCGACCGCACACTGCTCGCATTAGCCAACAAGCTCTGCAAGATGTACAGATGCTTCCCTGGCCACCGTACTCTCCTGATCTCTCACCAATCGAGCACATCTGGGACATCATTGGACGCCGTTTGCATGCCTTGCCACAGCCGCGTTCAGAAGACGAACTGTGGCAAATGGTTGAGAGGGAATGGAGAGCCATCCCTCAGGACGCCATCCGTACTCTGATTGACTCTCTACCTAGACGTGTTGCTGCGTGCATCGCCGTCCGCGGTGGTCCTACTTGCTACTAAGCCGACGCCGTTCTCGCTCTGTATTATGACTATCATTTTGAAATAAAGATCACTTATTGTTCGTCCCTGTCTCTCTCTGTCTGCCGAGTTTCATCACTTTCTGGCCACTATTTCTTGGTGTTCCATTTTCAATGTCACGCAGTGAAAATACGTTTAAAATCTAAATCTTTTCAATATTTTATTAATAATAGTTCGCTTAATAACACATATAATATAAATATTTATATAATAACTGCTCTAATTTGAAATATTTGGTAGGTTTTATTTATATATTTTCATTTTTAGATATAACTGATCTAATTCGCCGTTTAAAATAACTAACAATAGTTCGCTTATTAACACATATAATATGAATATTTATATAATAACTGCTCTAATTTGAAATATTTGGTAGGTTTTATTTATTTATATATTTTTAGATATAACTGATCTAATACACCCCCGGATACATGCTCAGGATAGAATTGGGAAGAGTGTCACTCAGCGTTACAGTCTTTAAACTTACCTTAAAGTTTTGGTTGAGAATGCTGGGAATGGGTGAAACTAGACTGCCGCTGCTCTGCTTGTCCCAGCTGTGGGAAATCTCAAATGCAACGAAAAAATATAATAGTTTCACGGGAAGTATAGTTAATATTTTAAACAACACCGAATTTCAATGGCTGAATTGCTGCACAGACTATAGAACATTACAAAGAGAAATTCCCTACATAATCAGGACTGCAATAGACCAATCTCTGCAAAAGGATCACACAAGAATAATAAATTCAAGACTATACCCCCACTAAAAAATATCTGCTCAACTCCGTTACCGGAACATTATCTGTCCAGCGATTTCCCGCTCCGGGTCAAACGGTGTATTGCCGGACTGAGAATCCTATCGGTGCTCTTTGCTGATGATCGCCCCAGAATATTTAAAACAGACGGATGGACATGCGAGATTTGCGGGACAAGAATGGAGCCGGGGCTACATCACCATTTACTCTCATGTATGGGGCTGAAAGACGAACGAGAAGTGCTCCTCAGTGAAATAGGCCTCGAGGGACTCTCTTTGGAGCTCCTGTCGAATGAGGTGGTGAGAAACAGAGCTGGAGCTTTTGCGTTGTTCAAATTTTGGAAGACGGCTGAAGAGAAGAGGAGGCTATATACATAATCTAATTGATGTAAATAATTATATGCAAATAATCTATGTCAGAATTAGAATGACGTAGACTAGTAAAAGGCTTGTTGCTGCTGATGTATATAATCACAGTGTAGAAAATACTATACCTACTACATGTGGGTTTCTCTCTGCATTATTAGTTCTCTTCTCTTACTCTGTAAACTGGCGAATCCTGTATAGGACGAGAGGTCCTCAATAAAGGCTTTTGTTGTTGTTGTTGTTGATATAACTGATCTAATTCGCCGTTTAAAATAACTAATAATAGTTCGCTTAATAACACATATAATATAAATATTTATATAATAACTGCTCTAATTTGAAATATTTGGTAGGTTTTATTTATTTATATATTTTTAGATATAACTGATATAATTCGCCGTTTAAAATAACTGCTCTAATTCGAAATATTTGGTATGTTTAAATTGTGTTCACTCTATTTCTATTTATTTGAAGTATTATAATTTCCATGTTTCAAAAACCTATTTCAAAAAGGTCGTTAGAAATATGTAAGGCCTGAAATAGCTTCACATGCGAATATTTATGATGCCAAGCGTAGCTTAATGGTTAGGTGTGCGGCTTCGTATTTCCACAACCTTGGTTCGAAACTTAGCCTGGGTGTTTTTTTTTATATATTATTGAAGCAAAGTTTCTTTTTACAGTACCAAAATTTCCATACATAGGTAAAAAAAAAATACGAGGAAAACGATAGGCTATTTTAAATTATATATAAATTAAATATTAAAACTTATTATGTTTAGCTCACGAACAGCGCCCTCTATCAAGGTTATAAATACGTTTAAAATCGAAATCTTCTCAAAATGTTATTAATAATAGTTCGCTTAATAATTATAATACTTGATCTAAATCGAAATATTTATAGACGCTCGCTCGATTTGAAGATTTATATCGTAACTAATCTAACTGAAATTTTAACAGTATATAGAGTAGAATCTGGAAAACCTATAGTGAAATTTTCAGGTCTCTATCCCGAATATTCGTCGAGTTTGCCCTTTTGCTCGCGAGCAGCGCCTCTAGCGGTGAAGATGGGAGTTAATATCAGCTGACCTAATGTACGAGGTGTGTTCAAAAGGTATCGCGAATTTTGAATTTTCGCGGGTTACGTATATTCGAATTTGGATCTTTTTGTAACTTTATGTTGGTACTCATGTCTCTCACTTATGCCGACAAGCTCGGCCATTTTGAATGTTCACTTAATTGTTGACAGCTGCTTTGCTTGCAGGTGTTTTGGATCGTCTTCGATTTTTACCTATTAAAAAAAATGGATCAAAGAACCTGTATCAAATTTTGTTTGAAAAACGAAATTAAGTGCGCGGATGCATTCCGAATGTCGACTGTGACATACGGAGAAGCTACCTTGGACCGAAGCAACGTTTATCGGTGGTATAAAATGTTCTCAGAAGGCCGAGAAGATGTGAACGACGAAAAGTGTGCCGGACGCCCGAGCACTTCAACAACATATTGGCCAATCGTCGAATCACCGTTAGAGAAGTTACTGAGGACCTGAACATATCGATTGGCTCGTGCCATTCGATTTTTATCAATGATTTGGGCATGAGACGGGTCCTGCGAAATTCGTACCAACATTGCTCAATTGCGACCAAAAACAGCATCGCATGAACATTGCTAATGAGATGTTCGACTCTGTCCGCGACGACCCAAATTTGCTCCAGAGGGTCATAATTGGTGACGAAGCGTGGGTTTATGGTTATGACGTGGAGACCAAAGCTCAATCATCTCAATGGAAGCTGCCGCACGAACCAAGACCGAAAAAAGCGCGCCAAATTCGGTCGAATGTGAAAGTTTTGCTGACAGTTTTCTTCGATTGCAGGGGCGTGGTGCATCATGAGTTCTTGCCACAGGGTAGAACGGTCAATAAGGAATATTACCTGCAAGTTATGCGCAATTTGCGCGAAGAAATCCGCCAGAAAGGCCCGGATTTGCGGAAGAACAAAAATTGGCTCTTGCACCACGATAACGCCCCTGCTCACACATCGTTGCTTGTGCGCGACTTTTTGGCCAAAAACAACACACTAATGATGCCGCAGCCACCGTATTCCCCCTGGTCCCCTGTGACTTTTTCTTGTTCCCTAAACTGAAGAGGCCCATGAAAGGACGACGTTACGCTACGCTTGACGAGATAAAGACGGCATCGAAGGAGGCTCTGAAAAAGATTTTAAAAAATGATTTTTTGAAGTGCTTCGAAGATTGGAAAAACCGTTGACACAAGTGGATAATATCTCATGGGGATTACTTTGAAGGGGACAAAATAGGTATTCATTATTAAATAAATAATTTTTGAAAAAAACACAAAAGTCGCGATACTTTTTGAACACACCTTGTATATGTAAAGTTTGGAGCGGGACGTTTCACAAGAGTGACATCCACGGCGCCAATTTATAATTGTAACGAATAGTGTTTGAATAAATCATTTAATCGGGTAAACCCGGGCGTTGCCCGGGTCATTCGTCTAGTTTTATATATAGAGATGACCTGGCTTCGTGTGTCTTCTGCTCGAATGAATGTTCAACTGGTAGAATTTTGTTTCTGCCTACTAAAAATTATTATCTGGCTTAGTCCATGTTCTGCTTTCGTGAATATTCCTCTTGAAGAATTTTCTTCATGTCAATCAAGAATCATACAGCAATATTGTCATCATAATTTCTGACTAAAAAAATATTATGCCAAGTACCTGGTTAATTATAATTTTTCTTGCTTAAATCGCGACAAAAATCTCTTCCAGATTTAACTCTCTGTCCTGTTCCAATTTAAGCGAGATTAGTTACATATTGAGGGCGTGCAAAGCCGACAAACATATATGGTAATATAAACCGTATATGGTAATTTTAACCGACAACCCCATATTGTATATAACTTATAATAAGATTTTCATGTTGTATAATAAAAACACATCTGTAAATGATTATACGCATGATTGACATGTGTCATTACATCATCATATGTAATGTACTTTGTACAAACTGAGGGTAAATAAATAAAACTCTGTAATATATTAAGAGTTGAGCTAGAGAGATAGAAGTCAAAAAGACTAAATTCGAGATAGATGGAAGTCACAAACAACATCTAAAGATAGATTGGAAGCTTTAAGGACGGCGCCAGTTTAGAATGTCACCAGACGATCCACACTCTTCACATCTGGTGAAATGCAAAACCCCCTTTCTCAGAAAAGGTATATAGAGCCCCCGTTTTAACCTAAAAATACAGTTCACGAGCTGCGTGAGACCTCGTTGGTTGTACCCCAGGTCCATCTCATCCATCATGTAGACCAGTAAGAAATCTTCTATCTCTCCATCGTTCGCTCCTAGCTCAACTTTTATCTGTTCACGGAACTTTCTTAGTGCAACTGTGTCTTCGTTTTTTGTGTGGACATTCCCAAGCTTTCCACTCTGCCTCGACCACGACTGCCTGTACTTTGTGAGAACTTTTAATGGTCTTCCAAGGTGCAGAGAGGTACTGGAAAACTCCCCATCCTGATTGTTCCTCTCGGTCAACACAGTATAGCGAGAATTAACAGGGATTCACACCATAGTTTAAGTCGACTGGATACTTCATCACATTTCTAGTCGAAAGGATTCTATAAGAGGCTACCAGACCTCACCACATATATATATATATTTTCACATTGTGTCGCGGTCTCACGCAATTATGGCCTTAACTACCCGTTTCATGATTTTTCAGGATGCCTTAAATGACCTTTTTTTTGTCGTTGAGGTACAGCTTGCACTACGCTGATGAGGGCCAACAGCCCGAAACGCGTCCGTGGTTAGCTTTTCTTGATTAATCAAGAATGGGTATTTGGCCAATTCTGGAATAATTAAAAATCAAGGAGATAAGTTTATATTTATTCCGATAGATGGCGCAAGTCATCAGCAACTTTCAGTTGCCTGATAAGGAGATGCCTTTTTTAATATATATATGTAGTATATTTTTGTGTGAGACAGTTCACAACTTTTTGATGTTTTTTGTAATCCCATCCCTATATAAAACTATGTATCAACCTTGTAAGATGGATAACAAATAAAGCAAAGAGGGAGGTAGACCCGGTGACCGGCCAAGGTCAGACTATAGAAACCAAAATCAATCCATCGAAACCAAAACCTGAGATGAAAGGCTAGACACCGAGGCGCGCCGTTACGCCTGAGCAAACAAACAGCTTGACCAGCAACCAATGAGATTCAAGGCCAGGGTAGACGGCTGAGAGTTGCTATATATAGGGGTCGTTAGAAAGTTTCGTCAGTTAGATAGTTGTAGTTATTTCAGTGCGACACCGTTATACAGTCAGTGGGGCCTCTCTCACCCTTCTATCCGCGTCGGCCGTGGTCCGCTGCCTTCGTCCGTGGTCTACCTCTTCCTCTTGAAGTTACCACCTAGACCTGCCTCTGTCTCTTGTAGTCCCAGTGCGGAAAATCCCATCACGCACACACTACCACGACTGCACCCAGCACATTCCACATCGGGTTTACTACAGAACCCGTTAAAGTCGACAGGATGACTGAGAACAACGACATGCAGAGGATGACGGAGGCCGGAAACGAGTACTTCGCGGATGCCCTCACCAACATGCAGCCCCACTACGAAGACCTAGTAAGCCGCTTAACAGACTCCATTCGGGGGCTAGCCATACCTCGGGTGGAAGAAACCCTCATCTCCCCTTTCGATGGATCCTACGCGGCAAACAACTTCATCCAACAACTCGAGCGGACAAGCGAGGGACCGCAGGATGACGCCACGCTGCAAGCCCGGCTCCGCACGCTACTCAAAGGTGAGCCCCTCTCCCTCTACAACGAACTGAATTTAGCCTCTCTACCATACAGTCAAGCCAAACAAACTCTCATAGACCTCTACCCCGGAAAATCCGAGGTCACCTTCACCAAATTTTTAACGTTTAAATTAAATAATCAGATCCAATTAGGAGAATATTACCGTCAAAAAATAACAATGGGTTTACAACTAGGCCTTACCAACCCCATCATAGTAGAAGCATTAACAGAAGGCCTCCAGGCCAGTGATCAGCGCCTCATGAGGGCCATAGCCCCTAAAACCTTGACCGAATGGTACTCTACCATGAATAGAATAAAAGGGACCAATTCACTCCCTACGTCCTCCGAACCACTTCAAGGCGTTACCAACACCAGTGCTTTTCACCGTGATACCAGAACCCCTTCTAGGGGAAGGAACTACAATACTTTTTCACCAAACAATACCCTAAGATACCCTTCAGGTGCCAGGAAACCACCCTCACCATGCAAATACTGCCAAGGTGATCACTGGAACAATGAATGTTCCATGAACAGGCTACCCTACAGGCAGCAGGCCTACCACGGCCAACCTACGGCGCATTCTTTCCCACCTGAACGAAATGTCGCCCACAACCTTCCCGTGCCGACCCCCAGGTCTGCTCACACCCCACCAGGCAACGAAAACTCCAGTTTTCGTCCCTAAACTATCCAATATTCTATGTAAACCTAAAATTTTTAATAATTTGTATTGCCCATTCCTCTTAGACACAGGAGCCTCTATTAACATAATTAATTTAAATATTTTTAGCCATCTCAGTAGAAACCTATCTAATCCTTTAAAATTATATCCATGCCATATATTAATCAATTCCATATCTACCCAAATAAATTCGATAGGATATACCTTTTTGACCACTACCATTGGAAAAATTACAAAAACAATTAAATTTTATATAATAGATAATTTATTACCTTTTGGTATACTGTCATTAAATTCCATTAGTCAATTTTGTTTGACCTTAAATTTATATAATCATTCTATTTATCAATGTGATGCTCCTTTGTCTAAGAAATGGTACCATAAAACCTATGTAACCCCATGTAATAATGTAGAGAGTAACTACAATCCGCCCAATATGGGTCATTTAAAAAACATGCCTAATTCACATTCTCCATCATTACAAGGGGAAAATGTCCATCCTATACCATGTCCCATTACCTTGACCAAGACTTCTACCAATTATGACAAAAATGCACCCAGCCAAACTTTAGATCATTTTCCCCATTTATATGTATTACCCCCACTATATCCCTCTGAACATCCATGTAAAAATTTTAATGATTCTTGTAATTTATGTGTTAGGACTGATATCCCTTTAACTTTTAAGAATATTATTAAGAATTACCCAAATATTTTTTCTACTAACAAATATAACATCCCAAAACTGAAAATTCCCCCTATCAATATTAGGACAAAATCAGACAAAATAATTGCACTCAGACCGTATCGTACATCTCTTTCAGATCAACGTGAAATACAAGAACAAGTAGAGAAAATGCTAGAATATGATATTATAGAGCCTTCTTTCTCCCCCTATTCATCCCCCGTTACTTTAGTTACTAAAAAGGATAAGACAAAAAGATTTTGCGTAGACTACCGCCGCCTGAACGAGATAATTGTCCCCGATGTTCACCCCCTTCCGCTCATAGAGAATATCTTAGATAAATTAGCCAACGCCAAAATTTACTCCCGCGCCGATTTTTCATCAGCATACTGGTCCATCGAAATAAGTCCCCCTGATAGAAATTTATTATCTTTTGTCACGTTAGAGGGTCAGTATAATTTCAAAAGATTACCATACGGGATTAAAATAGGGCCCCAGGTATATGAGCGAGCAGTCAGTCAGATATTGCAAAGAAATAGGTTAGGTTTTATAGCACATTATTTCGACGATTTCATTATCTTTTCAAATTCCATAGAAGAACATTTAGATCACTTACAGCAATTTTTTGATATGTGTAATAGGGAAAATTTTAGATTAAATTATAATAAGTGTGACTTTTTTAAAACTACAATAGAATTTTTAGGCTATACCATATCATCATGCACATACACTCCATTAGTGAAAAATTTAGATGTAATTAATGCCACTAAGGTCCCCACTAGCGTTAAATCCCTCCAATCATTCTTAGGCTCCATTAATGTATATAATAAATTTATAAAAGATCACGCCCGCATTAGGAACCCCCTCAATAACCTACTTAAGAAAAATACCCCATGGCACTGGGATGCAAAATGCCAACATTCATTTGACACTCTAAGGGAATGTCTGACCACGAAACCGGTACTACACCTCTTTAAAGAAGGGTTACCCTGTCAACTATTCTGTGATGCCTCACTTCAGGGAATAGCTGGCGTCCTAAAACAACAACATCCAGACGGCACTCTACACCCCGTGCAATATTACAGCAGAGCACTCCGACCCCATGAGAAAAATTATACCATCACAGAGTTGGAATGCCTTGCTGTGATAGATAGTGTGGAAAAATTCCGCATCTATCTCGCAGGTGTAAGATTCCCCATTTTTACGGACCACCATGCATTACAATGGTTAAAAACCATAAAAAAACCCAACGGGTAGACTTTTTAGGTGGAGCTTAAAGATGTCCGCGTACGAATACGATATAAAATATATAAAAGGTAAAACGCAGTACGAGGCAGACCTACTGTCCCGCAATCCTTTATGTGTTTTTCTCACGACCACCCAAATAATAGAAAAACAACCCCAATTACCTCCATCTACACTTATCAAAACAAATATAGATGGCCTCCATACAATCAAACGTAAAGGTATTGTCAAGATTATAGTTCCCCCCTCCTTACAACATACGCTAATTAATAAAGTACATTTAGAATATAACCATCCTGGTGTATCCCAAATGATTAGGCTCATCTCCACACAGTATACTTGGTGTGGAATGACCAAGTCTATAGTTAAGTATAATAGGTCCTGTCCCACATGCCAACTTATAAAGAAACCGAAAGGTCCGTTATATGGTAGATTAGAACGCCCCCCTATAGCTTTACAACCCTTCGATATGTTATATATAGACACTATTTCAGGTTGTTCTAAATACGGTAATTCTAAGTCATACTTACACGTAATTGTAGATCACCTAAGTCGGTATACATGGACCTTCCCCAGTAAGTCAACTAATATAATCACATACATTCAGTGTCTCAAAAAGGTATTGCAGTGTGGCCGCCCAAAACGCCTTCTTTCGGACCGGGCACCTGCTTTTACTTCCCCAAAGTTCAGGAGATTCTTAATAAAGAACGGGATACAACCTCTACTAACCACAGCAAATAACCCTCAAGCTAACGGTTTATGCGAGCGTCTTAACGCGACACTCACCGGGAAACTGAGGTTACTGAACTTAGAGAATCCTGGGACCTCCTGGACTAAGTTAATTAAGATAGTAACTAACAAATATAACGATACCCCCCATACGATAACTGGATTTCCCCCCGTGTTTTTAATGTATAATATAATCCCCTCAGACTTAAATAACCACCTAAACCCCTATCCCAGTATAATAGAAAGTAGGAAACTTGCAATACAACGTACAAATGACAGACACGACAAAGAGAAACTTAAATATGATAACAAACATAAAAATCCACACTTTGATACAGGAGATTTAGTATTGGTAAAGGCGTATCATCATCCAAATAGCGGTAAGTTAGTACCCTACTTTACCGGCCCATATAAAATTATTGAAATAATTTCTGATAATGTCGTACGTATAAATAGACCCAATAGGATTACAGGTAACGATAGCGATACTGTACATGTAAATAAATTACAATATTATAATGAAGAGGTCCTTTATATTTCACCACCCAAATTAGAATCCGTAAAAATAAATAGAATAATAAATCCTTTCCGACATCTAGACCCTAACTTGTTTAGTCCAGTAGAAAAAAGTATAGCTTATCGATTTTCCGAACCATTTAATCATTTGTCCCCCCAACTATTCTCATAAAGTTAGCGAAAATTAGGTCCTGAAGGTCTGACGAACAAGCCATGTTCCATAAACAATGTCCTATCCAAAACAAAACACGACACCCGCCGCCGCGGTGGTCGTTTGCTTACAAGGCTGTACAAGCTCGATTTTCTCGCACCACCTGAGTATCACCTGTTAAAACACACATTTTTTTCTCACACTTTTCTAGATTGTTCACATCAATTCCAATTTTCGACACTTGTGTCTAACAAACATTCCATTATAGGACTTGGGTACACTTTTAATACGAACATACATTACACTACCGGCTCCCTCGTTAGGAATAAAAAAAAAAGACTAACTTTTCATTTTCTCACATCTCAGTTACCCATGTGTAACGCAATAGAGAAAAGATCTGTTAAATTAATATTAATTGTTTTTCCCCAAACGTAACAAGCCGGCGTTTGGGCAGGCTCACCTAAAAATTTTGCAGACCAAACTGCATAAAACGCTCTGCAATCTTTTTAGCGCCTAAGACATGCACTATACAATACATGTACCTAAAGTCCCACCTTCCACTACAATGACATTTTAGGGATCAAGATCGCTCCCCGTCTGGTCTCACACAATATAATCGGGAAGAGCTGGCAAAGACCAACTTCTCAGACCGGACCAAAGCGACATAGGGCCACATTGCCTCTCCGTAGACCAAACTAGAAGGACATCCTTAATCCTACACCTACAACTAGACATTGTGTGTAAAAATGTTCCCCTTTTTCAGGAACGAATATTTTTGTTTTCTTTTAACTTTTTCTCTCATATATTGTAAATAGACTTAAGCTTACCTAGTTTTGTGGTGTTGGACTTTGTTTGTTTTTTTTTACTTACAGATGTGGATAAGACATTTCACTATTAATCGATAATATCATTTTGTTTTTTAATGTCTTCAACTACCAACCCACCCTTTGTATGTTATTACCTTTGATTTTTTTTTCTTTCTCTTTTTCTCATCATGTTAAGACCTAGCATTTTACAACTTCAACTATTTTAGGCACCATTTTAAAAAACCTACACCTAACAATATTTTTAATATTTCTTAACAGATAAAAAATTTATCATTTTATCTTTGTTAATAGATTTTCAAAATGTTTTTTTTGACGCTTCCCTTACAGCCTCTAACTCTATCCCATGAACCTTTCCTCCAACCCTCCAAGGGATTCCAGTTCGCCAAACATTTTTTTTTTTTTTTTTCATTGATTAATCCGACTGGAACAATCCTTCCTCGTTATACGAATTCCCCATAATGAGTTCAGGATATCCAGCGTGATTTTTTTTAATTTTTTTTCTCATCGCCCGTTTCATCATTTCAATTCACCATTTTTTCAAACTTTCACTTTTTTTTGTCATCATTCAAACGGGCATAATCATTGGACAACAGGAATCCCTCTTACCTCTACCTCTCCCTCTTACCCCATCAATCTTCCCACGTCTTTTCACTATCTGAGCTAATGATGCAGACGGAATATCTTGTGCCTTCTGTTAATGAAAACAATGCCTCACTTAAACAAGTTCGCATTGCATTGCAGAATGCTTGGGATACAACTTTGCAGAAAAATGCTCAGATACCCGCTTTCCCTTTTTCAACCTTAGCGTCACATTATATGTTCAACCAATAAACAAACTTTTCTCCGCTCATATTTTATGCAATAAGATATTTTTACTTATACGAATCATTTTACCATATTTATCATTTTGTATTATACTTTCCCTTAATATTTTATCATTCATTTTGTGCCTTTTTATTTTTATAACCTTGATTTATATTTCATTGATACACCACAATTACATCTTTCTCTGTTAACTTGTAACTTTTTAATAATTTTAACTAATTTGTATGCAAATTATTTCTTTTTTTTATATAATAGGTTTGTTAGGTTATCATTCATTACATGTCATTCCCCCAACCAAACCTTCATCACCGGGGACACATTCTGTAGTATATTTTTGTGTGAGACAGTTCACAACTTTTTGATGTTTTTTGTAATCCCATCCCTATATAAAACTATGTATCAACCTTGTAAGATGGATAACAAATAAAGCAAAGAGGGAGGTAGACCCGGTGACCGGCCAAGGTCAGACTATAGAAACCAAAATCAATCCATCGAAACCAAAACCTGAGATGAAAGGCTAGACACCGAGGCGCGCCGTTACGCCTGAGCAAACAAACAGCTTGACCAGCAACCAATGAGATTCAAGGCCAGGGTAGACGGCTGAGAGTTGCTATATATAGGGGTCGTTAGAAAGTTTCGTCAGTTAGATAGTTGTAGTTGTTTCAGTGCGACACCGTTATACAGTCAGTGGGGCCTCTCTCACCCTTCTATCCGCGTCGGCCGTGGTCCGCTGCCTTCGTCCGTGGTCTACCTCTTCCTCTTGAAGTTACCACCTAGACCTGCCTCTGTCTCTTGTTGTCCCAGTGCGGAAAATCCCATCACGCAAACACTACCACGACTGCACCCAGCACATTCCACATCGGGTTTACTACATATATATGTGAAAAAATAGTAGAAATGTGAAATTTTACTGGGATAAGGTGCATAAATCAAGAAAAAGGCATCTCCTTATCGTGCAACTGAAAGTTGCTGATGGCTATGCCCCATCTATCAGCCATCAGCAACTTTCAGTTGCACGATAAGGAGATGGCTTTTTTTATTTATCCACCTTATCCCAGTACAATATCACATTTATACTATTTTTTCACATTGTGTAGCGTTCTCACGCACTTCTGGCCTTAACTACCCGTTTCTTGATTTTTCAGGATGCCTTAATGACCATTTTTTTATTTGGTCGTTGAGGTACAGCTTGCACCACGCTGATGAGGGCCAACAGCCCGAAACGCGTCCGTGGTTAGCTTTTCTTGATTAATCAAGAATGGGTATTTGGCCAATTCTAGAATAATGAAAAATCAACGAGAATAGTTGATATTTATTCCGATAGATGGCGCAAGTCTCAGCAACTTTCAGTTGCACGATAAGGAGATGCCTTATTTTTTATTTATGCACCTTAACCCAGTACAATATCACATTTGTACTATTTTTTCACTTTGTGCTATGTTCTCACGCACTTCTGGCCTTAACTACCCGTTTCATGATTTTTCAGGATGCCTTGATGACCAATTCTTTTATTTGGTCGTTGAGGCCATAAATTACAGTCTAGTCGGCATAAATCAATCCTGCCAAGAAGAAAAAGAAGGCCTACAAGCCCATCGTGAACGTCGCCGACCTGGAGAGGGAAGATGAGATGGTGATCTCACGCAACTGCAGCATCCTGAGCTCCATTGGCCATCCTGCCCTGAAATCCCTGCATGAGGAACTGATCCGCTACATCGCTTCGCGGACTGAAATGATCAAGGCCCTCGCTACCGAAGTAGAGAACCTCACTGACACCCTCGAGTCCTTCGCAGAGTTGGACGAAATTGAGGAGGCCAACAAGCCCAAGACTGCTTGCCGCGGCACTCAAACCTGCCCTGCTCCTTCCTGCAAGGAAACCAGCTCCCAGACTGACCCAATCAAGCCCGCCACTCCTGCTCCTGCTGCTCTCCCTGCCAAGAAGCCTGCCTCCACCTTGCCTGCTCCTGCTCTAACCAAAAGGAAGCAGTCTGAGGCTCTCAACCCGCCTGCAAAGAGGACAAACCTGAATGGTCCTTCAAAACCTGCGCCTTCCCGCGTATCCAAGCCTGCGGCCGCCCAAGTGATCCTTCATGGAGAAAAATCGGCGGCCCACACAGTGGTTATCTCTGATGACCCACAGGCTGACCCAAGGGAGATGCTAAAAGCTGTCCGCGCTGCCCACACTCTCCCCCAAGGCGTTTGGGCCTCCCTGCACACCAAGGGGAAGCTGGTCCTCCACTCCAGTAATCCTGACACCATCCCTGAGGTGACAACCTCCCTGGCCAGCAAGTTGAATGGATTGAAGGTCCGCCAGCAGAAGGAGATCCTGCCACGGATCTGCCTCTTCAAAGTGGATGAGGAGACATCCAACTCTACAATTGAGGAGACCTTCCTGGAAACCGCTGCTGTTAGAAAACTTCCTGGGGACAAGGTGGCGCGCGTGGCGCACCGTTCTGCACCCAGAAGCGGGACCTGCACCGCCTTCATCGAGGTGGACCTCAAGACCTTTAGAGCCCTGGGCGTTCGCGGGAGAATCGTGGTTGATGGAGTAATCCTCAACTTCGAGGAGTCCATCCGCGTCTGCTTCCGCTGTTGTGGCTTCGGCCACAACTCTGCCCAATGCTCCAGGGCTCCTAAGTGCTTCCACTGCGGTCAAGACGGCCATGAAGGCCGCGCTTGCCCATCCATTGCTGACCAGCGCACCTCCAAAGGTGCCAACTGCTGCTCCAAGGGCCTTCCTGACAAGCACGAGGCGAGAGCCTCAAGCTGCCCCATCCTGAAGTCTAGGGCCCTCAAGTTCTAGGCTTCAAGGACCTTCTGCCTCCAATTCCATCTGCCACTTCTACTGGATTCCTGGCCAATTCAATGCTCCTGCCTCACTGCATCTTGGCGCTGTTCCCCTGCTTGCCCAACGTTTCCACTACCCCTGCGACACATCTCCTGCCGCCAGATCCTAGGGTCCCTTGCCACCTGACATCGCGCTTGGGCTCAAAAATCATAACTTTTGGTTAGTAGCTCGTAAAACCATATTTTCTCTCTCTCTCTCTTGGTCGTTGAGGTACAGCTTGCACCACGCTGATGAAGGCCAACAGCCCGAAACGCGTCCGTGGTTAGCTTTTCTTGATTAATCAAGAATGGGTATTTGGCAAATTCTGGAATAATTAAAAATCAAGGAGAATAGTTGATATTTATTCCGAAAGATGGCGCTTAGCCATCAGCAACTTTCAGTTGCACGATAAGGAGATGCTTTTTTTTATTTATGCTCCTAATCCCAGTACATTATCACATTTGTACTATTTTTTCACATTGTGTAGCGTTCTCAAGCACTTCTGGCCTTAACTACCCGTTTCGTGATTTTTCAGGATGCCTTAATGACCAATTTTTTTTTTGGTCGTTGAGGTACAGCTTGCACCACGCTGATGAGGGCCAACAGCCCGAAACGTGTCCGTGGTTAGCTTTTCTTGATTAATCAAGAATGGGTATTTGGCCAATTCTGGAATAATTAAAAATCAAGGAGAATAGTTGATATTTATTTCGATAGATGGCCCAAGTCATCAGCAACTTTCAGTTGCACGATAAGGAGATGTCTTTTTATTTATGCACATTATCCCAGTACAATATCGCATTTATACTATTTTTTCACATTGTGTAGCGTTCTCACGCACTTCTGGCCTTAACTACCCGTTTCGTGATTTTTCAGGATGCCTTAATGACCAATATTTTTATTTGGTCGTTGAAGTACAGCTTGCACCACGCTGATGAGGGCCAACAGCCCGAAATGCGTCCGTGGTTAGCTTTTCTTGATTAATCAAGAATGGGTATTTGGCCATTTCTGGAATAATTAAAAATCAACGAGAGTAGTTGATATTTATTCCGATAGATGGCGCATAACCATCAACAACGTTCAGTTGCACGATAAGGAGATGCCTTTTTCTTGATATATCTATATATATATATATATATAAATGAATGTCTCTATGTCTGTCTGTGTGTACTCTATAGATTCAAAAACCGTACATCCAATCGCCGTGGGCATATCCCATTATTAGGCATATCCCCGGAAAGGTTTTCGAAAAATAATATCTTGAATATCTTTAATATCCTTAGAGTTATTTGCAGATTTGTAGCTTTAACTCGCAAGCAGCGCCACCTTGGACGGAGATAGGCTTAGGTCTGCCCCACCCCGTCGAGAGAATGGATTCGTCCGGCCGCCGGCCGGATGGACAGTCCAAGTACCCACCGACCAATCAGGGCAGAGTTGGTGACACAACTGTGCCAAGTAGACAAGAAAAAAGCCTCGCGGGAGCTTGCCCAAGATGACCTCCGGGAACTTCGTCAATCTTCCATAAAAGACCATGAATTTATTCAACCTTATCGAGTATTTTTCAAGGGAACGGGAAAAAATGTTCACTAGATAAAACGATGATTTTGTAAAGTAGAAAATTAGGAAAGAAAAAATTCAGAATGACACGACACACAGGGACCGGGAAAAAATTATCACTTTATCGAGAGATTCAAATTTACGAGTTTCAAATTATCAAAATATATCAATTTCTTTTTATAAGTTTATAGAGAATTGTTTTAACAAATGTTCGTTAGACAAACCTTTACTCGGGTACCGATTAATATTGATTTTATTCAATTTATCGAGTATTTTTCAAGGGACCGGGAAAAAATGTTCACTTTATCGAGAGATTCGTTAGACAAACCTTTACTCGGGTAAAACACGGGCGAAGCCGGATACACCCGCTAGTATATATATATTTTTTTTTTCCGGCTTCGCCCGGTTTTTACCCGAGTAAAGGTTTGCCTAACGAAAATTTGTTAAAAGGATTCTAGCAAACAACCAATCCCTACTGAATCTACACTTGTCTATACTCTCGATAATTTGATTTTTTTCCCGGTCCCTTTAAAAATACTTCAATAAGTTGCATAAAATCAATATTAATTGGTCCACTCGGTAATTTGAAGTTGAGGGATTAGTATCTTGCAAAAACGAACATTTGCAAATTACTGTATTTTGCGAATGTACCCGGCTTCGCCCTGTTTTTACCCGAGTAAAAGTTTGCCTAACGAACATTTGTTAAAACGATTCTAGAAAACATCCTTCCACCTATATATAGATTTATAAAGGTAAATAAATATAAATATTGTTATATGCGTGTAAATATATTTTTGAAATATAATTTTCAAAAAATATTTATTAAATTTTAAATAAGAAATTGTCACGTTTGTGAATTTTTATGATTAATTATTTCTTTTTTCCTCAATGAATTATGTACATTAATTTAAAAATTTATTTTTGATATCATCATCACATAAAATGTAATGTTTTTATATAAACAAACAATAATAAACAACAACAACAATGTAATTTGCATCTTCCTTATTATAAAACAAAAACAAATTAAATTAACATTGTAAAAAATATATTTTAACATTACAACATTTTAACACAAAAACGTTACAATATTTTCTCTAAATATATATTTATATTGAAATGCCAAGTTTTCTTTACAACGTCATTGGATTATTATATTACTAAATTCTCAAATTAAATTTACTATATTTGGATCACATTTTGGCATTTTTAGAATTTATAAATGTAATTTCACCAGAAACCGCGAGAGGCCCTGCTTGCGAGTGAAAGTAGAAAATTTGCAAATAAACTTGCAACGAATATTTATTTCAAATCAAATTCAAACCAGAAACCTTCCTAGTAGTATAGTAAATATATATAACTTCCTGAAGTTTCCCGGCGATTAGATATCTCACCTTTAAAAAACATTAATCGTGTAAAAAAACTACGTATAAAATTATTAAACAATCAAATTCATTTATTGTCGCGACCAGTGCGGCGCCAAGCGGTAAAGGCTGGAACTAACGCTTTTTGGTTTTACATTTAAAAAAATCACATTAACCTTTTTAGTTTTTTGAATAGCCTATATGTTAAAAGAATTCTTCAGCAACCTACATGCGAAATTTAATAATGATTGATTCTGTATATTTTTTGAAACGCGATAACAAACATCGATTTTGGATTTCATTTTATATATATATAATATATAAAGGATATATCATGAAATCATACCAGAAACTTCGCATATATCTTTATAGCCGTTAAGAATTTAGTTTGTATAAAAATATCTATAAAATATATATATATATATATATATATATATATATATATAGTGTAGAAACTATATAACAAAATTATAACAGTGATTCTAATTTTAAAACTTAAGGAGCAAACTGATAATAATGATAACTTATATCTATTAGATTTGATTAGATTAGCAAGCTAAATCTAAATTAATAATAATAATAAATAGTTATTTAATTTTATAGTCCAGTTTTGTATTAAGATTATCTTCACTATTATGATCATTTAAATTCAAATTATAAAATTTGTAAAATGTTATTAATTTGTAGATAGAGAGAGAAAAAAAAATCCTTTATTTCTAATACATCATCAAGTTAATTATATATTTATAATTAATAACAATAAAAATTAACAACGTAACGTCTTTTACATCGGCTTTTACACGTCATTTAGACATACTCTAATCCTATATATAGAATAATCGAAGTGAGAATATATATAATAGTTAGAAAAAAGAGAGAAAGACAGAACCATGCACTTTTAATCAAACTAATAATAAGGAAAAAAAAAAGTTTTGTAAAGAAGGTAGATAAGATTGTTAGTATATATATATATATTTTTATAATTTTATATTTTATCCTTTTTTTTTAAGATTTTTAAAGGTTTTTTTTATTTTATAATATGATTATAAATAGTTGTATTTAGTAATAAATCTATAGTATGAATTAACATTTGTTATAAGTTTGGATATTATGTTTTGAAACCCTACTGGTAGACCAGACATACACAAAAAATTTTAAATTGAAATAAATTGGAAAAAGAGATCTGCTGGACCGGGGATCTTCAGATAAAAGCCCAACGACATTTCACCCCTTCTTTATTATGTCATAGATCTCTTTTAAACCGGATTTTATGTGTTAATATTAAGTTGTTTCAGTGAAATATTTAAATGAACATATATAACAGATACAAATGTTAACAAATTCAAACTGTAAACCTACCTCGACCGCGGCGTCCTCCATTGTGAATATCTATTTCTGGCTGACACATGTTGCGGGGGGGGGGACATTTCAAATTTAGACCATTTATTCAGAATTTTTTGAACAACAAGAAAATTAAAGAAGAAAGGAAAAATAGTTAAGGGAAGAAAGCTGAATTTCATAATCTTTACAGCTAGTTATATCAAAATAACTGATTCAACACTTATTCATCTTTTAATATTCCTTTAAAAAGGCAAATTATAAGAGTTTAATAAAGCTATTAATTGTGCAAATTCACCTTTATTTAACTTCCATTTTCCTCCCCAGAAATTGGAGATTAAACAAAATGAACTATATACTATAACACTTTAAAAATCTTGTGAAAAAATCTTTTAATCAGTTATTTAATCAAAGTTTAATTAACTGTTAAAGATTATAAATTTGTATTAGTTATTATTAAGAGAAATTATAGAAAGTTGATTTCATAAATGGATATTTCCATTTATTTTTTTTTAAATATTTTATAATTGATATACTGTTGAAATATTTTACTTGTTTGATACTAAATTTGTTTTTAATAAATTCCATGTTTAAATTTTTAACATCTTCTATGAAATTATCTAATATATTATTTATTCTATAAAATCTTAGAAACTGACCATAATATATACCCTTACAGCAATTTAATGATATATTAGAATTCATATTACAGTATTTTATAATATTGAATTTATAATTACTCTTTTTATTATAAACTCTAACAGCACTATTTGTAAGGCCTATATTCAAGTCTAAAAAGTTAACTTTTTTGTTTCTATAAATTTTTTCATTGTTCTTAAGTTTCAAGTATTTAGGATATATTTCAGGTATTAATTTTTTAAACTGTGGATTATTAAATATTATTATGTCATCTACATATCGGAATATTTGCCAATTAATATTATTTTGTAGAAAGTATTCTCTTTCGTACCAGAACAATATTAGATTGGCTAATAACGGACTAGAAGAAGTTCCCATGGGAACGCCTTCTGATTGAATATATATTTTATTTTTAAATTCTATATAGTTAAAATTTGAAAATGTTTCCAGTAGAGTTTTTGCTGTTTTAAGATCTAATTTAAATGTTTTATATCTGTTATGAATAATTTTAATGTAGAAGTTTTGTCATTAATGAATTCATTAAATAAATTGGTTATTTTATTATTTAGATCTCTTAAATTTATTTTAGGATATAGGTCCTCAAAGTCAAATGTGTGTACTGTTTCAATGTTTGTCCAATTGTTCATTAAATAATTAATGATTTTTTTATTTGAGTCGATAAATTTATAATTATATTTATTAGTTAATTTATTTATAATAAATTGTAGTGTTGAAGCTAATTGTATATCAATATTTTTTATGACTGAATTTATACCAGATGTGATTGTTCTGAAAGAAATAGGTTTTTTGTGTAGTTTAGGAATTATATAGAACTTTGGTATGTTTGGATTTTTGTGGTTATTATAAATTTTTAGTGAATTTTCAACATTTTTGATTTCTTTTTTGATTTTTGTGCCTGTAGTTCTAGCAAAAGTGTATTTATGATTATTATCAATTTCCTTTTTTAGTATATCGTGGTATAGATTTTTACAAATTAAAGATAAATTATTGGAACATTTATCTATAGGAGTGATAATATAGTCCTTCTGTAAATTAATTATATTTTCTTTAAAAGAAGGAATGTCTGAATTAGGTTTTGTGTATTTAAGTGTATTATTATAATAATTTATAATTTCCTTTTTAATATTATGTTTCCATTCCAGAAAAGTAAATTCTGGAATACTGTATTTTATACTAGTTTTATTTATGAAAATATCTATATCTTTTAATATAGATTTAATTGTATTATTATAATTGTGTTTAATTTGCTTTAATCAGCTTTCTTCCCTTAACTATTTTTCCTTTCTTCTTTAATTTTCTTGTTGTTAAAAAAATTCTGAATAAATGGTCTAAATTTGAAATGTCCCCCCCCCCGCAACATGTGTCAGCCAGAAATAGATATTCACAATGGAGGACGCCGCGGTCGAGGTAGGTTTACAGTTTGAATTTGTTAACACTTGTATCTGTTATATATGTTCATTTAAATATTTCACTGAAACAACTTAATATTAACACATAAAATCCGGTTTAAAAGAGATCTATGACATAATAAAGAAGGGGTGAAATGTCGTTGGGCTTTTATCTGAAGATCCCCGGTCCAGCAGATCTCTTTTTCCAATTTATTTCAATTTAAAATTTTTTGTGTATGTCTGGTCTACCATTAGGGTTTCAAAACATAATATCCAAACTTATAACAAATGTTAATTCATACTATAGATATATTACTAAATACAACTATTTATAATCATATTATAAAATAAAAAAACCTTTAAAAATCTTTTAAAAAAAAAGGATAAAATATAAAATTATAAAAATATATATATATATACTAACAATCTTATCTACCTTCTTTACAAAACTTTTTTTTTTCCTTATTATTAGTTTGATTAAAAGTGCATGGTTCTGTCTTTCTCTCTTTTTTCTAACTACTATATATATTCTCACTTCGATTATTCTATATATAGGATTAGAGTATGTCTAAATAACGTGTAAAAGCCGATGTAAAAGACGTTACGTTGTTAATTTTTATTGTTATTAATTATAAATATATAATTAACTTGATGATGTATTAGAAGTAAAGGATTTTTTTTTCTCTCTCTATCTACAAATTAATAACATTTTACAAATTTTATAATTTGAATTTAAATGATCATAATAGTGAAGATAATCTTAATACAAAACTGGACTATAAAATTAAATAACTATTTATTATTATTATATATATATATATATATATATATATATATATATATATATATATATATATATATATATATATATATATATATATATATATACTAGCCGAGTGGCCCGGGCAACGCCCGGGTTTTACCCGACTGGACCCGGCTTCGCCTGTGTAGTGTTCGAGCGAGGTTTACTCATGAATGAATAGAGGCCCCAACTGTGTGTAAACTCAATGTAATGAATTTTCTTTCAGCAAAATGGAGATAAATTGCAAACAGCAATATCGAAAATGCGTGTGAAAAAATCTGAAATATAGGATCAATTTCACAAACACATCTAATGAATAGAGTGCTGTTTGGAGGAGTGGTCTAAACTGTTAATTTTTAAAAACCATGACCCGGGATCATTGAATGCAGATTTAGCCCCTTTTTCTGAAAAATAAAATTGCCCCAATGGCCCCTGAATCTTGAAAAAGTCTAACCCCTCCAGTGAGTGCAAGTAACCAAACTGGGCTTTTATTTAAAAAAAAAAAAAAAAGAGCTAATGATTAGTTTGAATAAAGGAAAATGGTCAGCACAACCTGAAAATTTCACTTTGTCCACTTCACTCTCGGCCGTCCAAGAAGAAACAGCCAGAGCAAACATTTTAAAGGGCACCTAATCCGGCATTTACATATCTAAATAGTTAAGCAACTTTTATAAATGTAATATATTTCTGCAATATCGAATTACCTTAACTCGGAAGAATTTTGTATTATTTATTGTTGCAGTTTTAGAAAAGTGTGGGAAATTGGATATTTTAACAAAAGAATACAATTTTTAAAATGGTATATAAAATAAAAAGGAAATTTGCATAATTTTCTAATAGTCAAGGGCAATTTATAAAAATACCAAAAAAGCAAGACCAAATAAAAATATATATATATATATGTGATGTTTCAGTAACAGCATTGTTGCCATATAAAGACAAAATTACTGAATGTATTCAGTACCTTTGTCTGAAGATAGCCAAAATGTAACTGAAACCACACATAATGTAATTATTTGTATTCGGTCTTGCTTCCTTTTTTTTTTAATTATCCCTAGTACGCGTGGTACAGGCCATGATAACCATGGTGGGTAGGTAGCAACTGCTTTTACTGTAAGCGCACCACATGTCTACAAATGTGATACATTGCTACCAGCTAAATGCATTTTCACTATGGTGTGATTTCCACATGATGGATCTGTAGACACATTATAATCTCTCCAGAGCTTAAGGTAGCAAACAGTACTTTCACATTATATAAATATCAATGCCAAAAGCCAGAGTTATGATAGCTGTTGCAGTGTAATGTAGACCTGCAGGATGGGAAAAAGCAATATTATTTCCGGCTTTAATTTTAAAAGTATTATGAAACGTTAAAAATATAATCTTAACTTTTGAAGCATGAAAAAATGCTAACTTGATGTGTATTAATTTAGTCTAAAAACAAACAGCATGTAAAAGTAAGCACCAATCGAAAACATTTATTAGCTCTAACAGTGCTGCCCCCAGCGGTAAAAGACTGGAGCTAACGCTTCACGGGTTGGTAAAGTTTATGTTAATATTACATTAACTTAACAATATTCCATGTCTTGCTAACACAAATTTTAAAAATAATATGCATAAAAATAATGCAATTCTGAAAATCATAAATGAAGCATCATTAAATTAAATGGGAGAGAAATGGTGCTCCAAATTTTTTTTTTTTGTTGTAAAACTTTGACTTTATATTTTTACAAATTCTTAATGTATATAACCCAAACCAAATTGTCTATAAAATTCTGCAAACAAATATAATATTATAGAGGCATGAAAATACTAATGGTGTAAAAATCAAAACAGCAAAGTTATCCTGATAAATGCAATGAGCTATGATAAGGTGTGTTGCAGGCTAACAAAAACCTTAATTGAACCAGAAATGTTGATACCATAAAAAAAAATAAAAAACAATATTCAAGATTAGAGTTATGTAAATGAATTAAATGTGAAAAAATTAAAATAAAATAAAGTAAAAAAAGCTTTATTGATGAAACTACAGTAGAGCAATAATGATAACAAATTATTCACAAATTATGTAGTTACAAAAGTCAAGCTTCCCAAAATCATTATTCGAAGAAATCTCTTTCAAAATTGTCAAAATCTATATCAAAGCCCCCTGATAAACAATATTGCGTGTCTTGCTAAAAGTAGAACTAAAGACAAATAAATTTTTAGGGCTGGAAACACGGGAGCATGCTACATAGAGTTGCCCATGCGAGAAACAGGGAGACTCATGATGCACACCAACTACTTGCAATGTTTGACCCTGAAGCATGCTGAACCCTAGAGCTATTGGAACGCTGAGAAAGATTGCTTCTCCTATGGCTTGGCATACCTACAAACACAAAGCATTAGTAAAAATAAAAATAAGGATAACCGAAAAATGTAAAACATCAAGGACTGAGATTGAAGAAAAAAATTCAAAAATAGTATATTAAAATAAGCGCGACTCATAACTAAGGCCAAAATAAAAAAAAGCATAGAAATAATCTGAAAGGAGGGGAAAAATGCATAAAACTCAGTGAAAACGTAAAACAACTGATTAAAAAAAAAGCAAATGGAAGAACACGTAAAAAAAAAAGTATAAATCGCAGAAAAAATATGCACAATAAATATGAGTAGAACATACATAGATATATATGAGCAGCTACATATTATGAAGCAGATAAATCTAAATACTACCTAAACAAATGACAGCAAAACAAAAAAAAAAAAAAGACAATGGAAGAAGGCCTAAAAAAAAAAAGTCTAATTTGGTTGAAAAAACTGCTCAATAAATTGAACCTATATAGATATATGGACCCGGCTTCGCCCGGGTATTGTTCGAGTGGGGGTTGACTCTTGAATGAAAAGAGCCCCCAACTGTTTTAAAACTTAAAGTAAAGAATTTTCTTTCAGCACAATAGAGATAAACTGCAAACATCAAAATTAAAAATTCTGGTAAAAATAATCTGAAATATAAGATCAATTTCACAAACACATCTAATGAATAGAGTGCATTTTTGGAGGAGTGGTCTAAACTGTTGATTTTTAAAAACCACGACCCGGGATCATCGAATCCAGTTTTGGGGAATTTGTTCTGAAAAAAAAAAATTGCCCCAATGGCCCCTGATTCTTGAAAAAGTCAAACCCCTCCAGTGAGTGCAAGTAACCAAACTGGGCTTTGGTATCTAAAAAATGAAAAAAAAAATCTAATGATTAGTGTGAATAAAGGGAAATGGTCCTCGCAACCGGAAAATTTCACTTTCTCCACTTCACTCTCGGCAGTTCAAGAAGAAACAGCCAGATTAAACATTTTTAAGGGCACCTAATCCGGCATGTACATCGATAGTTAAGCAACTTTTAAAAATGTAATATATCTGCAATACTGAAATACCCAGACTTGGATTATTTTTTTTATTAGGTTATTGTTGGCAGTTTTAGAAAAATGTGGGAAATTAGATATTTTTACAAAAGAATGTACTTTTTAAAATGGCATAAAATAATTAGGAAATTTGCATCATTTTCTAATAGTCAAGGGCAATGTTAAAAATACCAAAAAAGCAAGACCAAATAAAAAATAAACAAATTATGTGTGATGTTTCAATAACAGCATTGTTACCTTATAAAGACAAAATTACTGAATGTATTCAGTACTTTTGTCCGAAGATGGTAACAATGCTGTTACTGAAACCACACATAATTTATTTATTTGGATTTGGTCTTGCTTCCTTGTGATTTTTATCTATATTTCAAAATATACCTCAATTCTTTTTTACCTAAAAAGCTTTACATATATATTGCCAAGACCATAAATAAAGGTAAAATGTCAAATGAGTTATTAATTAACCCTATATGGGTCAGGACAAGTGAAAATAAGGCCAACAATAGAAATATCTTTCTAAAAAATTAAATTTGAACGCTAGCTTCACAAAGGGCACAAAATTTGCTACCAGCTACTTGCGTTCTTTTTTACTATGGTGTGATTTCCACAGGATGGATCTACATTATAATTTCTCCAGAGCTTAAGGTAGCAAACAGTACTTTCACAATAAATAAATATCAATGCAAAAAGCCAGATTTATGATAGCATGTTGCAGTGTACTGTTGACCTGTAGGATAGAAAAAAAGCAATATTGTTTCCAAAGACTTTAATTTGAAAAGTATTAAGAAACGTTAAATATATTATACTTACTTTTAAAAGCATAAAAAAAGCTATCTCGATTTGAATAAATTTAGTCTAGAAACAAACATAACGTAAAATTATGCACCAATCGATCTCTGATTGTATATTTATTTATATTGTGGCGAAGAAATATTTTATTATTTAATTTAATATTATTCAATGAAAATATATTCAACAGATTATAAAAATATATTAATCTGTATTTGTGAAATCATCTTTAAAATTTTTCTTTTCTTGCTTGCTCAAGATTATCTAGCTGTAAATAGTTGGGCTGACCTGTTAATAATTGTCGACTCGTCGCTGTGACGTCATCAATAAATACTTTTACATCTTAGGATATTTCAATGCTTGATTTCTACGTTACAACTGGTGGAGAGACTGGACCGATACCCATTAAGAAATAAAATAAAAATTGATTCTGTTGAACCAGAAGAAACTTCTATGAATGTAAAGAAGGAAGGTACTCAGGTAAGCAACTACGTTGTTCAACATTTGCCAAGGAACCCTTCCATTTTCTCCGGGGAGGATGGAGAAGATCTCCAAAAATGGTTAAAAGGGTATGCACGTGTGGCAAAGTACAACCATTGGGATGAAACCCTTTGTCTTACTAAAGTTTATTTTTATCTGTCTGGAACTGCTCTCAAATGGTTTGAGAACAACGAAGAAAGCATCCAGACTTGGAAGGAATTCACATCTCAATTAGAGAATGTGTTCGGAAAAAAAGAAAATTCAAAATTGCAAGCGGAGAAGAAACTTAAAACGCGGGCACAATTAAAAGGCGAAAGTACCGAATTTTACATCCAGGATGTCCTGTGCTTGTGCAAAGAGGCTGATCTTTAAATGAGCGAGGAAGATAAAATATCCCATCTGATGAAAGGGATAGCTGAGGAGCTCTACCAGGCACTTCTCCCAAGGGATATGCATAACACTGAGCAATTCGTCACCGAATGTCGCCGCATTGAAAGCCTACACTGTAAGCGAGTGACCCCAACCAAATACGAGCGACTACCAAATGTGGCGTCTCTCAGTGATCATGATGACAGGGCAGATCTGTCATCTATGATCAGGCAAATTGTTCGTGAAGATGTACAGCGGGCATTAGGCTCTACTCGAGAGGAACCAAAAATTTCTACCATCGAAGATATGGTAAAGGAGGAGATTGGAAGAACCCTGGCGCCAATCTCAAAGCCTAGGAGAAGTTCCCCACAGAAGGAAAGACCCCGAGTGTTTTATAATAATAGATATGTGGCCCAAACGATAAGACCGCACCCTGAACCTCGGTACCCAAAACAAGGAGGAAGACGCGATACCAACGAATGGCGAACCACGGAAGGTAAGCCAATCTGTTTCCACTGCGGACGCCCTGGCCACGTCGTGCGCTACTGCCGTGACAGGAGGAGAGAATATGAAGAAGGACAAAATTGGTATTACAAACATAGAGATAGGCAAGAGCCTAGAACATTCTATAATTCTCGGAGCAGCCAAGAGCCCAACGACGACCTGCCAAGAGAAAATGCTACCGAAGCCCCTCTCCTTACACTGGCCGAAAAGGACAATATTCGTCTCCTGATAGAAGACCCAGCCAGTCGCCTCGCCGTTCCCGTCAGGAAAACTAGAAGATGCGTCCTATTTTGGAGGTAAGGCCGCAAAATTTATAAATCCTCCCTTATCGACTACATTAGAATTAAAAGAAAATTACATAGACATTAAAATAGAAGGAAAAACTAATGAGACGTTACTTCGGCCCATACAAAGTAACCCGAAAAATATCTGATGTGACCTATGAAGTTGAAACATTCGGAAACCAGCAAGGTCGCCGTAAAACAAAAGATTTAGTTCACATTTGTAGGATGAAACCTTATTTAAACTCAGAGGACCAGGAGGACCAGCTAGAAGAGGACCCAGAAGATGACTCGACAAACTTCCAGGAAGAAGACATCCCCACTGAACGAACACAACAACCACAGACCCGCGAAGAGATCTCAGGCCCTATCACCCGTTCTCGAGCCTTGAGACTGATGATGTAAGTCTCCTTCTGAGCATCGGGTCGATGCTCTTTATAGGAGGAGGCTATGTGGCGAAGAAATATTTTATTATTTAATTTAATATTATTCAATGAAAATATATTCAACAGATTATAAAAATATATTAATCTGTATTTGTGAAATCATCTTTAAAATTTTTCTTTGCTTGCTTGCTCAAGATTATCTAGCTGTAAATAGTTGGGCTGACCTGTTAATAATTGTCGACTCGTCGCTGTGACGTCATCAATAAATACTTTTACATCTTAGGATATTTCAATGCTTGATTTCTACGTTACAATATAAATGAGTATATTTGCATATATATATATATATATATATATATATATATAAATACATTCATATAAAAATATGGTTGTACCATATAAATATATATGAGCAGTTATATATTGTGAAGAAGATAAATTTAAACCCTACCTAAACCAATGACAGAAAAAAAATGTTTAGCCAACCCTTAAATAAAGCAGTTACTGAAAATTCATAGCTGCTGCTTACAATATAAATGCTATTAGAGCATAAACATATTACATGGAACAAACATTTAGTAAAAATATATGTAGCAAGTTATATTGTAAAACATACTTTTTTCAATAAATATACTTTTTACAACTTTAATTAAAAAAATAATATACCTTATGAGATAAAAAAGTACACTTATCTTTAAAAATGTAGATCGTTATATGTACACTAATTAAAATTAAACGAAGCAAAATATATGAATAAGCTGCGAAATAAATAATAATTCCAATTAATTTAAATTGAAAAAATATTACTAAATGATTAAATAAAATCTACCTTCTAAAAAGGAAAAGAAAGTTTTTCGAAATGCATTTTTTGTGCTTTTAGCCTAAATGTTAAACCAAAACCTCAACTCCCTACGTGCGAAATTTCACAATACAGTTTTAATCAACCCAGGTTCCGGGGGCGTATTTATTTGATAATGATCGATTAAAATTATTTTCAAAGAGTTTAAATATATAAAAATAATCTTACCTTTTAAAGACACATTAATCGGGTAAAATTACAAAATTACAAATTAAAAACAAACAACGTGTAAAATTATTAACCAATCAAATTCATTTATCGTCGCGACCAGTGCGCCGCCAAGCGGTAAAAGGCTTGAACTAAGGAATTTTGGTTTAACATTTTTTAAAAATAGCACATTAAACCTTTTCGTTTTTTGAATAGCCTATATGTTAAACGAAATCTTCAGCTACCTACATGCGAAATTCCATAATGATTGAGTCAGTAGATTTTGCGTGATGCGATAACAAACATCGATTTCGCATTTCATTTTTATAGATATAAGGATATATATGAAAATTAGTACAAATGTAACATTGTACTGGGATAAGGTGCATAAATTAAGAAAAAGGCATCTCCTTATCGTGCAACTGAAAGTTGCTGATGGCAGGCGTCATCGATCGGAATAAATATCAACTATTCTCGTTGATTTTTTAATTATTCCAGAATTGGCCAAATACCCATTCTTGATTAATCAAGAAAAGCTAACCACGGACGCGTTTCGGGCTGTTGGCCCTTACTAGCGTGGTGCAAGCTGTATCTCAACGACCAAAAAATTGGTTATTAAGGCATCCTGAAAAATAATGGAACGGGTAGTTAAGGCCAGAATTGCGTGAGGACGCTACACAATGTGAAAAAATAGTACAAATGTAACATTGTACTGGGATAAGGTGCATAAATTAAGAAAAAGGCATCTCCTTATCGTGCAACTGAAAGTTGCTGATGGCAGGCGCCATCTATCGGAATAAATATCAATTATTCTCGTTGATTTTTTAATTATTCCAGAATTGGCCAAATACCCATTCTTGATTAATCAAGAATAATTAAAAAATCAACGAGAATAGTTGATATTTATTCCGATAGATGGCGCCTGCCATCAGCAACTTTCAGTTGCACGATAAGGAGATGCCTTTTTCTTAATTTATGCACCTTATCCCAGTACAATGTTACATTTGTACTATTTTTTCACATTGTGTAGCGTCCTCACGCAATTCTGGCCTTAACTACCCGTTCCATGATTTTTCAGGATGCCTTAATGACCAATTTTTTGGTCGTTGAGATACAGCTTGCACCACGCTGATGATGGCCAACAGCCCGAAACGCGTCCGTGGTCAGCTTTTCTTGATTAATCAAGAATGGGTATTTGGCCAATTCTGGAATAATTAAAAAATCAACAAGAATAGTTGATATTTATTCCGATAGATGGCGCCTGCCATCAGCAACTTTCAGTTGCACGATAAGGAGATGCCTTTTTCTTAATATATATATATATTAAAAATAAAGGAGGCATTTCCTGACCACGAACACATGTGCTTTTTAGATGGCAGAGCGTCATCTAGTGGAACAAAAATAAACTAAAGGTTTATTTAGCTTGCTCCGTGATATTTGGCCAACCCAATTTATTGATAAATCAAGAAAAGCCAACCACGAACGTGTTTTAAATATGTGAAAAAATAGTACAAATGTAATATTGTACTGGGATAAGGTGCATAAATTAAGAAAAAGGCTTCTACTTATCGAGCAACATAAATTAAGAAAAAGGCTTCTTCTTAATGTTTTAAATATGTTATTTAAAAATGCTCATTTTAGATCATATATTTTTATTTTCCAATATTTCGTATGGCAACTCGCCAAACTTCTTCGAGAAACAAGATTGCTTTGAGATGCTTGCCTATCAATTCACGAATATATTTTTCATTATCATTTTTTTTTACTTTGTAATTTAAATTTTAACCCATTTTACATCAAATAGATTACAAATTGATTTTTGTAATTGTTTTTGGTGTGTGTGTTCATTTTCTCTCTCTTGCCTTTTATTATTAATATTATTATTTTATTTAACTCTTTATCAAAGTGTCAAGCCGGCACTGTAGCTTGGAATGGTACTTATTCTCCTACCATTTACTTATATGGACAATAACAAATGTTTTTAAATATCAAATTTCTCTCTTTTTCACTCTCTCTCTCTCTCGTCGTTATAGATAGGTAATCGAGTTTTCATCAAAACTGGTTCAGCTATTTATAAGTCAGAACAAGTTCAAACATATATACAAATATAAGGTAAGAAATAATAACCCTAAATCTTACATATATCTCAGCATACAACAGAAACTGGTTATATTCTTATTAAAGAGTACATCCATTGTAACATCATAATAAATATTTTTTCATAAACAGAAATATTATATTTAAAACAAGCCGAATGATCCGGGAAACGCCCAGATTTTACCCGATTAAATATTTTATTCAAATACTATTCGTTACAATTATAAATTGGCGCCGTGGATGTCACTCTTGTGAAACGTCCCGCTCCAAAATTAGTGTGTTTTTAAATTATAAAAATGAAATTTTTACAATGATATTTGAAAATTGTATCATTTTGATTCTTTATAAGAATATATTTTAAATTTGAATATATATGTAGTAAACCCGATGTGGAATGTACTGGGCAGTCGTGGTAGTGGGTGCGTGATGGGATTCCCGCACGGGGACAGCAAGGAACAGAGGCAGGTCTAGATGGTAGCTCCAAGAAGTAGAGGTAGACCACGGACGTCGCGGATGCCCTAAGCTACTCACGAATAGAAGGGGGGGTGAGAGATCCGACCAACCGTATAACGGCGTCGCTCTGAAAACAACTACCTTTGTTTATTTTCTCGGCCTTTTATATTGGACGCCCGCATATGTGGTGATTCCTGATTGGCTACTGTAATCACGCCACTTTCTGGCGCCGGGTTGTTTTCGTCTGGTCTACCTCGTCCTCTTTGTTTTGTTTGTCACTTCCATTGTTCGATACATATTTTATATAGATATGGGGTTATAATAAATATCAGAAGAAGGTTGTGACCTATCTAATTCAAAATATACTACAGAATGTCTCCCCGGTGATGAAGGTTTGGTTGGGGGAATGACATGTAATGAGTGATGACCTAACAAACCTATTATAAAAAAATGAAAGAAATAATTTGTATACATATTAGTTAAAATTATTATTAAGCTACAAGTTAAAAAGAGAAAGATGTTGTAATGGTGGTGTATCAATAAAAAAATCAAGGTTATAAAAATAAAAACGCACAAAATGAATGATAAAAGATTAAGAGAAAGTATATAATACAAAATGGTAAATATGGTAAAATGAATCGTACCAGGAAAATAATAACTTATTGCATAAAAGATGAGAGGAAAAAAAATGAAGTTAGTTTATTCACTGAACGTATAATGCGACGCTAAGGTTGAAAGGGGGTATCTGAGCATGTTTCTGCAAAGTAGTATCCCAAGCATTCTGCAATTCAATGCGAACTTGTTTAAGTGAGGCATTGTTTTCATTAACAGAAGGCCCAAGATATTCCGTCTGCATCATTAGTTCAGACAGTGAAAAGAGGTGGGAAGATTGATGGAGGTAAAAGGGAGAGGTAGAGGTAAGAGGGATCCCTGTTGTCCATAATGATTGTGCCCGTTTGATTTATGGAAAAAAAGTGAAAAGTTTAAAAAATGGTGAATTGATATGATGAGTCGGGCGATGAGAAAAAGAAAATAAAAAGATCGCGCTGGATATCCTGAACTCATTATTGGCAATGGGTATAGCGAGGAAGGATTGTTCCAGTCGGATTAATCAATGAAAAAAAAAAATGTTCGGCGAACTGGAATCCCTTGGAAGGTTGGAGGTTAAAGGATGCGGAAAAGGAGAGGTGGGTGTAAGAGATTTATTGCTGTCAATTTTGATTGTGTCCGACTTGTGTGGTGGAAAGAAAAAGTTGAAAAATGAAAAAACGATGAGCCGGACGATGAGAGAAAAAAAAAATCTAACTGGGTCTCCTGAGCTCACTGTTGGGAAATGTACAGCGAAGAAGGGTCTTCTAGTTAGTTTAATCAAATAAAAAAAAAGAAATTGGCTGACGAACAATAATCTCTTGATGGATGTAAAAAGTTGGGAGGAGAGGTTCATGGGATAGAGTTAGAGGTTGTAAGGGAAGCGTCAAAAATAACATTTTGAAAATCTATTAAGAAAAATAAAATGATAAATGTTTTATCTGTTTAAGAAATATTATAAATATTGTTAGGTGTAGGTTTTTTAAAATGGTGTCTAAAATAGTTGAAGTTGTAAAATGTTAAGTCTAAACATGATGAAAAATAAATAAAATAAAATAAGAATATTAAAGGTAATAATATATAAAGGGTTGATTGGTAGTTGAAGGCATTAATGTTGATGATTAATAAACAAAATGATTTTATCGATTAATAGTGAAATGTTTTATCTACATCTGTAAGTTAAAAAACAAAGTCCAACACCACAAAACTAGTAAAACTGTAAGTCTATTTACAATAAATGAGAGAAAAGTTAAAAGAAAACAAAAATATTCATTCTTGAAAAAAGGGAACATATTTACACACAATGTCTAGGTGTAGGTGCAAGATTATTGATGTCTTTCTAGTTTGGCCTACGGGGAGGCAATGTGGCCCTATGTCGCTTTGGTCCGGTCTGAGAAGTTGGTCTTTGCCAGATCTTCCCGATTATATTATGTGAGACCAGAAGGGGAGCGATCTTGATCCCTAAAATGATGTCATTGTAGTGGAAGATGGGATTTTAGGTACATGTAGTATGTAGTGCATGTCTTAGGCGCTAAAAAGATTGCAGAGCGTTTTATGCAGTTGGTCTGCAAAATTTTTAGGTGAGCCTACCCAAACGCCGGCTTGTTCTGTTTGGGGAACATCATTTAAAATATTAATTTAACAGATCTTTTCTCCATGTAACATTACGTTACATATGGGGAAATGAGAGGCGACAAATTTGACAAAAAAGAAAAAGAAAAGTTAAAGCCTTTTTGATTCCTAAGAAGGGAGCCGGTAATGTAGTGTATGTTCGTATTAAAATGTACCCAAAAGCCCTATAATTGAATGATTGACAGACAATTGTGTTGAAGATTGGAATATTGTCGTGGCGATGGGCGCCATTTTGGGGATTTAATTTTACTTTTAGGAGGCCAATATGGCGTCTCCTTTGGTCTCATGTATAGGATCGATAACATTATAAAAATAAGATTTGCTATAAAAGGGATTAATTAATTAACTAGTGTATAAATAAATGTGTTATGATCATGCGAAATGTGTTAATGGAATATGGGATATGCGAGAGGAATTAAAATTGATGTGAACAATCTAGAAAAGTGCGAGATAAAAATGTATGTTTTAACAGGTGACACTCAGGTGGCGCGAGGAATTCGAGCTTGTGCAGCCTTGTATAAGCAAACCGACCATCGCGGCAGCGGGTGTCGTGTTTTGTTTTGGTAGGACGGTAATATGATAGCTATTTATGGAACATGGCTTGTTTGTCAGACTTTCAGGACCTAAATCTTCGCTAATTGTATGCGAATAGTTGGGGGGACAAATGATTAAAAGGTTCGGAAAATCGATGAGCTATACTTTTTTTTCTATTGGACTAAACAAGTTGGGATCTAAATGTCGGAAAGGATCTATTATTCTATTTATTTTTAGGGGTTCTCTCTCTCTCTCTCTATATATATATATATATATATATATATATATAGAAGCAATGGGCGCCTCTCCCGTCAAAATAAACGGAATAGGCGAATTCCGGAGAGGCGCCCATTGCTTCTATGGATTAATTTCCTCCCGGCAAATATTCCATCTATATATATATATATATATAATTTGGGTGGTGAAATATAAAGGACCTCTTCGTTATAATATTGTAATTTATTTACATGTACAGTATCGCTATCATTACCTGTAATCCTATTGGGTCTATTTATACGTACGACATTATCAGAAATTATTTCAGTAATTTTATATGGACCTGTAAAGTAGGGTACTAACTTACCGCTATTTGGATGATGATACGCCTTTACTAATCCTAAATCTCCTGTATCAAAGTGTGGATTTTTATGTTTGTTATCATATTTAAGTTTCTCTTTGTCGTGTCTGTCATTTGTACGTTGTATTGCTAGTTTTCTACTTTCTATTATATTGGGATAGGGGTTTAGGTGGTTATTTAAGTCTGAAGGGATTATATTATACATTAAAAATACGGGGGGAAATCCAGTTATCGTATGGGGGGTATCGTTATATTTATTAGTTACTATCTTAATTAACTTAGTCCAGGAGGTTCCTGGATTCTCTAAGTTCAGTAACCTCAGCTTCCCGGTGAGTGTCGCGTTAAGACGCTCGCATAAACCGTTAGCTTGAAGATTATTTGCAGTGGTTAGTAGAGGCTGTATCCCGTTTTTTATTAAGAATCTCCTGAACTTTGGGGAAGTAAATGCAGGTGCCCGATCCGAAAGAAGGCGTTTTGGGCGGCCACACTGCAATACCTTTTTGAGACACTGAATGTATGTGATTATATTAGTTGACTTACTGGGGAAGGTCCATGTATACCGACTTAGGTGATCTACAATTACGTGTAAATATGACTTAGAATTACCGTATTTAGAAAAACCTGAAATAGTGTCTATAGATAACATATCGTAGGGTTGTAAAGCTATAGGGGGGCGTTCTAATCTACCATATAATGGACCCTTCGGTTTCTTTATAAGTTGGCATGTGGGACAGGACCTATTATACTTAACTATAGATTTGGTCATTCCACACCAAGTATACTGTGTGGAGATGAGCCTAATCATTTGGGATACACCAGGATGGTTATATTCTAAATGTACTTTATTAATTAGCGTATGTTGTAAGGAAGGGGGAACTATAATAATGACAATACCTTTACGTTTGATTGAATGAAGGCCATCTATATTCGTTTTGATAAGTGTAGATGGAGGTAATTGGGGTTGCTTTTCTATTATTTGGGTGGTCGTGAGAAAACCACATAAAGGATTGCGGGACAGTAGGTCTGCCTCGTACTGCGTTTTACCTTTTATATATTTTATATCGTATTCGTATGCGGACATCTTTAAGCTCCACCTAAAAGGTCTATCCGTTGGGTTTTTTAAATGGTTTTTAACCATTGTAATGCATGGTGGTCCGTAAAAATTGTGAACCTTACACCTGCGAGATAGATGCGGAATTTTTCCACACTATCTATCACAGCAAGGCATTCCAACTCCGTGATGGTATAATTTTTCTCGTGTGGTCGGATTGCTCTGCTGTAATATTGCACGGGGTGTAGGGTGCCGTCTGGATGTTGTTGTTTTAGGATGCCAGCTATTCCCTGAAGTGAGGCATCACAGAATAGCTGACAGGGTAATCCTTCTTTAAAGAGGTGTAGTACCGGTTTTGTGGCGAGACATTCCTTTAGAGTGTCAAATTAATGTTGGCATTCTGCATCCCAGTGCCATGGGGTATCTTTCTTGAGTAGGTTATTGAGGGGGTTCCTAATGCGGGCGTGATCTTTTATAAATTTATTATATACATTGATGGAGCCTAAGAATGATTGAAGAGATTTAACGCTAGTGGGGACCTTAATGGCATTAATTACATTTAAAATTTTTACTAATGGAGTGTATGTGCCTGAAGATATGGTATAGCCTAAAAATTCTATTGTACTTTTAAAGAAGTCACACTTATTATAATTTAATCTAAAATTTTCCCTATTACACATATCAAAAAATTGCTGTAAGTTATCTAAATGTTCTTCTATGGAATTTGAAAAGATAATGAAATCGTCGAAATAATGTGCTATAAAACCTAACCTATTTCTTTGCAATATCTGACTGACTGCTCGCTCATACACCTGGGGTCCTATTTTGATCCCGTATGGTAATCTTTTGAAATTATACTGACCCTTTACGTGACAAAAGATTATAAATTTCTATCAGGGGGACTTATTTCGATGGACCAGTATGCTGATGAAAAATCGGCGCGGGAGTAAATTTTGTCGTTGTCTAATTTATCTAAGATATTCTCTATGAGCGGAAGGGGGTGAACATCGGGGAAAATTATTTCATTCAGGCGGCGGTAGTCTACGCAAAATCGTTTTGTCTTATCCTTTTTGGTAACTAAAGTAACGGGGAATGAATAGGGGGAGAAAGAAGGCTCTATAATATCATATTCTAGAATTTTCCCTACTTGTTCTTGTATTTCACGTTGATCTGAAAGAGATGTACGATACGGTCTGAGTGCAATTATTTTGTCTGAATTTGTCCTGATATTGATAGGGGGAATTTTCAATTTTGGGATGTTATATTTGTTAGTAGAAAAATATTTGAGTAATTCTTAATAATATTCATAAAAGTTAAAGGGATATCAGTCCTAACACATAAATTACAATAATCATCAAAAATTTTACATTGATGTTCAGAGGGATATAGTGGGGGTAATAAATATAAATGGGGAAAATGAGCTAAAGTTTGGCTGGGTGCATTTTTGTCACAATTGGTAGAGGTCTTGTTCATGGTAATGGGACATGGTATAGGATGGACATTTTCCCCTTGCAACAATGGAGAATGTGAGTTAGGCATGTTTTTTAGATGACCCATATTGGGCGGATTGTGGTTACTCTCTCCATTATTACATGGGGTTACATAGGTTATATGGTACCATTTCTTAGACAAAGGAGCATCACATTGATAAATAGAATGATTATATAAATTTAAGGTCAAACAAAATTGACTAATGGAATTTAATGATAGTATACCAAAAGGTAATAAATTATCTAATATTAAACATTTAATTGATTTTGTAATTTTTCCTATGGTAGTGGTCAAAAATGTATATCCTATCGAATTTATTTGAGTAGATATGGAATTGATTAATATATGATATGTTCAAATCAATAAGCTTGAGGGATAAGTCTCTTTCAAATAAATTTATTTCAAGCTTTCGGGCACAACCGCCCTTCGACAGGAAAAAATATATTAGCTACTGCTCCCTCCAGAAGTACAAGAACCTTGAAACACAGAACATATTAGCTAACCTCAGGGACTGCGCATACCCGATGTCCTTTATATTGCGACACTTTTATGACCCAACTAAAAAGACACAGTCTCCAATATACAGATCTATTTGCAATATGCCGTATTCACCATTATCCTCCACAATAGCGAGATTCTTATTGAAATTTGGAATCAAAACCTACTTCACCTGCTCACCTACCTCTGGATCCCTTCTCCGAAACCAGATTATGAAACTTAATGAACCTCGCAGCACACCACGAAACGCTATTTACTCCATAGAATGTTTGAACTGCCCAAAAATCTACGTAGGCGAAACCGGGAGACATGTCAATATTAGAAGTCACGAACACAAAAGAAATATCGATAACTTAGACCATAGATCCTTAATAGTACAGCACATAAACGAAACTGGCCATTTCTTCAACATTACATCACCGAAAATTCATTATTCCAATATTGCCAACAAACACTAAAGACTAATCATTGAATCCCTCCTGTCAAGCAAATTCCACAGCCTCAATAAAAAAATTGATTTACCTGAAATTTACAATGTAATATTCCCTGCAGCCACCAAACCCCCCTCTGTATCATGAAATCTGCGATCACGATTTCAATATGTATTCCTGTGTTTCCAAGATATGCCATATTATTTGTCCTATTCATATCAGTACATATTTTACACATGCAAACTCTCTCTATATTTACAAATAGCAAATTCTAGTTTATTGTGTTCTTCACTATGTAAATCCGTTTTTGCATAACTGTCATTTTCTGCTCATATGTATGTATATATATATAGATTAGATCCGAAAACTTTAGTAGCTAATATATTTATTCCTGTCGAAGGGCGGTTGTGCCCGAAAGCTTGAAATAAATTTATTTGAAAGAGACTTATCCCTCAAGCTTATTGATTTGAACATACTATTAGGGGATTAGCCTATTAATATATGATATGGATATAATTTTAAAGTATTAGATAAGTTTTTACTAAGATGGTTAAAAATATTTAAATTAATTATGTTAATAGAGGCTCCTGTGTCTAAGAGGAATGGGCAATAAAAATTATTTAAAATTTTAGGTTTACATAGAATATTGGATAGTTTAGGGACGAAAACTGGAGTTTTCGTTGCCTTATGGGGTGCGAGAAGACCTGGGGGCCGGCACGGGAAGGTTGTGGGCGCCATTTTGTTCCGGTGGGAAATAATGCGCCGTAGGTTGGCCGTGGTAGGCCTGCTGCCTGTAGGGTCGCCTGTTCATGGAACATTCACTGTTCCAGTGATCAGCATGGCAGTATTTACATGGTGAGGGTGGTCTCCTGGCACCAGAAGGGTATCTTGGAGTATTGTTTGTTGAAAAAGGATTGTAGTTCCTTCCCCTAGAAGGAGTTCCGGTATCACGGTGAAAGGCACTGGTGTTGGTAACACCTTGAAATGGTTCGGATGGAGTAGGGAGTGAACTGGTCCCTTTTATTCTAGTCATGGTAGAGTACCATTCGGTCAGGGTTTTAGGGGCTATGGCCCTCATGAGGCGCTGATCACTGGCCTGGAGGCCTTCCGTTAATGCTTCTACTATGATGGGATTGGTTAGGCCCAGTTGTAATCCCATAGTTATTTTTTGACGGTAATATTCTCCTAATTGGATCTGATTAGTTAATTTAAAAGTTAAAAATTTGGTGAAAATGACCTCGGATTTTCCGGGGTAGAGGTCTATGAGAGTTTGTTTTGCTTGACTGTATGGCAGAGAGGCCAGATTCAGTTCGTTGTAGAGGGAGAGGAGCTCACCTTTGAGTAGCGCACGTAGTCGGGTTTGCAGGGTGGCGTCATCTTGTGGTCCCTCGCTCGTCCGCCCGAGTTGTTGGATGAAGTTGCTTGCTGCGTAGGATCCGTCGAAAGGAGAGATGAGGGCTTCCTCCACACGAGACACGGCTATTCCCTGAATGGCGTCTGTTAGGCGGCTTACTAGGTCTTCCCAGTGGGGCTGCATGTTGGTGAGGGCATCCGCGAAGTATTCGTCTCCAGCCTCCGTCATCCTCTGCATGTTGCTGTTCTCAGTCATCCTGTCGACTTTAACGGGTTCTGTAGTAAACCCGATGTGGAATGTACTGGGCAGTCGTGGTAGTGGGTGCGTGATGGGATTCCCGCACGGGGAATGCAAGGAACAGAGGCAGGTCTAGATGGTAGCTCTAAGAAGTAGAGGTAGACTACGGACGTCGCGGATGCCCTAAGCTACTCACGAATAGAAGGGGGGTGAGAGATCCGACCAACCGTATAACGGCGTCGCTCTGAAAACAACTACCTTTGTCTCTCTTCTCGGCCTTTTATATTGGACGCCCGCATATGTGGTGATTCCTGATTGGCTACTGTAATCACGACACTTTCTGGCGCCGGGTTGTTTTCGTCAGGTCTACCTCGTCCTCTTTGTTTTATTTGTCACTTCCATTGTTCGATACATATTTTATATAGATATGGGGTTATAATAAATATCAGAAGAAGGTTGTGACCTATCTAATTCAAAATATACTACATATATATATATAATGATAGAAAGTGATTTCTTGCTCTTACGCCATCATTAAGTCACTAAAGGTCACTCTTGTGAAACGTCCCGCTCCTCCAATCCCCGTCGGCCCACGTGGTCCACCTTCCCCAACTTTACTTCTAGAATTTACCGCAATGAGGCGCTGGTTGCGAGTAAAATAGGGAGATATTTGTTAATAAATTCAAGAATATACGATGATAAAAGGCTAAATATTTTCCTATAACCTTTTCCAGATTCAACTATATATACTGTTAAAATATCAGCCAGATTAATTACGTATTGTGGACATGTATAGCTGCAAACATACATACATACATACACTGACTTATATATATATATATATATATTATTTAAAAATGCCTATTTTGGATCAAAAAGTCTTATTTCCGATATTTCGTGTGGCAACTCGCCAAACTTCTTCGGGGAACAAGATTGTTTTGAATAGCTCGCGTATCACTTCACGAGTATGTACAACTGCTATAAAATTTTGAAATTTCTAAAATCTACAATATGCATGTTTATAAATATAATTATTAATAATAAAATGATATATACAATATTAATATATAGCGAATAAATAAATATATACATTTAAAATAAAAGAATTGAAAATCAGTAATTTGTTATATATATAAATGTATAGTAGTGGGCTATATGGTTTTAAATTGTAGGTATAATTGAGGAATGTCTATTTTTCGATTGATACTGTTTTGAGTCAAAAACTCAACAGATGGAATCATAACCCTAAAAACCATCTCAAAGAAAGTAATGTAATCAATCTGTCGAAACAACAGTTCACACCAGAAACCATAACACTATTAGCAAAAGGTCTTAACTTCGTCCCATCACAGAAAATAAACATCCCAAAAACAATAGCAAGCATCGAAACTTCAATTAAAAACATACCAAATGAAGAAAAAGAAAAGGTTAGAACAGAAATAGTACCCATCCTCAAAAGCTTGAACCGACAGAATAAGAATAATCTTACGCAAGATGAAAGAAATATAATAAGTTCCTTAAAAGCAAACAAGAGTATTATAATTTCTCCTTCAGATAAAGGCAAAAATACTGTTATAATGGACACGATAGATTATGACAACAAAATCAAGCAGCTACTTGAAGATCAAAATGTATATGAACTGTTACCTAGTAACCCCCTAGCAAACATAATCAAAGAGTTCAATAGACAATTGAACAAACTAAAACGTAATTATAAATTGGATAGCAAAACATTCGACAAACTAAAAGCAGCAAAAACTAACTTACCTATATTTTATGGCCTACCAAAGGTACACAAACTAAACAGCCCTCTACGCCCCATTGTATCCTACGCTGGCACCCCCATATACCCCTTGTCAAAATACCTTTCCTCAGTAATTTCACCTTTTCAGAAAGAATTACCTCATACTATTCTCAACTCCACAGCAGCAATAGAAATAATTTCAAGAACTCAAATAACAGAAAACAGTCGCCTGGTCTCCTTTGATGTTGAATCACTATATACTTCAATCCCACATGATGAAGCTATTACAGAAATTTCAGAATTCTTGAATGCCCACCCCAACCTACCATTATCTATACCAAAGGAAGCCCTCATAGACTTACTCAAACTGTGCCTATCATTCAACTACTTTAATTACAAGAATCAATACTACAAACAGATCAAAGGCCTCCCGATGGGCAACCCAATATCTTCAGCTCTGGCAAACATTTTCATGAATAATATTGATCAATTAATAATAGATAATAAGCAGCTAAAAATAACATTCTGGAAAAGATATATTGACGATATTCTTTGCATAACCGAAAACAACAATACAATAAGCATTCTGGATTTCTTGAACAATATAAAACCATTTCTCACATTTACACATGAAATAGAAGAAAAAAACTCTTTATCATTCTTAGATATAATTCTCACCAGAAACAACTCTAAAATAGAAACAGGCATTTACCGCAAGCCAACTCACACAGGTGGTTACTTGAATTTCAGCTCATTCGGCCCTATTAACCATAAAATATCTGCCATAAAAACCCTATCAAAAAGAATATCTACTCATTGCTCTAATAATCTAGAAAAAGTACAACAAGAAAAAATAATACTAATGAATGAATTACAAAGCAATAGTTATCCCACAGAATTTATCAAAAGACAATTCTACAGATCAACATTCATCCCTCCTTCCAATAGCCAATCTCACAAATCATATTGCACACTTCCGTACAGCTACGGCATCGAAAGAATCAGTAGAGCCCTCAAGAAGTACAACATCAAGACGATATACCAGACACCATCCAACTTAAAAACACTTTTCCGCCATCCCGATACCAAACATAACACAAACAACAGTCAAAAATCCAACCTCATTTACAGAATCCCGTGCCGATCTTGCCCAGCTACATACATAGGAGAGACAGGGAAAACTCTAGAAGAAAGAACCAATCAACACAGGACAGCCCTTCAAAACTATAGCCCTCTTTCCCTTTTAGTAGATCACGCACTGAAACAAGACCACATACCAAATTTTGACTCAACTGAAATAGTATATCAAAATATCAAGGACAAACATTCAAGACTTTTTCTAGAAAGCTGGACCTCAATAGAAGATAAAAACAGTATCAATCGAAAAATAGACATTCCTCAATTATACCTACAATTTAAAACCATATAGCCCACTACTATACATTTATATATATAACAAATTACTGATTTTCAATTCTTTTATTTTAAATGTATATATTTATTTATTCGCTATATATTAATATTGTATATATCATTTTATTATTAATAATTATATTTATAAACATGCATATTGTAGATTTTAGAAATTTCAAAATTTTATAGCAGTTGTACATACTCGTGAAGTGATACGCGAGCTATTCAAAACAATCTTGTTCCCCGAAGAAGTTTGGCGAGTTGCCATACGAAATATCGGAAATAAAACTTTTTGATCCAAAATAGGCATTTTTAAATAATATAATATATGGATTGCTCTATTTTCAAACATATATATATATATATATATATATATATATCTGGAAAAGGTTATAGGAAAATATTTAGCCTTTTATCATCGTATATTCTTGAATTTATTAACAAATATATATATATATTAAGAAAAAGGCATCTCTTTATCGTGCAACTGGAAGTTGCTGATGGCTGGCGCCATATATCGGAATAAATATCAACTATTCTCGTTGATTTTTAATTATTCCAGAATTGGCCAAATACCCATTCTTGTTTAATCAAGAAAAGCTAACCACGGACGCGTTTCGGGCTGTTGGCCCTCATCAGCGTGGTGCATGCTGTACCTCAACGACCAAATAAAAAAAAAGGTCATTAAGGCATCCTGAAAAATCAAGAAACGGGTAGTTAAGGCCAGAAGTGCGTGAGAACGCTACACAATGTGAAAAAATAGTATAAATGTGATATTGTACTGGGATAAGGTGCATAAATAAAAAAAGCCATCTCCTTATCGTGCAACTGAAAGTTGCTGATGGCTGGCGCCATCTATCGGAATAAATATCAACTATTCTCGTTGATATTTAATTATTCCAGAATTGGCCAAATACCCATTCTTGATTAATCAAGAAAAGCTAACCACGGACGCGTTATCAAGTATGGGTATTTGGCCAATTCTGGAATAATTAAAAATCAACGAGAATAGTTGATATTTATTCCGATAGATGGCGCCAGCCATCAGCAACTTTCAGTTGCACGATAAGGAGATGCCTTTTTCTTAATTTATGCACCTTATCCCAGTACAATGTTGCATTTGTACTATTTTTTCACATTGTGTAGCGTCCTCACGCAATTCTGGCCTTAACTACCCGTTTCATGATTTTTCAGGATGCCTTAATGACCAATTTTTTGGTCGTTGAGGTACATATATTACTAAATAATAACAATTTACAAATTTTATAATTTGAATTTAAATAATCAAAATAATGAAGATAATTTTAATAGAAAACTTAACTATAAAACTATACAACTATTTATTGTTATAATTAATTTAGATTTAGCTTGCTAATCTAACCAAATCTACTTGATATGATTTATCATTCTTATTAGTTTGCTCCTTGAGTTTTAAATGTAGAATCACTGTTATATTTTTATTATATAGTTTTTACACTATATATATATAGGGATAATTCTTATCAATTCAAAATAAAAGTAAAATATAAAATAGAAGTGCATCGAATATTTGGTACAAAGTTTATATAATATAATAGTTATGATATATTTGAATAGACTATATGGTTCCCCTTAATATCTGTGCATCAAAGTACGAATATATGTAATTCTGAAAATATATCTATAAACAGCTATAAAAAAAAAAATTATTGTGTGTCTGTATTTATTTTTAAGATTTTATTCTATTTCTATCTATATCTTTTATTATATAAAATTCAATATATATAAAACAACGATTCAATAATTTCTACATGATGGTGTTGAGAGAGTGTATAGATGTGTTTTACTTAGAAACTAATGGATCACGTGATATCCCTCCACCAATCAGAGACGTGGAAAAGGCCAAGCGTTAAGAGAGATAACAGTGCAGGCCAACAATATCTAAACCAATCGAGAACGTGTTTGGGTCATTTCATTTGGTCGTTTACTGGCCATGTGCAGTGGTGCGAGTGGGCTAAATGACGAACAAACAATTGGCAACACTGCTTGGAAGGTAGTTCGCTATCTACGTCTATTTCCTATCTCAGGATTATTGATGATCAACTATCGAAATGATGATCCTATCATCATCTCTCCATTATATTTCACCCTTTTATTAGATAACTCTTCTTATATGATACTATAAGGTATAATTTATATTAACATGGAATTCGACACATATATATATATACACACAAACATATATATGTTGGATGTAAGTTGTTTATTGAAATGTATACTTTGTATTATTATATTTTATGTAAATATTTATTTTTAATTTTTCTCTTGTTTTATCTTTTGCCTTTATAAAAGGCGATGCTGCCTGTGCCGGCAGTCGTCGTGGTAGAGTATTTTGGTTTGTAGCACAGCTTGCTTGATAAAATAAACGTACTTCTTCCTCAAATACAAGTTTTCTTTCTGTGTGGTAGAGTTATTCGGGGTATATCTCCGCGACTATATATATATATTGTGGCGTAGAAATCAAGCCTTGAAATATCCTAAGATGTAAAAGTATTTATTGATGACGTCACAACGACGAGTCGACAATTATTAACAAGTCAGCCCAAAACTATTTACAGCTAGAGAATCTTAAGCAAGCAAGCAAAGAAATATTTTAAAGATGATTTCACAAATACAGATTAATATATATTTTTTATAATCTGTTGAATATATTTTCATTGAATAATATTAAATTAAATAATAAAATATTTCTTCGCCACATAGCCTCCTCCTATAAAGAGCATCGACCCGATGCTCAGCAGGAGGCTTACGTCGTCAGTCTCAATAACTACATAGTACTAGGGCCAGGAATATTTCCAGGTGACTGTGGTGGATGTCTTCTTTCAGTTGAGATGTCTTCTTCCTGAGGGCTTGGCCGGTCTATATTTACGTCAATGTAGTTTTTTCTTATTTATACTGTGGTCGGCAAGGTAGGATTTCCTAACTTTGCGGCCTCTCACCTCCAATATGGTCTATCATCTAATTTTCATGGCGGGGCGACCTGCTAGATCTTCTAGCAGGTGAGAAATTTTGCCTGTTTCGACCGGTATATGGGGTAGGGCTTCGGTAGCGACTGAAATTTTTCCTCAATGATTCATCGTTGGGTTCCTGAGATTCGGTTTGAGAGTTGTAGAATTCCATTGCGTCTTGCTTTCTTCGGAAATATTCATTTCTCCTCTCCTCATTGTGTCTCTTCCTGTCGCGGCAATAGCGGACGACGTGACCTGGGCGTCCGCAGTAGAAACAGATTGGCTTTCCCTCAGTTGTCCGCCATTCATTGGTGTCACATCTTCTTCCTTGCTTTCGGTAATGAGGTTCAGGATGCGGTCGTATCGTTTGGGCCTCGTATCTAGTATTTGATTCCGGCCTGGATGCTTGAGGGGGACTTATTGTAGGTTTTGATCTAGGTGCCAAGGTCTTTACAATCTCTTCCCTCACTAAATCTTCAATGGCAGCGATTTTAGGCTCCTCACGAGGAGAGTCCAATGCTTGCTGTATCTCTTCACGAACAATTTTTCGGATCAGCAATGACAGATCTTCTCCGTCATCCTGGTCACAGAGAGAGGCTACATTTGGTAGGCGCTCGTACTTGGTTGGGGTAACTCGCCTACAACGGAGCGCTTCGACACGGCGACATTCTGTAATGAATTGCTCGATGCTCTGTACATCCCTCGGTAGGAGTGCTTGATAAAGCTCCTCAGCTATCCCCTTCATGAGGTGGGAGATTTTATCTTCCTCGCTCATTTGAAGATCAGCCTCTTTGCACAAGCACAGGACATCCTGGATGTAAAATTCGGTACTTTCGCCTTTTAATTGTGCCCGCGTTTTAAGTTTCTTCTCCGCTTGCAATTTTGAATTTTCTTCTTTTCCGAACACATTCTCTAATTGAGATGTGAATTCCTTCCAAATCTGGATGCTTTCTTCGTTGTTCTCAAACCATCTGAGAGCAGTTCCAGACAGATAAAAATAAACTTTAGTAAGACAAAGGGTTTCATCCCAATGGTTGTACTTTGCCACACGTGCATACCCTTTTAACCATTTTTGGAGATCTTCTCCATCCTCCCCGGAGAAAATGGAAGGGTTCCTTGGAAGATGTTGAACAACGTAGTTGCTTACCTGAGTACCTTCCTTCTTTACATTCATAGAAGTTTCTTCTGGTTCAACAGAATCAATTTTTCTTTTATTTCTTAATGGGTATCGGTCCAGTCTCTCCACCAGTTGTGGCGTAGAAATCAAGCCTTGAAATATCCTAAGATGTAAAAGTATTTATTGATGACGTCACAGCGACGAGTCGACAATTATTAACAAGTCAGCCCAAAACTATTTACAGCTAGAGAATCTTAAGCAAGCAAGCAAAGAAATATTTTAAAGATGATTTCACAAATACAGATTAATATATATTTTTTATAATCTGTTGAATATATTTTCATTTATTAATATTAAATTAAATAATAAAATATTTCTTCGCCACAATATATATATATATATATATATATATGTTATATCAAAATATTTTACTTAAAATGTTATATTAGGATATTATTTAAAATGTTATATTAAAATATTTTATTTAAAATTATAATTTCATAGATATAAATACTCTGTATAAATCGACCGCCAGAGGTCACGCTTTCTCTATAAATACTCATTGTTGTTGTTCCCCGTTGGTCGACCCAAAACTTTGTAATTATGTAAATAATCTTTTGTTTTATTTATTCTTACGCCTTAAGCCAGGCAGTACTTGTACAAAATTATGTTTTTCATATGAATTCATACCTCAGCTCAAATAAATCAATATCTGATCAAAACCGTTATTATTTTTATTGCCACGACTGTGCACCACCATAGTATAATCATCAATATGATCCAATACAGCAGAAAAGCAATCTTATCTTTTTTTTAATAATATAATATATATATATAATAATAAATAGTTATTTAATTTTATAGTCCAGTTTTGTATTAAGATTATCTTCACTATTATGATCATTTAAATTCAAATTATAAAATTTGTAAAATGTTATTAATTTGTAGATAGAGAGAGAAAAAAAAATCCTTTACTTCTACTACATCCTCAAGTTAATTATATATTTATAATTAATAACAATAAAAATTAACAAAGTAACGTCTATTACATCGGCTTTTACACGTCATTCAGACATACTCTAATCCTATATATAGAATAATCGAAGAGAGAATATATATAATAGTTAGAAAAAAGAGAGAAAGACAGAACCATGCACTTTTAATCAAACTAATAAAAAGGAAAAAAAAAAAGAGTTTTATAAAGAAGGTAGATAAGATTGTTAGTATATATATATATATTTTTTTATGATTTTATATTTTATCCTTTTTTTTTAAAAAGATTTTTAAAGGTTTTTTTATTTTATAATATGATTATAAAAAGTTGTATTTAGTAATATATCTATAGTATGAATTAACATTTGTTATAAGTTTGGATATTATGTTTTGAAACCCTAATGGTAGACCAGACATACACAAAAGACTTTAAATTGAAATGAATTGGAAAAAGAGATCTGCTGGAACGGGGATCTTCAGATAAAATTCCAGCGACATTTCACCCCTTCTTTATTATGTCATAGATCTCTTTTAAACCGGATTTTATGTGTTAATATTAAGTTGTTTCAGTGAAATATTTAAATGAACATATATAACAGATACAAGTGTTAACAAATTCAAACTGTAAACCTACCTCGGCCGCGGCGTCCTCCATTGTGAATATCTATTTCTGGCTGACACATGTCGCGGGAGGGGAATGTCCCCCCACATTTCAAATTTAGACCATTTATTCAGAATTTTTATGAACAACAAGAAAATTAAAGAAGAAAGGAAAAATAGTTAAAGGAAGAAAGCTAAATTTCATAATCTTTACAGCTAGTTATATCAAAATAACTGATTTAACACTTATTCATCTTTTAATATTCCTTTAAAAAGGCAAATTATAAGAGTTTAATAAAGCTATTAATTGTGCAAATTCACCTTTATTTAACTTCCATTTTCCTCCCCAGAAATTGGAGATTAAACAAAAATGAACTATATACTTTAACACTTTAAAAATCTTGTGAAAAATCTTTTAATCAGTTATTTAATCAAAGTTTAATTAACTGTTAAAGATTATAAATTTGTATTAGTTAATATTAAGAGAAATTATAGAAAGTTGATTTCATAAATGGATATTTCCATTTATTTTTTTTTAAATATTTTATAATTGATATACTGTTGAAATATTTTACTTGTTTGATACTAAATTTGTTTTTAATAAATTCCATGTTTAAATTTTTAACATCTTCTATGAAATTATCTAATATATTATTTATTCTATAAAATCTTAGAACCTGACCATAATATATACCTTTACAGCAATTTAATGATATATTAGAATTCATATTACAGTATTTTATAATATTGAAATTATAATTACTCTTTTTATTATAAACTCTAACAGCACTATTTGTAAGGTCTATATTCAAGTCTAAAAAGTTAACTTTTTTGTTTCTATAAATTTTTTCATTGTTCTTAAGTTTCAAGTATTTAGGATATATTTCAGGTATTAATTTTTTAAACAGTGGATTATTAAATATTATTATGTCATCTACATATCGGAATATTTGCCAATTAATATTATTTTGTAGAAAGTATTCTCTTTCGTACCAGAACAATATTAGATTTGCTAATAACGGACTAGAAGAAGTACCCATGGGAACGCCTTCTGATTGAATATATATTTTATTTTTAAATTCTATATAGTTAAAATTTAAAAATGTTTCCAGTAGAGTTTTTGCTGTTTTAAGATCTAATTTAAATGTTTTATATCTGTTATGAATAATTTTAATGTAGAAAGTTTTGTCATTAATGAATTCATTAAATAAATTGGTTATTTTATTATTTAGATCTCTTAAATTTATTTTAGAATATAGGTCCTCAAAGTCAAATGTGTGTACTGTTTCAATGTTTGTCCAATTGTTCATTAAATAATTAATGATTTTTTTATTTGAGTCGATAAATTTATAATTATATTTATTAGTTAATTTATTTATAATAAATTGTAGTGTTGAGGCTAATTGTATATCAATATTTTTTATGACTGAATTTATACCAGATGTGATTGTTCTGAAAGAAATAGGTTTTTTGTGTAGTTTAGGAATTATATAGAACTTTGGTATGTTTGGATTTTTGTGGTTATTATAAATTTTTAGTGAATTTTCAACATTTTTGATGTCTTTTTTGATTTTTGTGCCTGTAGTTCTAGCAAAAGTGTATTTATGATTATTATCAATTTCCTTTTTTAGTATATCGTGGTATAGATTTTTACAAATTAAAGATAAATTATTGGGACATTTATCTATAGGAGTGATAATATAGTCCTTCTGTAAATTAATTATATTTTCTTTAAAAGAAGGAATGTCTGAATTGGGTTTTGTGTATTTAAGTGTATTATTATAATAATTTATAATTTCCTTTTTAATATTATGTTTCCATTCCAGAAAAGTAAATTCTGGAATACTGTATTTTATACTAGTTTTATTTATGAAAATATCTATATCTTTTAATATAGATTTAATTGTATTATTATAATTGTGTTTAATTTGAGGTATATATTTATACCCTTTATTTAAAATTTCTTGATATTCTGGATTTAAAAAAGAAAAGTTGCTAGTTAATATATGACCTGAGAACTTATATTTATCAATATAGTTGTTGCAATTACATTTAATATTTTTAAAATTTGCCAAATTATTAATAAATTGGTTATAATTGCAAACTAAATTACCTATATTTTTATTGTATCTCCAGATTGTTTTAAAATTTAAATTTTTTATAGGGAAAAGATTATTGATGATTTGGTTATTAAAAATATCATTAAATTTAATATGATTAAATAAATTGTTATTAAATTTAATGATAATATTAATGTTATTAGTAGTTTGTTTAATTTTTCTGTATTTAAAGATGTCGTGTGTGATATCTATTAATCTGTTAGTCAGATTATGAATTTTAATATATTCTATGAGTTTGATAAATTTATTATTATTTAGTTTAAATAATGTTTTAATAAATTTATCGACGAAGTTGTTAGTGTACATTTGTTTTGGGTCCAGTAATTCTTCAAATTCAATGTAACCTAATTTATTTGTAGTTTTACCTCTAGTTTTATTAGGTTTAGTTTTAAATTCATTTTTTTTGTATTTGCAACTGATTTCATAGGTTGAAATTTCTTCTGTTTGTGGTTTGTATGTGTAGTTTAATTCGTCGTTAAGTCCATAAGGGAATAATGTGTTGTGTTTATAAATGTAGTTGTTTTCTAATAATAGTCGTTGTTTTTTGTTTTGACATATGTCTAGTATTTCTATCTTAAAGTTGTTAAAAGTATGTAATTGATTGTGTTCTTTCATATATATATTACCAATTGATTTTTTAGCGTGGTTTCTATGTAGGTTTATTCGTATATTTAATGGATTACAAGTTTGTCCTATATATGATAGTTGACAAATTTGGCATGTTAATTTATAAATAGTATTCACTAATTTACAACTAGTTGTTTGAAAAGTGTCATGGTTCTTAAGAATTTAAAAAAATTTAAAAAAATTAAAAACATTTAAAAAAATTTAAAAAAATTAAATGTAATTGCAACAACTATATTGATAAATATAAGTTCTCAGGTCATATATTAACTAGCAACTTTTCTTTTTTAAATCCAGAATATCAAGAAATTTTAAATAAAGGGTATAAATATATACCTCAAATTAAACACAATTATAATAATACAATTAAATCTATATTAAAAGATATAGATATTTTCATAAATAAAACTAGTATAAAATACAGTATTCCAGAATTTACTTTTCTGGAATGGAAACATAATATTAAAAAGGAAATTATAAATTATTATAATAATACACTTAAATACACAAAACCCAATTCAGACATTCCTTCTTTTAAAGAAAATATAATTAATTTACAGAAGGACTATATTATCACTCCTATAGATAAATGTCCCAATAATTTATCTTTAATTTGTAAAAATCTATACCACGATATACTAAAAAAGGAAATTGATAATAATCATAAATACACTTTTGCTAGAACTACAGGCACAAAAATCAAAAAAGACATCAAAAATGTTGAAAATTCACTAAAAATTTATAATAACCACAAAAATCCAAACATACCAAAGTTCTATATAATTCCTAAACTACACAAAAAACCTATTTCTTTCAGAACAATCACATCTGGTATAAATTCAGTCATAAAAAATATTGATATACAATTAGCCTCAACACTACAATTTATTATAAATAAATTAACTAATAAATATAATTATAAATTTATCGACTCAAATAAAAAAATCATTAATTATTTAATGAACAATTGGACAAACATTGAAACAGTACACACATTTGACTTTGAGGACCTATATTCTAAAATAAATTTAAGAGATCTAAATAATAAAATAACCAATTTATTTAATGAATTCATTAATGACAAAACTTTCTACATTAAAATTATTCATAACAGATATAAAACATTTAAATTAGATCTTAAAACAGCAAAAACTCTACTGGAAACATTTTTAAATTTTAACTATATAGAATTTAAAAATAAAATATATATTCAATCAGAAGGCGTTCCCATGGGTACTTCTTCTAGTCCGTTATTAGCAAATCTAATATTGTTCTGGTACGAAAGAGAATACTTTCTACAAAATAATATTAATTGGCAAATATTCCGATATGTAGATGACATAATAATATTTAATAAGCCACTGTTTAAAAAATTAATACCTGAAATATATCCTAAATACTTGAAACTTAAGAACAATGAAAAAATTTATAGAAACAAAAAAGTTAACTTTTTAGACTTGAATATAGACCTTACAAATAGTGCTGTTAGAGTTTATAATAAAAAGAGTAATTATAATTTCAATATTATAAAATACTGTAATATGAATTCTAATATATCATTAAATTGCTGTAAAGGTATATATTATGGTCAGTTTCTAAGATTTTATAGAATAAATAATATATTAGATAATTTCATAGAAGATGTTAAAAATTTAAACATGGAATTTATTAAAAACAAATTTAGTATCAAACAAGTAAAATATTTCAACAGTATATCAATTATAAAATATTTAAAAAAAAATAAATGGAAATATCCATTTATGAAATCAACTTTCTATAATTTCTCTTAATATTAACTAATACAAATTTATAATCTTTAACAGTTAATTAAACTTTGATTAAATAACTGATTAAAAGATTTTTTCACAAGATTTTTAAAGTGTTAAAGTATATAGTTCATTTTTGTTTAATCTCCAATTTCTGGGGAGGAAAATGGAAGTTAAATAAAGGTGAATTTGCACAATTAATAGCTTTATTAAACTCTTATAATTTGCCTTTTTAAAGGAATATTAAAAGATGAATAAGTGTTAAATCAGTTATTTTGATATAACTAGCTGTAAAGATTATGAAATTTAGCTTTCTTCCTTTAACTATTTTTCCTTTCTTCTTTAATTTTCTTGTTGTTCAAAAAAATTCTGAATAAATGGTCTAAATTTGAAATGTGGGGGGACATTCCCCTCCCGCGACATGTGTCAGCCAGAAATAGATATTCACAATGGAGGACGCCGCGGCCGAGGTAGGTTTACAGTTTGAATTTGTTAACACTTGTATCTGTTATATATGTTCATTTAAATATTTCACTGAAACAACTTAATATTAACACATAAAATCCGGTTTAAAAGAGATCTATGACATAATAAAGAAGGGGTGAAATGTCGCTGGAATTTTATCTGAAGATCCCCGTTCCAGCAGATCTCTTTTTCCAATTCATTTCAATTTAAAGTCTTTTGTGTATGTCTGGTCTACCATTAGGGTTTCAAAACATAATATCCAAACTTATAACAAATGTTAATTCATACTATAGATATATTACTAAATACAACTTTTTATAATCATATTATAAAATAAAAAAACCTTTAAAAATCTTTAAAAAAAAAAAGGATAAAATATAAAATCATAAAATATATATATATATATACTAACAATCTTATCTACCTTCTTTATAAAACTCTTTTTTTTTTTCCTTTTTATTAGTTTGATTAAAAGTGCATGGTTCTGTCTTTCTCTCTTTATTCTAACTATTATATATATTCTCTCTTCGATTATTCTATATATAGGATTAGAGTATGTCTGAATGACGTGTAAAAGCCGATGTAATAGACGTTACTTTGTTAATTTTTATTGTTATTAATTATAAATATATAATTAACTTGAGGATGTAGTAGAAGTAAAGGATTTTTTTTTTCTCTCTCTATCTACAAATTAATAACATTTTACAAATTTTATAATTTGAATTTAAATGATCATAATAGTGAAGATAATCTTAATACAAAACTGGACTATAAAATTAAATAACTATTTATTATTATAATTAATTTAGATTTAGCTTGCTAATCTAATCAAATCTAACTGATATAAGTTATCATTATTATCAGTTTGCTCCTTAAGTTTTAAAATTAGAATCACTGTTATAATTTTGTTATATAGTTTCTACACTATATATATATATATATATATATATATATATATATATATATATATGAAAAAACAATAGAAAAGGAATAAAAAATGAAAAGTTCAGGTGTTGATTTTAAAAAATAAAAAAGGCATATCCTGACCAGGAGCACATGTGCTTTTCAGAAGACAAAGCGCCATCTGGGGGAACAGAAATCAACTATTCATTGATTTAGCCTGTGTCCCTGATATTTGGCCAACCCACTTTCTTGATAAATCACACTGACAATCGTCAACAGCGCGAAACGCGTTCGTGGATGGCTTTTCTTGATTTATCAAGAAATTGGGTTATCCAAATATCAGGCTAAATCAATGAATAGTTGATTTCTGTTCCACCAGATGGCGCTCTGCCTTATAAAAACACATGGGCTTCTGGTCAGGATATGCCTTTTTTATTTATAATTTATATATGTTATATAAAAATATTATTTTATTTAAAATATATATCATAGATTCAAATATTCTGTTAAATCGACCGCCAGAGGTCATGCTTTGCATATAAAAACTCGTTGTTGTTTTATCCCGTTGGCTGGCTCAAATCTTTGTTCAAAATGTAAATACTATTTTGTTTTCCTTGTTCTACTCGCCTTAAGTCAGGCGGCACTTTTACCAAATTATGTTTTTCATATATATTCCTTAGCTCAAATGAAGAAATCTCTGATAAAAACTATCTTATTATTCCCACGACTGAAATACAATATTGTAACATACTCATGTATACCAAATCAAGCAACAGCTAATAATATATAAATAACAATCAAAATATAAGCAGAAAATATCGTTTTTTAAATATAATATATATATGTAGTAGAAGTTGAAATTATTTTAATATTTTAAAATATTTTGTTTCTAAAAACAATTCTTTCCATATATATGGTCTATTTTTAAAAATCGAATATTAGAAAATTATTTTCATCATCTCTCTCTAAAATATTAATGTTAAACATATCATAGGACAATTCATCTCCTTTGTATTCAAAATTGCGTGGATGCTTTTACCTAATGTTCTAAATTTACAAAATTACGAAAATTTGTGTTTGTGTAAGCATAATATAAACATTTTCTGAATTTTTATGCTTTTGTTATGTTTTAAGCAAATTCCCTTTGTTATGTTTTACTCAAATTTCCTTTGTTATGTTTTACGCAAATTTCCTTTGTTATGTTTTACGCAAATTCCCTTTGTTATGTTTTACGCAAATTCCCTTTGTTATGTTTTACGCAAATTCCCTTTGTTATGTTTTACGCAAATTCCCAATGTTATGTTTTACGCAAATTCCCTTTGTTATGTTTTACGCAAATTCCCTTTGTTATGTTTTACGCAAATTTCCAATGTTATGTTTTACGCAAATTCCCTTTGTCATGTTTTACGCAAATTCCCAATGTTATGTTTTACGCAAATTCCCTTTGTTATGTTCTACCCAAATTCCTTGTTATGTTTTACGCAAATTCCCTTTGTTATGTTTTACGCAAATTCCTTGGTATGTTTTACGCAAATTCCCTTTGTTATGTCTTACGCAAATTCCCAATGATATGTTTTACGCAAATTCCCTTTGTTATGTCTTACGCAAATTCCCAATGTTATGTTTTACGCAAATTCCCTTTGTTATGTTTTACGCAAATTCCCTTTGTTATGTTTTACGCAAATTCCCAATGTTATGTTTTACGCAAATTCCCAATGTTATGTTTTACGCAAATTCCCTTTGTTATGTTTTACGCAAATTCCCTTTGTTATGTTTTACGCAAATTCCATTTGTTATGTTTTACGCAAATTCCCAATGTTATGTTTTACGCGAATTCCCTTTGTTATGTTTTACGCAAATAGAGTGTAAAAATTCAAACTAAAAATCGTTCGAAAAGCAATGATGCTACATTAATTTAACTAACTGATAAAAGCCTAAAAACATATATCCTCTAATAAAAACTGATAAATAAACTTAATTCTTTATGTATCTTCTATTTATTTAATTCGGATATTTATTATAAACTAAATATAAACAAGCTTACAAGCAAAATCGGAACTTTGCTTGGATTAATAACAATAAATAAAACAAAAAAGTGCAGATTTAATAAGCACCTTTTATAGTGCATATGATAATTTTATCATATATTTTCTAGAAAATCTATTATTTGGGTGTGAAACAAAAAATTAAACTTATCCGAGTGAAGTTGAAAACGGCGGAGAATAATGATCATATATTGAGAGAAGAGGAAAACTATTTATGGAAACTTGATAATCAGTTGCCCAATATTATTTAACATTACGTTCAAAATTAATATTACTGTGTACTTTTACTTTTATTCATATAAATATGATTGTTAAAAGTCTGCATCTGAATATTTATATTCTCTTTTTTTCTTAATGAAATATTTTTTGAAAATGTGTTTTTATTGTTAATTATTATTTTTTTTAAATTTTAGTCATGGATTCTAAATTTGCAAAATATCATATTCAGGAGTTAAAATATACACAAAATATAAAAAATATATATAAAAATATCATTATTATTCAAAGTATTTCCAACGCATATATACTTGTGACAATATTTTGACAATTATACATGGCTCTAGTTTATACTGTCGACTTATATTTGTATAATGCCATCTGCTCATTACGCCGCAGAAACGGCTGCGCATATTTACTCCGTTTGAAATGAAATATATGTGATGATTTAAGACCATGGAATTGTTGTAAATAGTACAGATAACTACTACCACATGTTCCACCACGTGACTGTATATAACTTATTATTTACTGCAATTAGAAAGCCTCAAGTAACATCAATCTGTACCGCGTAAGAATCTAATAAAGTATAGCAACTGTACAGATAGAAGGAATGGAGAATAACAGAAGAAAATTAAGGTTAAAAATAATCAGGCTTAGGTGAGAATATGAGAGAAGGCCTAGCAAACCCAGTCCAATTTTAACGAGGTCATGCCCTCCTGGATAATGAACTTTCCACCCCTGTTTACGTCAGAAAAGGGCAGTAACCTGTTCGGACCTAGCTAAACTATAAAAGGAGGCCCCGAGCCTCAGTTAGTCAGTCCTTAGCCAACCTTTTTTTCAGCACTAGTCCGCCGGACGCTCCGATAAAAGGTAAACCCTTTCCTGTCAGAAATCTCCTCGTCCCATTCCTTCTTGACGTTCAGACGCTTCTTAGTGGAATCTCTGTTTGTTTATTTTACCTTTGGCCCAGCTGTGTCGCCTTCCACCACGACTGCACGGTAGAGTTGACATCGAGGTTCGTCTAGCATCAGGTAACACTGGTCCCAGAGGTCCCAAGATATCACAGACTCCCCCGTCCGAAGAGTCGACAGGATTGTGGACGCCAAGGTACAAGTAAGCAAGTAGACCACTGTCTGTACAGAAAGATGGAACAGGGAAGCGAGGAGGATTCAAAGGAGCCCATGGAGTCCGATCCCGACTACGAAAGTGGCGGAAACACCACTTTTCCCAAGATAAAAGAAAACACTCTCGGTAGGACGCACGAAGTCGCCCCCTGGCCAGGAGGACGCCACGCCCCCGCCGGTGGTATCAGATGTCCTGGGAAGTTTGACCAGGACGCTACATCAGCTTTCTGCCGTGACCGGACTATCGCGAGATGTGGAGCTACCGCGCCACGATGGTTCGTACGAGGCGCAGAGCTTCTTCACCAACTACGACGCCCAAGCAGATCGGGCCCGACAACAATACTCTACAAGACTGAGAAAGCCACCAAACCTCCTGCAAGCGCCCCTCCGAGTTACCAACACGCGAGCGTATGTTACCTGCTCCCCCGACCATCTCTAAACCACGAGCCCAGAGCAAACAATGAACTCTGACTGTCCCAGGGATCCTCCAACCACGGCACAAGATCAGGACTGTCCCGACATACAAGACAGCACAACAGTAGGTTCCTCCATACATAATTTTCGTTGAACAATTGCTCGTTCGAGCTGAACTGTCCAATAAAGTAAACCTACCTCTACTACTTGATACAGGAGCATCTATCGATATAATTAGTCGGAATACTTTTAAACTAATAGAAACTAGTTTGCAAAATATAATATCTACCCACTTAACTATTAACGCCATAGCTGATGATATTTTCACAATAGATTATAACTTTTTAAAAAGTAAAAATAGGTAACCTAACGCAGAATCTAAAATTCCATATCATATATACACCCTTGCCTTTTGGCATATTATCCTTTAACTCCATAAAACGATTTATACTGATTATAAACTGTCCTCAGCTACTCCTGTATCAAGATAATGTACCCCTACCAACTACCTTGTACCAATTCACCTCGTGCAAGCAACACGTGTCCCATGGACAGGTTAATACAACTGCCCCATTTACTAAATCTTCCCCTCCTGAAACGGGTTGCTCACACGTGGTGAACTCCAACACTCTTATGTGGCCTGATTATAATGTTCCTAATTCCATTTTCAACGCCCCCTATGTCCTTTTCTTTCATATCTTTGGACAGAAGTAACCTAGGTTACAGTCCCTGTAATTTATGCAAGGTGCAGCATCAATTTGCACCCGATTTCGCCGACAACAAAAACAACTATCTTTCCCAAAACAAGTTAAAATTAAAAATCCCTTCAACTACCACGCCATTAGCAAAATTAAGTCACAGCCTTCCAAAACTATTCCAATCGTTAAATTCCAACATAGCTACACTCCCTCGTACCTTCCTTTTACATGCATTTTTAATCATCGACAAATCTCTCTCAACAAAATAAACAACACACTCTCACATCACTTTCTCCAATTGGCAACAAATTTTAGTGCGCGACTTGACACCCAAATCCAATTTCGAGCCACATAAGCTCCATAACGTCGCCCCACTAAACACTAAAAATATTTCACATTAAACGTGCCATATCCACTAACAATATAAAAATTCTCGATATATGTTCCTACAATCAGCACCCATGACTTTAGTGAATTTGTTATTCATGGTGAAACAGGTTAGATTTTGTACAAAACAACGACTTCACGTGACACATTTTCATTGACAAATTTTCACTTTGTATCACAGTGCCACACCACAAAACTCTTTCACTTTTCAGGCCAAAGACGCCTTCATGCCTGTGACACTTCTCACCTTAAAGCGTGTCCACGTCGAAAGTCGCACTTTCACTCACTTCAAACCTGATAACACTGAATAACATTTTTACTAAGTCCGCAACAACCTCGAAATACAACACCCATTCGATTTAATATCAATAGATACAATATCCGGATATTCGAAATACAAACACAAATCGAACAAATGCTTGAACACGGGATAATTACAACCTCTGTATCTCCCTATGTCAGTCCCATAACGCTTGTCACCAAACGTGACAAATCAAGACGCTTTTGTGTTTACAATTATAGAAATAATATCTCCGAACGTAGTCCGAATTAACAGACCCAACCGACCCCTAAATAAAGAGGATGATACAGTTCACGTGAACAAACTTAAATACTATACAGAAGATATCTTATTCCTCGCGCCCCAGCCTCTAATTCGAACACCTCGTGTAACACCTGAGGTACTCTTAGTAGAATTTAACCATTAATGTCCCACGATATTTGACGCTCAGAAATCCCGTCTTATACCCCGACTTGTTCAGCCCCTTTTCTACATCCCACTGAAGAGATCCTCCAATAAGTTAGGAGGAACCAGCTGTTCCCGCAAGAGGCCCCTGACCTAAATCCGGAATCGCACCAAAAATAGGCTCGCTCCCCCCTCTTCCGCTGGACACGAGCAAACAAACAGCCGCCATTTTCTTAACAGCCCGTCGCCACCCCGTATTCTTTAATGAGTTTTTCTCCATCTGTTAAATCAAATATTAGTGCGTGCCTTTTACTATATACCGTTCTAATCCCTAACCAATTTCTACGCCGATATCCCATTTAGCTACAAAAAACTTGTATAACACGTCCATTCTACTGTCACTAACAAATCAGTTCACTAACAGAATAACTAATTAATTCAACAACTAATCCTGCCTACTGATCCCTAAAGAATTAAAATATCTATTCTTTCATTAATAATCCAAAACCAAGTACCCGGTCTAGATTCTCTCGCCCTCGATTAACTTGTCCACTTAACATCGACACTGTCTGTCTGAGTGCACAGTTTTAGGCTTTTAGTATGAAAAAATAAATCGAAAATATGAGAAAGAGAATATAGAAATATAGAAGTTGTCCTCAGGGTTTCCAATGTTTCATACCCAATTACATATCATATTTTAGTAAAAGATGATTTTATAAAACTTATAAAGAAGATGAGGATAACCTCAAATATTTACTGAGAAAGATTTTAAAATATTATTTTTTTTCAAAATAAAGTAGTTTTTTTTATTATTGTTACCAAATTATCAGAAAAATCTATTTTGTCCATAATATAAATATATATATCAATTTTTTTTCTCCCCATTGAATATAACAAAATATTTTTGAAACTTAATTCTGTTGACCTTATGTGGCGCTGAGTATGTTGTTGACATACATTAAATATGTTATAACACCTTGATAGAGGTTGGCGTTCAGCCAACTGAAATATTGGTAAAATAAATTATATTTAGATCCAATATATGTCTTTTTAATTAAATACCTTTATATGAAACATTAGTTTCGCCATAATAAAAAAGAACAAAAATGAAAAAAAAAAATGGAAAACAAAAGTAAAACTTGTGATAGAACGTATTTACATATGATAAACAAAGCAGTCATACACCCACATGATTATTTTCTCGACAGGGTCGGGGTATGTGATTGTAGGTCCCGTAGTCATCATCCGTTTTTTTTATAAAAAATATTATTATATAAAAAAACATAAAATCTCTTTGTTAGAAAGCGAAAAAAAAAACGTTTCACTGAGATATTGAAAGCATAAAATAAATTTATAATAGTTTTTGGAGTCTACTCATTGTTGCGGACAATTATTGTTGGTATTTCAAACTAGAGGACAAGCAAACCAAATATAATCGACTTCATAAAAGATATCCACTAGGCCCATAAATATGTAAATATTATTTTTTATCACTTTTATCTTTTTTTTTTTTTTGCTTATCCCTAGTACACGTGGTACAGGACATGATAAATATGGTGGGTAGAAGGCGACTGCTTTTACTGTAAGTACACCACATATCTATATGCCACATATATCTGAATATTGTAAGTGCAACATCCATCTCCTTGGCTATCTCATGCCTTTTTCAGGATTTACAGTTGGATGTTTATGTATAAAGAATATATTGAATATAAAAAGTTTAGATATATAAAGGGTTTAATTTAAAGTATCTTCAATTCACACACACAATTTGTAAAACTATGAAAGATGATTTTTCTGGCATTTATGGATTTTTGATAACGGGTCTTCAACGCTACAACTTCATCATGCTGATGATCCCAAAAACTCGAAACGCCAAAGCATCAGATTGTTGATAACTTTTCCGATAGATGGCAGTGAGCTATCAGTAATAATCAGTTTAATTTTAAAAGGCATTAACTTTTAAAAATTTTATTATTTATTCATACTTTTCTCTATCTCTTATCACTCTATATTATATATCAAACGAAATTGTAAATTATGAAAAAAGGCTTCTCCTTATCGTGCAACTGAAAGTTGTTGATGGCTTGCGCCATCTATCGGAATAAATATCAACTATTCTCGTTGATTTTTAATTATTCCAGTATTGGTCGAATACCCATTCTTGTTTTATCAAGAAAAGCTAACCACGGACGTGTGACGGACTGTTGGCCCTCATCAGCGTGGTGCAAGCTGTACCTCAACGACCAAATAACTAGTCATTAAAGGCATCCTCAAAAATTATGATTAATCAAGAATGGGTATTTGGCATTTCTGGAATAATTAAAAATCAACGAGAATAGTTGATATTTATTCCGATAGATGGCGCAAGCCATCAGAAACTTTCAGTTGCACAATAAAGAGATGCCTTTTTCATATTTATGCACCTTATCCCAGTACAATATCACATTTGTACTATTTTTTCGAAATTGTAAATGTTCTTAAAATTCATTGTATCCTTAATAAAAAATCAGAAGATATTCTTATTAGTATTAAATATATTCTTAAAAACGTATCAAAATCAATCATTTCTAATAAAATTTAAAATATGTATATTATTTATATATATAATTAATTATCCAATTTCAACTCTCTGAATAAATAAAGAGATTATGAATTTTTTAAGAAGCTTTAATGATGAAATATTTTCGAAAATGCCATAAAACTTTATTTCCAAGCTATAAAAATAAATTAAGAGGCGCTCATATAAGTGGAACGTGAAAAGCAGTTTTAATTAGTTTTATTTTTCGCTTAATAGTGAGCTAAATTGCGTGATATTTATTTCTAAAACATCATCTCAAAACAATATTTATATCTGTTTTCTATTGATAAATTACTGTGTACTTTGAAAATAAATATATCTTTAAAATTTGTAACAGGTTAATTTACTGATAATGTGTTTCTTTTCAATAATATTATCAAATATTATCTCTACAGAGCTTACTGAAATGATATAAGTTATTGGATGAGAGGACTTGGCTAATCAGTAGTGAACCTTTTCATTCTATAACTTATATCATTGCAGTAAGGTCTGTAGAGATAATATTTGAGGATATTATTGAAAATAAACATATTTCCAGTAAATTTATTTGTTACACCCTCTCATTCAATAACCTATATCAATACAGTAAGTCTGTAAAAATAATATTCGATGATATTATTGAAAATAAACACATTTACAGTAAATTAATTTGTTACAAACTTTATTGATAGATGACAATAGAATTTATAAATATGTATTTATATTCAATTATATTCTACAAATAGAATCCTCTGAAATGTAAATGATAATTAAATATGTAAAAAATAAATTATAATTAAAAATAACGGCCTCCGAGAATAGGTTTCTTGCTTTATTTATTTATTTTCTTAAAAGCTTTCAAGGTTTAAACCCTTCTACAGGAGTACTACTCCCCATGAGGAGGAGTCAGCTCCAGCCGTAGTAGTCCCCCCACCTCCACTACCTAACCCGTATACCTTTGACCTCCAGGAAATGGAACGTGAGGATCAGTTACTGGACATATTGAAAAAACTGAACTATGAAATTATACTGAGGCCCATATTTAAGCGGGGGATGGAGGTGGATGAAGTCCTGAATGCGGCCCTATACCCCAATCTCCTCGCGGAACTTTCGCCTGAACACAGGCCTATTCTTGTCAAATTCCTCAACACTGTCATCGAGAATGCTGGGGACATGGATTCCATTATCTGCAACGGCCTGTCTGAACTCAAGGCGACTTTAAGCTCCTGATAGGATCCAGACATTCCTTCGGTGAAGGCCTCGTCTGGTGTAAATATTTCTTATACACCAATACCTTGCTTTGCGTCGTTTCGTTTTGCGTTTTTTTTTCGAAGTTGCGTCGCTGCTTAATTTTTACTGATTTTCACTGTGCGTCGTTAGATTTTCGAAGTTGCGTTGTTTTGGATTCGAGTATTTAATTTTTTTCCCCTAAAATATGGCAACACCTTTGTTTTTGATTGCGCCTTCACATATTTTCACTTTGCATCGTTTCAATTTGCGTCGTGTTTTTTTTTTTTGGAACGTAACGCCGACGCAAAGTGAGGCGTGGGTGTATATGTTTACGAATTCGAATTGAAAATTTTAGTACTTTTCGAGTTATAGCTATACAGGCAATACCTTTGAAACAACCTATGTATATTAATAAAATATGAAATAATATCAATAGAATATGGAGATCTTTTGTGCATATTATTATTTTTTGCTTATATATATTATATGTGGTACAGGCCATGGTAATCATTGTGGGTAGAAGTAGGCTACTGATTTTACTGTAAGTACACCACATGTTTATACATGTGAAAAGCAGTTCGACTTTGCACTTACAAATGTGCCAGAGCCCCGTTTAGTTAATCGCACTCGCTGGTTGGATTGGACTTTTACAAGAATCGGGGGCCGTTGGAGCATTTTTTTAAATCAGAAAAATGTGCCCAATGCGGGATTCGATCCTGGGTCGTAGCGGTCGAAAACCATCAGTTTAGATCATCCTTCCACCCACCTCCGTGTATATTAAATAAAGAGATGAAAGAATACACGATATTTTCATTATTTTTTACAAATTATATATACACTGCGTGACATTGAAAATGGAACACCAAGAAATAGTGGCCAGAAAGTGATGAAACTCGGCAGACAGAGAGAGACAGGGACTAACAATAAGTGATCTTTATTTCAAAATAATAGTCATAATACAGAGCGAGAACGGCGTCGGCTTAGTAGCAAGTAGTACCACCGCGGACGGCGATGCACGCAGCAACACGTCTAGGTAGAGAGTCAATCAGAGTACGGATGGCGTCCTGAGGGATGGCTCTCCATTCCCTCTCAACCATTTGCCACAGTTCGTCTTCTGAACGCGGCTGTGGCAAGGCATGCTAACGGCGTCCAATGATGTCCCAGACGTGCTCGATTGGTGAGAGATCAGGAGAGTACGGTGGCCAGGGAAGCATCTGTACATCTTGCAGAGCTTGTTGGCTAATGCGAGCAGTGTGCGGTCGGGCGTTATCCTGCTGATAATAGGCATTGGGTACCCCCTGAAGGTATGGGAGTGATAAATCTGATTTTTGGCATATCCACTCCACGCATTCTTATTTCAACTATAATATCACCATATAGCTTCCTATGCTATTATATATTTTTTTATAAAAAAAATCTTTTATACATAGTACAACTAATTGTAAATATAAAATATTTGAAATATTCACACCCTTATTTTATAAAATTTATTTTGACCATAATATAAATATATATATATCTTTTTTTCTTCCCATTGAATATAAGCAAATTATTTTTTAAACTTAATTCTATTGACGTTATGTGACGCTGAGTTTGTTGTTGACACACATTAAAATGTTATAATACCTTGATAAAGGTTGGCGTTTAGCCAACTGAAATATTGGTAAAATAAATGATATTTTGATCCAATATATGCCTTTTTAACACAAAGCAATAACGCGCCATCTATACATATAAAAAAATGAAAGAATTTGAAACACGAATGTTTCTTTTAAACATAGTACAAACTTCTATTGGCGAAACCGCTGGGAGGGTTCACCACTGATGAGCCCAAGCCCTCCCAATATATTTTTCATCGCAGTATGGGCAGTAGAAGTTTGTATTTTGCATAAAAGAAACATTCGTGCTTTTAAATCCTTTCATTTTATATGCCTTTTTAAAAAAAGATTTATTTATGGATTGCTATATTAAAAAAAAATTATATATAAAATGAAAAATATAAATTAAAATATTCTTTGGATCTCAGTAAGATAAAAATAACCATTGTTGAGCTTTCAGATTCAAAGAGTTTGATTACCAAAGAAGCTTTATAAATTACGAATATTTTAAATAGATTCCTAACTTATATTGCTGAATGATAATCATGTATTTGATCAATTGCTGAAAAGTATTCAGTATTACGAAGAAATATCCAAGATCAAGTAATGTGATATCTTTCAAATTGCATAGACAACATAACAATCTTCTATTGAGCCATTCAAATCATATAAATTTTAAAATGCCCACAAAATGATCATTTACCAAGTATATATCTTTTATAAGAAACTATCAAATATTTCTATTTCTGTATATTGTTGCATCAATGCGCCCTACATTTATTCAAAATATTATATGATATTTAATATTTATTTAAAACAGATTATTTAGATTATCATAATTCTTTTTTTATAGTTTCATTCTTTTGTAATATTTCATTGTACATATATCTTGATTGGTTATTGGAGCGAGAGAGGACCTGGACCAAGACTGAGGATCACGACCTACGAGGAAGATAACAAATAAATAAACACAATAACTTTAAAAGGTAATTTATTTTTATTTTTCTTTATTTGCTTTGAATATGGAAACCCGCTCGGGAAACGTGTATAACACCAAGAAGGAAGAAACCAAGGTCGACGACCCAGCAAAGCTGCAACTTGGTGCAACAATATATTTATTCAATACCATGATACTAAGGCTTTATAATTTCCATTAGATTTTAATTTTTATTTAGATATAAAAGAAAGGTAGATAAAACTCAATCAACTGGAAGCATTCATGAAGAATATAAATTTTAAAATATAAATTTAAAAGTGTTATATTTCATTCCTAGCAATTTGGCTTAAAATATTGTGGCGAAGAAATATTTTATTATTTAATTTAATATTATTCAATGAAAATATTCAACAGATTATATAAATATATATTACTCTGTATTTGTAAAATCATCTTTAAAATATTTCTTAGCTTGCTTGTTCAAGATTCCCTAGCTGTAGATAGTTTGGTTGGTTTGTTATTTGTCGACTAGTCGCTATGACGTCATCAATAAATACTTTCACATCTTCAGATATACAAAGACCTGATTTCTACGCTACAATATAATTATAAAATTCAAAATTTGATTAAAAATTAACAATATGTATATCTTTATTAAAAAAAGCAAGTTTTTAGCTACGAGGCTCATCTTCAGGCTTATCAAAGTCTATTGGAGAAATACAGATCGATTGTAAAATACTAACATTTAGTATTTAAAAAGACAGTCTGTGTATATCGACTATACTTTGATAAGCCTGGAGAAGTGCATCGTAGCTCGAAAGATCGCTTTTTCAAATAAAAAGATACACAATGTCATTTATTTATTAAAATTTGAATAACTGTTAATATTTCTACTTAATGAATTCAACTATAAAAATGATATCGATGATCTATTTTGATCGTTTTAATGTTAAATTAAAAATAATCAAACCAACATCATCAACTAATTATATTATGATGCATTAGCGCGCCATCTGTAATCAAAATACGAAACTATTATAGACGCGTTTTATTCCCATTCTCTCTCTCCAAGAGTCTAGCATCAGTATCACTATAAAAGGAAGTTCCAAAAATGCAATATTACAGCGAATTGGTAGATTAAACTGGCGGAACCGCTGGGAGGGTTCACCACTTATGAATCAGACCCTCCAATTATTTTTTCCATTACAGTAAGTGCAGTAGAAATTGTTTTAATTTTAAAATAATCATACGCGTCTATAATAGTGTTACGACGCTTCTCAGCCGTCGATGTTTGCGTTCAAGGTTTACTGAGAGAACAATGTGGATTCTTTAGGATACAGCTTAGTGCGGTGTATTTATTATAAAAGCTTAAAAGAGTAGATAAGTAACTATGCAGTAGATGATTAACTTGCCTTCAATGTCCGCCACTAGAGGGATCCTTCTCCGCTACCGTCTTCCCAGTCAGTCCATACGGCCACACGTTCGGAGCCCACCTCCTCCAGCCAAACTTGCCATCTCTGCCAGACAGTCTTGTCGGCACACACCAATCCCCGGCAGGCAGGCCGCTAACTCGGCTGCTTCCTTCACGACGACACCAGCTGGACTGCCCCGACTGTCTGCCACCCCCTCCTGGAATTTGTCAATCAACACTTCCGAGAAGGGGCCCTTCTTCTCTTGGCGTTCCCACTTCTTCCCTGCTACTTCTCTGCTGCATCGTTTCACTGCCCCCTTCTCAATCCTTTTCGTCCCGAAAAGGCTGATTTCACCAGAGGCGCTGATCGGCGGCCCTTTGATCTCCCTGACGTCTCTGGCCACATGAGGGTTGTCCGCCTCCCGGAAGCGTAGCGGCAGGGTTAACACCAACCCTTGTTTGCAGAACCACATCTCAACTCGGGCTTTCTTTCCACTCTCAACCAGTGCCGACGCCATTGATTGGTCTCGCTGTCTAGCACAGGGCGGTGGTTCTCCACAAGATGGCGGCCATATTTCACTGCCTACGATGCTACCATCTGATATTTTGAATTCTCCTTGTGAACACACTGTAGCCGCAATGTACAAAGGGTTGTGATCGTTTGTGTTGCGCTTTCGCCGCTTCCTTCCACGACGGGGCTGTAGATCGCCGATCTTTACAGTGGATTCGTCCAGCTGATCCACGCTGTCCATATCGTGGCCTCCCTTTTCTTCTTTAGGTTTCCCATTCTCTTGCTCTAGAGGCTCTCTCTTTCCTAACCCTTTAAACCTGGGCTCCTTAGTGCCGACCACGCACAGGGCTGTGAATTTCTTAAACCTTCTGGAGGTGTCGGATCCCGTGGCAGTCTCAAGGTCGGTAGAACTTTTCCTAGGCGGTGGCTGCTTGATCTGCACCTTGTCGGGCGAAGGAACGAAGATGAATGGTACACATTCTTGGCACATCTCTTCAGCTTGCATTGCAGACGACGGCACTGACACATTGCGCGCGACTTCCGCGTCACAGACATTGTCGTCGGACTTCCACAGAGCGTCCAATGCTCTATCCCGTTCAGTCGGGTTGCCGGCTCCAACTTCAGGGTGCTTCGACCATCTAGCCTTGTCGCACTTCCACGGAGCATCCAGCTCCGTCCCGTCCAGTTGGATCGCCGCTGTAGTCCCTGACAGTCTGACACTGTCGCTGAAGTCAGCCACGCTGTCGCACTGCAGCTCGCCAAGATCGTTGCTGTTCTCATGGAGTATTTCAGAAAGAATCCCAGGGGTTGAATTTTCGCTCTGTATATCGCCTTGAGGGCATTCTCCTTCCGTCCGCTTGATTTTATACAAAACACTCGTGCCACAGCCGTTGTCGGAGGCGATCAGTTCACCCTCCTCCGCTACACAACCAGTCTGGATCATTTCCTGCTGTCGACACTCTTCGGACTTCTGGATCACGGGAGAATCTTCTAGCGTAGATTCTGGCAGTTCACTTACAACGTCTCCTGACGTGATGATCTTTGTTGTGATGGTCTTGTCGGGATCTTCATCACCTGGGATCGTCTTTTGTCCCCTCAGACATTGAATACGTGGGCTATTGGTTGCTGTGATTGGTTTTGAAAAGCCATCCGGATTTTCTGGCGGTAGTACATTGAACTGAACTTCGCAAGACATGGGTGTGGCAGAACGTTTGACATTCCGAATATGCTCGAGTCGGCTCAATCGAGTATCCAAGTTTTCTCCGAGCTCATCTACTTTCTGGCTTATTAGTCTGAGCAATTTTGTGAATTTTTCAATCTCGAGGTCGGTTAGTTTTTCCATTTTTCTTTTTAAATTAGCGCAAAATAAAATCTTCAATTAAAATTGACTAAGCTGTATCCCACTTCTGACACCAAATGTTACGACGCTTCTCAGCCGTCGATGTTTGCGTTCAAGGTTTACTGAGAGAACAATGTGGATTCTTTAGGATACAGCTTAGTGCGGTGTATTTATTATAAAAGCTTAAAAGAGTAGATAAGTACCTATACAGTAGATGATTAACTTGCCTTCAATGTCCGCCACTAGAGGGATCCTTCTCCGCTACCGTCTTCCCAGTCAGTCCATACGGCCACACGTTCGGAGCCCACCTCCTCCAGCCAAACTTGCCATCTCTGCCAGACAGTCTTCTCGGCACACACCAATCCCCGGCAGGCAGGCCGCTAACTCGGCTGCTTCCTTCACGACGACACCAGCTGGACTGCCCCGACTGTCTGCCACCCCCTCCTGGAATTTGTCAATCAACACTTCCGAGAAGGGGCCCTTCTTCTCTTGGCGTTCCCACTTCTTCCCTGCTACTTCTCTGCTGCATCGTTTCAATAGTTTCGTGTTTTGATTATCAACCAATCATGAAACTTGTCATATTCAATCTCTTCTGGTGGTGTCAATTGAGATTTATAGCAGACATATTTCTATACAGGAACCACACTATCGTGTATTAATATATCGAATATTACAAAGAAGAAATATATTCGTAGATCGTGAAATACGTGGTGTCGCTGGAGACCGACTGGCGATTCTCCACCAAACTCTGCAGCGCTGGCAGAGGCGCCATATTCATTGTACATAGTGTATATAATGCATAATATCTTTTTAAAATAGTAAAGATTGTGTTCTTTGAATGTAATGACAATATGTAAATAAAATTATTTTAATTGTCAATTTTCAAAAAGGAAAAAAGGCAATGTGGGAGTATCTGGGAGTATCCCAGAAGACTTCTATAGAAGAATGAAGGTAATTGCTTAATATTTGTAAAAAAATGAATAACGCGCCATTTACATAAAATAAAATAAAACATTGAAGCACGAATTTATCTTTAACAAATAAAAAAAATACTTCTACTGTCCTTACTGCGATTTAAAAATATTGGGAGAGCTTTGTTCATCAGTGGAGATTCTTCCAGCAGTTTCACCAATTCAATCTACCAGACCGCTTCCCAGAGTTCTAATACTGTATTAGATTATTCTGCTCTATATACTGCAATGAGGGCTGGAATTTTAGATATGGTATTCAAGCAAACTACGGAGATAAACTTTTAATTCTGTTGCCTAAAAGCCTTTGTCCATTTCTGAAATTCCACTCTTCAGTGAAGTATATATAAGCAGAATCGTCCAATACAGTATTAGAGCTCTAGAAAGCGGTCTGGTAGATTAAATTGGCGAAACTGCTGGGAGGGTTTACCACTGAGGAGCCAAGCCTTCTCAACATCTTTTTCATCGCAGTAAAGACAATAAAAGTTTATTCAATATGTAAAAGGAACATTCGTCCTATAATATATACATTAAATAATCTAAAATGCAAATATTTTATTTTATTGAAAACATGTATTTTTCTTTCATCATTGACTATTCTTTTATTTTTGACCATAGATTTAGAACATAACACTTTGAATATTTGTTGTAAATATGTATAGTTAACCTACTTATTTTTTTAAATAATGAATATAGAATTCATTTTAATTATTCTATATTACTGTGAAAAAAATAAATTTATGTTAAATTTACTTCAAGTAATTCTAAATAAAAACTACTTGATGGGTATATAATCATCTTTCCTATTTTCACGACTGCACCTTCAATTCTCTATCTTTTTCAACAACAAAACAAAATAATCATAACATATATGCGTATATATATTTTATGGAAACACCATTATTTTTTAATTATTTAATTTTTTGAAATTATTTTTTCACATGTTAGGGCATTTACGCAAGTTTGGCCTTAAATACCCATTTCTTGGTTTCTCTAGAAGCCTCTGGGACCAAAAGATTTAGAAAAAGGGGCTCTGCCATCTAAAGGTTCGTGTGAACGTGGTCAGGATATACCTTTTTTGATTTTATTAACAAACAACTGACCTATTTATTATTTTATTTTAAATTATTTTTCACATGTTTAGCGTATTTACGCAAGTTTGGCCTTTAATACATATTTCTTGATTTCTAAGGAAGCTTCTGGAACCAAAATAGTTTTGGTCGTAGAGGTACAGTCTGCACCACGCTGACGAGGGCCAACAGCCCGAAACGCGTACGTGGTTGACATTTCTTTTTATTTATCAAGAAATTGGGTTGGTCAAATAACACGGAACAAGTTAAATAAACGTTTAGTTGATTTTTATTCCACTATATGGAGCGCTACCATCTAGAAATGCTCATGTGGTAATGGTCAGGATATGCATCTTTTATTTTAAATTTATTATGTTATTATGATGAATATTAATTATATATATATAATAATATAATTTTTCTTTCGTTTTTTAATGTTCTAAGCGTATTTCCGCAAGTTTGGCCTTAAATACCCATTTCTTGGTTTTTCAGGAAGCCATTGGGACCAAAAAATCTCTTTTGGTCGCAGTGGTTCAGCCTACTCCACGCTGACGAGCGCCAAAAGCGCGAAACGCGTTCGTGGATGGCTTTTCTTGATTTATCAAGAAATTGGGTTGGCCAAATATCAGTGAACAGGCTAAACCAATGTTTAGTTGATTTCTGTTCCACCAGATGGCGCACTGCTTTCTGAAAAGCACATGTGCTCCTGGTCAGGATATGCCATTTTTATTTTTAATATATATATATATTAAAAAAGGCATATCCTGACCAGGAGCACATGTGCTTTTCAGAAGGCAGTGCGCCATCTGGTGGAACAGAAATCAACTAAACATAGATTCAACCTGTTCCCTGATATTTGGCCAACCCAATTTCTTGATAAATCAATCGTTAACGATTGATCGAAACGCGTTCGTGGATGGCTTTTCTTGATTTATCAAGAAATTAAGAACCTAAGAATTGTATATAGATAAGAAGGAACAATGGGAATCCTGTTCTAAGACACCGCTAACTTCTTTCATACATACGGGTAATATGCAGACATAGTCTGATCATACTGTCTCCGAAAGTATGTGTAGTCATGTGGTTAGCTTTTAAAATATTTTTTTATAAATATATATATTAAATATATTCGAAGGGCAAAATCATCTGCAGTACAAATAAATAATAAAACCTCTTCAGAGGATGTGTGTCTTTATTTTATTAATACAATTTTATATTATAAAATAAATGAAGCTTACAGGGCTAAAAATCTTGTTCAAATATTTATTTTTAAGCTTTCGGACTTGTCAGTCCTTCAACAGGAGTATCACATTAATAAATTGATTATAAATACTATTTTTATATACAATTAGTATATAGCCTTGGATATAGTTGAAGTATGCCAGACTGACGATTTTTAAGCTTAATAAGTTTTAAGATAAACACTCTGCCTGTCATCACAATCAATTAGAATTTTATTTGATTCACAAGTTAGAATATACCGAGTATAATATATGACAAAGTATAGATATGATAGTCACGATGAGTTGAGAGGATTGTGAATATTCAAATTATAACCCCGCTCCATGTAGAACCAGTTTGAATTTGTAAAGTCAAAGCTGAAGATTTTTTCTGGTTAAATTTACTCATTACTGAATGCAGAACAAGAAAACGATTCATTTTTATTGAAAATGCACTTCCATACATAAGTTTGAATCATGAGATATGCACAAACTATTTGTAGTCTTATATAAAAAAAATATCTAAAAATGCAAATGAATAATTTAGACTATAACTTATTAAGATTTACGTATTTTCTTTTATATATAACAATGTATAGAATTGTTAATACAGTAATATATTTATTACACACCTGGACGAAACTTAAAGAAGTGGGTAGTCTATAATATCGCCGTTCCTGTTTTTTGTTTTTTTCGGAAGAGACAGAATATTTTCATCACACTTGGTTATCTCGTATTTCTTCAATAAAGGTAACTGTGATTCATATATCTTTCAGAGTTATTGTCTGAATTCCGATATACATGCTGAAAGGTACAACTTCCTTTATGGTAGAATAAAATGGCGAAACCGCTGGGAGGGTTCACCACTGATGAGCTTAGGCCCTCCCATCAATTTTACATTGGAGTAAGGGCAGCAGAAAATTGTTTAATTTTAAAGAATCATACGCGTCTATAATAATTTCGTATTCTCACAATTTTCTAATTGTTTGTCTATAAGTGTATATTATTCATGTCTTTTTTTATTTGCTTTTGGTTTTGAATCTCTTTCATCTATCTTGACTTCATAGGAAAAGGTTATGCGAAAAGGGGGAAGGGGTGTGGAAGCAAATGATTATTTGAATTATATCAATATATCTAACATATAAAACGATATATAGAGAGAGTATGAAATATAGAAACTGTACTACGATAATAAAGATATTATTTCTTTAATATTAAAAAAGTTGTTAATTTTTTAAAAATCTCTCTATAATTTATTATATCAATATGTGCAAAGAATATTCTAAAATAATTTGAATCTTAATAATGCACTTCAATTTACGATATTATATTTAATGTGGTATATAGGGAAAAACTAATTTTAACTAAAATTGTTCAAGGTAATATGGCGCTGATCTCTATTGTAAAAAAAATATTTATTGTATCTTTTGATAAGGATTGGCGTGTTGCCAATCGAAGTATTGAATAATAAAGTAATTTTTGATTAAATTTATTCTCTTTTTTTATATAAATATTTATTTATTTATGATAAATTATATTTTAAAATATTTTAAAAAATGAAATAACTAACATTTTAAAGAAATATTCTAATATTTTAAATATATATTAAGACATGGTTATGATTTAAAATTTATATAGAATTAACTTCTTTATATTCAATTTATTCATTCATATTTCTTTTTTTAGAAAAAATATTTATTTTTCCCGCCATTTTTCTATCGTCTGTTGACAAATTCTTCAAGTTTATAATTCTCTCCCCACATCATTTTGACAAATAGGCCATTTCCTGCCTCCAATTTTTCATTATTTTCAATGAGAAAATTATATTGATGTGTCCATAGACATCCATTCTATATATATTGAAATTTATTACTTTTTTTGATATAAAAATTTATTTCGATTTTATATATACTATATATTAGATTTTTGCGTTTAAATATGATGTTAAAAGTATGTATTCACTTTAATTCAATTTGTTTTAAATATTTAGAAAATTTAGGAATATTTAAAAATGTACTAACTATATTTTAAAATTTGTTTTATTCAATAAAAATTTATGTGAATAGAACATTTTACATGAAAATTTAGTTTGGAATTTTTCTTTCATTTTCATTTTCTTAATTAATGTGATCATTACAAAATAATGTAAATTTCGTAATCAGCTTTATTAATATTAATTAAAATTTGATAATTATTAGAGAAATTATTTTTTTCTATTTCTTTCTCTTCTCCTATATACCAATTTGAATCAATTCAAGTAGACATTCCTAGTGGACATGGCATCTGCCCGGTAAGCGGAACACTGTGGGTTCGATTCCCATCCCTGGACACTTTTATTTTTCCGTGCATCATTACTCTTGACATTTCATCCTTTCATACTTCATCCCTAAGGTTAGAAATAATCGTTATTTCTCCTTTAATAAATTTCGATTTTTTGTTCAAAAGAAACATATGCGGGATAATTTTAAAAAGTCGTTCTTCAGCTATATTTTTATAAATTTAATTTCCATCTATCGATAAAATCTGCAACAATTAAATTTTGGCAAGAAAAGCTAACCAAATACGCATTTCAGGTTGTTGGCCCTCGTCAGCGTGGTGTAAGCTGTGATTTTACTTTAAGCCTGTTAATTATATTGAGGTAACACTTGACATTATACAATAAGAAATTAATACATCAAATTTTAATCTTTGGTGATTTTAAATTTGTTTTCATAATAGAATACAGACGATGTACAAGATAATTCGAATTAGGAGTGATTAAAAGACAATTAAATAATGATTTATTCTATTTTTAAATGTATCTTTAATAGTAATTTTGTAAATAATATTTATTAAGACAAATATTGACCATTATTAAGAGAATATATTTATAAAAGATAATATATTTATAAAAGAGATATATTTATATATCAAATCTTTATTTGGTAAATATATTCATTATATTTTCATGGTTAATTTATTGAAAACCTGTATTTATTTGTCTAATAACAAAGAAGGAGAAATAAAATAATTTTATCCAGTGAAATATTGGATAAATTAAAGAGATATTTAGAGATCATTCATTAGTTGAAGATTTCATAGATTTTTAAAAGATTCTGATAATATATTTTGAATATATTCTGTTTCTGTACCGAGAATGTTGAATATTCAATATCTAATCATTTCCAGAAAAATTTTATATATAGTAATTATCTATAATGACAAATTTTGAAAGGTATAAAGCTGATTTTAAAATAAGCACACCAAACGTTATTAATTTTTGAAAATTTCTTTTGATATTTATTTATTATTCGAACTATGCGACTTTAATAATTTCCTTAACGAATTTTCGCGTCATACTTGCACTGGGGCCATGCTAATCTTCTCTGTATCGTTCCTATTGAAGTAGTTGTACCGACGAACCGGTATCACAGGGGCCATGCTATTCTTCTCTGTATCGTTCCTATTGTAGTAGTTGTACCACCGAACTGGTATCACAGGGGCCATGCTAATCTTCTCTGTGTATCGTTCCTATTGTAGTAGTTGTACCGCCGAACTGGTATCACAGGGGTCATGCTAATCTGATCTTTATAGTTCCTATTGTAGTATTGTACCGCCGAACTGGTATCACAGGGGCATGCTAATCTTCTCTGTATCTTTCCTAATGTAGTAGTTGTACCGTCGAACTGGTATCATAGGGGCCATGCTAATCTTCTCTCTATAGTTCCTATTGTAGTAGTTGTACCACCGAACTGGTATCACAGGAGCCATGCTAATCTTCTCTGTATCTTTCCTATTGTAGTAGTTTTACCGTCGTACTGGTATCATAGGGGCCATGCTAATCTTCTCTCTATAGTTCCTATTGTAGTAGTTGTACCGCCTAACTGGTATCACAGGGGCCATGCTAATATTCTCTCTATAGTTCCTATTGTAGTAGTTGTACTGCCGAACTGGTATCACAGGAGCCATGCTAATCTTCTCTGTATCTTTCCTATTGTAGTAGTTGTACCGTCGAACTGGTATCATAGGGGCCATGCTAATCTTCTCTCTATAGTTCCTATTGTAGTAGTTGTACCGCCTAACTGGTATCACAGGGGACATGCTAATATTCTCTCTATAGTTCCTATTGTAGTAGTTGTACCGCCTAACTGGTATTACAGGGGCCATGCTAATATTCTCTCTATAGTTCCTATTGTAGTAGTTGTACCGCCTAACTGGTATTACAGGGGCCATGCTAATATTCTCTCTATAGTTCCTATTGTAGTAGTTGTACTGCCGAACTGGTATCACAGGAGCCATGCTAATCTTCTCTGTATCTTTCCTATTGTAGTAGTTGTACCGTCGAACTGGTATCATAGGGGCCATGCTAATCTTCTCTCTATAGTTCCTATTGTAGTAGTTGTACCGCCTAACTGGTATCACAGGGGACATGCTAATATTCTCTCTATAGTTCCTATTGTAGTAGTTGTACCGCCGAACTGGTATCACAGGGGACAAGCTAATCTTCTGTGTATAGTTTCTATTGTAGCAGTTGTACCGCCGAACTGGTATCACAGGGGCCATACTAATCTTCTCTGTATTGTTCCTATTGTAGTAGTTGTACCGCCGAACTGGTATCACAGGGGGCATGCTAATCTTCTCTCTATAATTCCTATTGTAATAGTTGTACCGCCGAACTGGTATCACAGGGGACATGCTAATCTTCTCTGTATAGTTTCTATTGTAGTAGTTGTACTGCCGAACTGGTATCACAGGAGCCATTCTAATATTCTCTGTGTATCGTTCCTATTGTAGTAGTTGTACCGCCGAACTGGTATCACAGGGGCCATGCTAATCTTCTCTGTATCGTTCCTATTGTAGTAGTTGTACCACCGAACTGGTATCACAGGGGCCATTCTAATCTTCTCTGAATCGTTCCTATTGTATTAGTTGTACCGCCGAACTGGTATCACAGGGGTCATGCTAATCTTCTCTTTATAGTTCCTATTGTAGTAGTTGTACCGCCGAACTGGTATCACAGGGGCCATGCAAATCTTCTCTTTATAGTTCCTATTGTAGTATCGTACCGCCGAACTGGTATCACAGGGGCCATGCTAATCTTCTCTGTATCTTTCCTTTTGTAGTAGTTGTACCGTCGAACTGGTATCACAGGAGCCATGCTAATCTTCTCTGTATCGTTCCTATTGTAGTAGTTGTACCGCCTAACTGGTGTCACAGGGGACATGTTAATCTTCTCTCTATAGTTCCTATTGTAGTAGTTGTACCGCCGAAATGGTATCACAGGGGACATGCTAATCTTCTCCCTATAGTTCCTATTGTAGTAGTTGTACCGCCGAACTGGTATCACAGGGGACATGCTAATCTTCTCTGTATCTTTCCTTTTATAGTAGTTGTACCGTCGAACTGGTATCATAGGGGCCATGCTAATATTTTCTCTATAGTTCCTATTGTAGTAGCTGTACCGCCGAAATGGTATCACAGGGGACATGCTAATCTTCTCTCTATAGTTCCTATTGTAGTAGTTGTACCGCCGAACTGGTATCACAGGGGACATGCTAATCTTCTCTGTATCGTTCCTATTGTATTAGTTGTACCGCCGAACTGGTATCACAGGGGTCATGCTAATCTTCTCTTTATAGTTCCTATTGTAGTAGTTGTACCGCCGAACTGGTATCACAGGGGCCATGCAAATCTTCTCTTTATAGTTCCTATTGTAGTATCGTACCGCCGAACTGGTATCACAGGGGCCATGCTAATCTTCTCTGTATCTTTCCTTTTGTAGTAGTTGTACCGTCGAACTGGTATCACAGGAGCCATGCTAATCTTCTCTGTATCGTTCCTATTGTAGTAGTTGTACCGCCTACTGGTGTCACAGGGGACATGTTAATCTTCTCTCTATAGTTCCTATTGTAGTAGTTGTACCGCCGAAATGGTATCACAGGGGACATGCTAATCTTCTCCCTATAGTTTCTATTGTAGTAGTTGTACCGCCGAACTGGTATCACAGGGGACATGTTAATCTTCTCTGTATCTTTCCTTTTGTAGTAGTTGTACCGTCGAACTGGTATCATAGGGGCCATGCTAATTTTTTCTCTATAGTTCCTATTGTAGTAGTTGTACCGCCGAAATGGTATCACAGGGGACATGCTAATCTTCTCTCTATAATTCCTATTGTAGTAGTTGTACCGCCGAACTGGTATCACAGGGGACATGCTAATCTTCTCTGTATCGTACCTATTGTATTAGTTGTACCGCCGAACTGGTATCACAGGGGACATGCTAATCTTCTCTATAGTTCCTATTGTAGTAGTTGTACTGCCGAACAAACGTGTACTATGTGACTTTAATAATTGAAAACAATAAAATAATAATTCGAAATTGAATATTTATTAACATAAATTAAAATATAATGGCAAAGAAGATCTATAAACATCTAATTTGTCGAAATCAAAAGACTCTTTGAAGAAAATGAACAAAGAAATGGAATCACGTCGGATCAATAAAAGCGATGAAAACAAATACGTCACACAAAATATATTCAAATGAAATTATTTAAATAAAATTTTCAATAAACGCTGAGCCGACTTGAAACAGGAAATTTTCTCTAAATTCTGTAAAATTTCAAACCAAATGTTGTGTTAAATCTTTGACTCAACATCCGGGATCTATCGCTTTGTCTTCCTTGACATTTCCTTGGCCTTGTAAACTTGTCTCTTCTCAACAATGGCATTTTGTAACTATTATAAACTGTAATTATATAAAATATTCATATTTTGTGTATTATATTTTGTTGTATATATATTGTCACAGCCAACATAGACTCATGTAACTTATTAATGAGAATATTCACCTGAGTCTATGTTGGCTGTGACAATATATATATTAAGTTTAATCAACTGTTCTCGCATAGTATGTGTGTAAAATCACAAGAAAATAGGCGCTAACCGTAAGAAAATATAGGTTTATATTGTGGCACTTTGTAACATTTATACACTGTAATTATATAGAATATTTATATTTTGTGTATTATAATTTGTCTTATATATATATATATATATATATATATATTAAGTTTAATCAATTGTTATTCACAGAGTATGTGTATAAGATCACAATAAAATAGGCGCTAACTGTAAGAAAAGGATAAGTTTTTATCGTGGAATTTTGTAACTATTATAACTCTATTGTAACTATTATAAACTGATATTATATCAAAACTATTTAAATTTATTGTATTATATTGTTGTATATATTATAAATTTAATTAATTGTTCTCACAGAGTATGTGTGTAAGATCACAAGAAAATAGGCGCTAACCGTAAGAAAAAGATAATTTTGTATCGTGGAATTTTGTAGCTATTATAACTGATTATAATTATTGTAACTATTATAAACTGATATTATATCAAAAATATTTACCGTATATTGTGTGTATTATATTTAGATTTATATATTTTAAGTTTAATTATTTATTGTACTTACAGAGTATGTGTGTAAGATCACAAGAAAATAGGCGCTAACCTTAAGAAAAATATAAGTTTTTATAGTGAAATTTTGTAACAATCATACACCATATTATATCCAAGCTATTTAAATTATGTGTAATAAATTTTGTTGTATATATACCAATACTTGGCTTCTCAAGAAGCCACTGGGACCAAAATTATTTTTGGTCCCAATGGTACAGCCTACTCCACGCTGACGAGCGCCAACAGCGCGTGGATGGCTTTTCTTGATTTATCAAGAAATTAGGTTGACCAAATATCGGGGAACAGGCTAAATCAATGAATAGTTGATTTCTGTTCCACCAGATGGTGCTCTGCCTTCTGAAAAGCACATGTGCTCCTTGTCAGGATATGCCTTTTTATTTTTAATATACAACTTGTGATAAATAATTTCCATGAATGAGACTGGATCACGTAAAATATTCAAAATAATGAAATAATTTTATAAGGACCTTATAGATAAAAACATGCTCCCAACGACCTTTTTCCCTACCCTAAAAAAGTCTTTAAAGGGATGTCGGTTTGACTCAATACCTGAATTAAAGGAGAATACGAAGAATATTTCGAAAAGCCAGAAAGATGAGGATTTTCAGAGGTGTTTTGATATATGGAAAAAAAGATGGGATAAGTGTATAGATAGTGACGGTGATTATATCGATAAATTTTAAAATAAAACTTTATTATACTTTTTATTTCTTTTAATATATAAGCATTCCTGGAAATTGTTGATCAACACTATGTATATTGTAACCTCGAATACGCCGATGTGTGAATGAACTCGCAGTCTATTGGTAAGGCGAAATGAGGTGGAGGCCATGATACAAACCTGGATGCCTAATACCGAGACAAGGAGAGAGAGCCAGAAGTGGCCTGCGTAGATGGACACAGCATATCACACTCTCCGCTGACACTACTGTGTTAACCTCGGGCGCGGTCGTCTATAAAACCCCGGAAGAGGCCCCCTTACTCAGCATCACTAAATTTAATCCTCATTTGAACAATATACTAAATAGAACTCAAAGACTAAAAAATGTACTTTTTTCGATATGTGGCAAATCTTGGGGACTAAGCACCAAGACTCATTTTATACAAAAAAATCTTTAGACCGATACTCACTTATGGAACTGAGGTCTGGTATGAATATATGAGTAAAAAGTATTTAAACATGTAAACTTTCTCCTTGGATTATAAATACTATAGAAAAAAACGTTAGGAGAAAATAATTTTTATTAATCGACTACTTAAAAAAAAAAAAAAAAAAAGGTAGTCGATTAATAAAAAATATTTTCTCCTAACGCTTTTTTCTATAGTAAGTAAAAAATATATAAACAAATTTAATTCACTTCAATATCAAATATTATTACGGTGTACACAAATTTATAAAACAACTAGCTATAGTTGTGGGCATACCCTTGCAAATATTCCTTTGATTACGGATTATATGGAATCCAGAAATATAAAATATGATCTGAATAATTTATCGATTGAGGATAAACAGCGATATGACTTGGATATTCCAGACATAATTGAAAATTTTATAAAATATAAAATGACATTATTGAAGAAAAATACTAACCAAACATTTCAAAGTTTCTTTCCCGCTAATATTCCGAAATATATTCGGGCAAATTCCCACAACTCACAATTTATTACAAATCACGGAAATTTTATAAGCTTTTAAAATTCATCAAAGCAGCGCAAGATTCAAGATGCTTCTGTGGGTGTTAAGAACAGACTTCTATTCATCTGCTGCTAAATTGCCCCGTCTTCCAAGAGTATAGAATAAATAATGGACTAAATGTATCAAACCCGTTTGATCTAATTTCAACAAAAGACAAATATATAAAATTCAACTCATTTTGCAGATTTATTTTCAATTTTATAAAAAACTACTAAATTCTATTGGAACGCTTTTATTTAGATACTAGACGAATGGCCCGGGCAACGCCCGCGTTTTACCCGAGTGCGTATATATTTTAAAAACGTTTTAATTCAAATACTATTCGTTACAATTATAAATTGGCGCCATGGATGTCACTCTTGTGAAACTTCCCGTTCCAAACTGTGTGTTTTTAAAATGTTTTAATTAAAATACTATTCGTTACAATTATAAGGTACTTATCTATATTTAAAGGTTCTCATAAAGTTTACCGATTTAAAAGTTTATTTTATTTTATTTAAAGAAACATATTTTCATTTAAGTATTGTTATTTATTTTAAAAGATTAAGTAATTGTGCAAAACGATAATTGCCTTAAAAAGAAATTGCCTTAAAAAAAAAGAAATATTCGCTGTGATTTTGTCTTGCATTCGTTTATACAATTATTATATATATTGGCATCATATATTAACTTTATGAACGGAAAGATATGTCCAGGGTAGCCTAGTGGTCATGGCATCTGCCCGGTAAGCGGAAGGTCGTGGGTTCGATTCCCATCCCTTGACACCTTTTTTATTTTATCCATTCTGACCAAAATCTATCCGTGAACTTCACACAGACAGAATAAGGCAATTATATAAGTAGATTAATTCTTTTTAGTATTGTTTTAATTGAATAATTCTCTATAATATCTAGCATATTTTCATTCAAAAATATTCCTTAAAACCTTTTTTCTAAATCTGTAAATTGCTTTTCTCGAATGCACACAATACTTTACAATTTGATTTCGTTTAACTAAATTTGCATACCAACCCTTTGTACATATATCAATTGTGTTGATTTAGTATATATATATTTAAATATCTTTCTTTTCTTTCAAAATGTTTGTTTATGTTTAAAGTGCAAGTGTCCCTAAGGGGACATAGCGCTCTAAGTCGAAATAAAGAAATGAAGAAACCACTATGTCTTTTGAATTTTTGCCTCGTAACTGTCTCCAACCTACTCTTTTGCTGTTTTTATTTTGATGTCATCATTTTGAGTTTAAATACAAGGATGATACAGGTTATATTAATAAAGATATAGTATATCATACAAATTAAGAGGGATGGTAGCAAATAGGAACAGTGTACATTTTAATAGAAGGGTATATATATATATATATATATATATGAACTAAAACTATTTACTCTAACTTTACTAATTAGAAGATATGTGAACAATACTAACTTTTATTATAATACAATTTTGAATATACTACATATATATAGTATATGCTGTTGAAAACCATACCTACAGATAAAACAGAAACAGTAATTATAGAATATATATTCTAAATAGAAGAGCAAATATTACCCTATATAAAATATTTCTTTAATATACCAATACAAATTATTAAAAAATAAATTTAAATATTATTAACATAGATATTAAATACGTATAATGATAGTTGTACACACACATACACATATTTTGTAGATTAAGAAAACAAAAATATGAATTTATTTTTCTGAAAATCCAGTTGTAAACACAAATTTAATAGTCTATAAAAACACAGAATTGATTAATTACCTTAAATATAAAATAATGAGTTAATTAAAAAGCAATTAAAATGTTGTACAAATTGTAAAAATAAATATATAACGTTTTTGAAGACTTTGAAGATTTATAAATGTTTTTAGGTTTTGTGCAAACGAATTATATGATCAAGTGAATTATTTATTATCAGACGAAATATTTAGACTTATCAAGAATGAATTAAAACATCTAAACTCGTGACTTCATTTTATTTTTATTTTAATCTATCAAGACCTCAACGCTATAAATTGAAAGATTTGAAAAATGAAAAAGAATTTATACATCAATATTGTGGAAATTAATAAGGAAAGGAATATGCAGTGAGTTTTAAATTGTTTTCCAAAATTTAATTGAATTGAGGTATAATGGATTTCTACAAAATTTTCTTTTATAGAGTATATAGAAAAAATTAAATTGAAAAATGATTTAAACAACTCATACAGAATTTATTAAAATAAATCATATTGAAACTATAAAGATATAATTGTTGCGTGTGTATTCAAATTTATAATTTTTCTGAAAAATATGAATTTTAAGCGTAAAATAACTAATAAAATTAGCTTATATAATTTGTTTGCTTATATAATGAAAATTTAATAATATAAGGTTTGTTATATTTGTTATTAACCTTGTGTGTTATACACATTAAATATTTAACAAAGATTTAATTTTGAAAACTTTTAAATGGTTATACAGTTTGTAAGGAAGCTTAAGTTTATTTATATACACATGAATAAAATTGTAACATTTATATATACGGAATATATATACGTGTAAAATCGGAAAAAAATAAATTAAAAGTATAATAAATACTTACCTCAAATATTTTGAATTAAAAAACTTCGAGTAAAATTTATTCAATTTTGTGTCAATATAGTATATCCTGCAATTTTGCCAAAAATTAAAATATCTAAGGATTAAATGGGACTATACCCTTTTGCAGATATTTCACGTCAAAATTTTATATTCGTTGAATGGAATTAAAATATATAAAGATTCAGTGAGAGAAATATAAAATTGGACTTCAAATAAATTCATATTTTGTTTTTAATATCAACATCTACCCTCTCTCTCTCTTTTATCCATTTATTTTCTTATATTTTCACATATATAAACATAAAAACAAATAAGGCATACCTTTATCAATAACGTGAGCGTTTTCTAAATGGCAGAGTGCCATCTAGTGGAACAAAAATCAACTAAACATTGATTTAACCTGTTTCCTGATATTTGGCCAACACATTTTCTTGATAAATCAAGTTTACAGATATACACACTAAAGATTTATACACAAATACACATATGTAACACACAATCTATCAGAGGAGTTACGAAATAAGTTTAATTTACTTAAATGGTATTTAAGCTGGCAAAGTAGCATTGGTGCCTCTTTTATCACACGAATATCATCTTCCCGTAACTTTATACTGTATCAACACCTCTGGAAATGGGCCCATGTCACTTCGATAAAATGACAACAATAGTTCGAGGCTATGGCTCTCATCAGTACAGGGGCGGCTTAGATTTCACAAGATCTTACGAGAGGGATTATGATATTGGTCAAAATTACCAGAGCCAAAACCCGACACACCATGTTATACAGGTTAGCCTTCTGTCTGTATTTGTCAGAACTAGTGTTATCACTCATTTCATATCATCATTAGTAGGGTGATGAACAATAAATCGAGGGGAAGGAGACGACGGGGATACACAGACGATCTAAAACAATTACTGGACGATACACCTACGAGGAGATGAAGAGAATGGCGGAGGGAGATATGGAGAGACCATTTGGCCCACCCCCAGTAGAGGAAGTCACTGAAGAAGGGAGATATGGAGAGACCATGTGGCCCACCCTCAGTAGATGAAGGCATTGAAGGAGGGAGATATGGAGAGCCTATGTGGCCCACCCTCAGTAGAGGAAGTCACTGAAGGAGGGAGATATGGAGAGACCATGTGGCTCACCCTCAGTAGAGGAAATCTTCTAAGAAGGGAGATATGGAGAGATCATGTGGCCCACCCTCAGTAGAGGAAGTCACTGAAGGAGGGAGATATGGAGAGCCCATGTGGCTCACCCTCAGTATAGGAAGTCACTGAAGGAGGGAGATATGGAGAGACCATGTGGCTTACCCTAAGTAGAGGAAGGCGCTGAAGGAAGGAGATATGAGAGACCATGTGGATCACCCTAAGTAGAGGAAGGTACTGAAGGAGGGAGATATGGAGAGACCATGTGGCTCACCCTAAGTAGAGGAAGGCACTGAAGAAGGGAGATATGGAGAGACCATGTGGCTCATCCTAAGTAGAGGAAGGCACTGAAGAAGGGAGATATGGAGAGACCATGTGGCTCACCCTAAGTAGAGGAAGGCACTGAAGGAAGGAGATATGAGAGACCATGTGGATCACCCTAAGTAGAGGAAGGTACTGAAGAAGGGAGGTATGGAGAGACCATGTGGCTCACCCTAAGTAGAGGAAGGCACTGAAGGAAGGAGATATGAGAGACCATGTGGATCACACTAAGTAGAGGAAGTTACTGAAGAAGGGAGATATGGAGAGACCATGTGGCTCACCCTAAGTAGAGGAAGGCACTGAAGAAAGGAAGGAAGGATACAATGAATTATTCTAATGCATGATTAAAAGGAGAAGTGCATTTTTAGTACATTAATATCATCCTGCTGCAGTAGAATGTTATGTTGTATATATTAATATATATGAAAAATATTTTATTTATTATTTACATATAATGTTCTCATGTGAGAGGACAGAATATTCCCTTCACATTATAATATATTTCTTAATGAAAACATTTTATACTTAACGAATGAAGACATCAAGACGTGAATGCCTCTTTTCATACATAAAACACACTTCTACTGTCGCGATGGAAAAATATTGAGAGGGCTTGGCTCAATAGTGGTGAACTCTCCCATCGGGTTTTCCAATTTAATCTACCAGACCTCTTCTTTCGAACTCTAATACTGTATTGGATCATTCTGATTTTATAGGCTTTACTAAAGGGTGGAATCTTAGAAATGGTATTGAAGAAAACTATGGACATAAGCTTTTAGGACAGTAGAAATACATTTAAATATTTGCATCGAGCAATGCCCTTCCGCAAACAATAAGGACTCCACCTCTGATGAGCCAAGCCCTCCCTTTATTTTTACAATGCAGTAAGGAAAGTAGAAGTTTGATTTATGTGTGAAAAGAGACATTCGCGTCTTGATGTCTTCATTCCTTAAATATAGATGAAACGTTATTCCTCTGTATTATTTTATAATCAATATAACATATTTTCACGTGGAAAATAAGGAAAGACGAACTTCAGGATGACACAGTAATTATTTTAAGTCAAGAACAAATCATATATCTGATAAAATACAAGATAAGCATTGAGAGAAGTTAACAAAGTACCAAATATTGCCACGTAGAAAATTAGGAAAGACCAACTTCGGGATCAGACAACAATTTATTTCAGACAAGAACAAACTATGAGTGATAAATAAAATATAAGCAAAAGAGGGAAGTGTACAGATAGTAGCAAAATATAAACATAAAATTAATACTCTGCTAATAAAATAATGATTACTTTGTTGCAATATAAATATTAGAAAATGATAATCCTAAATAAAATAATGAAATATTTGCTACAATTTATTTATTAATAATCAATATTACAATATAAATATAAATTATATATTCTTATTACACATCACATTACATAAATTCAACAAATAAATATTACTTTTATAAAATTTGAAATTTTTATTGAAAAAAAATTCCCTTAATCTTTCTAAAAAGAACCAAAAGAAATGAATTCCCAAATAATTTATTGAAAAAGGTATATTTACATCACAAACGATCAAATTAAAGATAGAATAAATCTCTTCTGTTCCAAAATTAGATTGGGTATTTGAAATAATTAATTTGTATCATTAGAGAAGATCGCGTTTTTATACAAGTAATTAATGAAGATAGAAATGGCGTACCTGATTGGGACTTAATAAAGTTAATTTTGGAGGTACACCGGATTTTTGGATTTGTTATTTATTTTCTTATCTCTATCTCATTCTTTGTTATCTATATCTATTATATCACCTTAATATTTATTTTGTTACTATTATATACTATTTTATAAATTATTTATATATAAAAAAAGGGTTTATATATGGATCTGTGAAAAGGAAAAACATTTTTTTAATCAAAATATTTCGAGGAATTGTTCTATTTTATCAATTTATTGCACAATAAACTTAAACACCCTTTTTTATATATAAATCTCTAATGGAGCTCGTTTTGACTCAAAATGTTATAACTGTTATAGTTGATACAGATTTGTATTTTGTGTGAAACATTTATATTTTTACATTTGATAACTATATGCTATCAATATGTGGAAAAACGATTAAAAAAATATATATATATTGAAAATAAAGAAGGCGTTTCCTTACCACGAGCAAATGTGCTTTCTAGATGGCAGAGCGCCATCTAGTGGAGAAAAAATAAACTAAACGTTTATTTAACTTGCTCCGTGATATTTGGTCAACCCAATTTCTTGATAAAACAAGAAAAGCCATCCACGAACGCGTGTCGCGCTATTGGCGCTCGTCAGCGTAGAGTAGGCTGTAACCACTGCGACCAAAAATATTTTTGGTCCCAGTGGCTTCCCGAGAAACCAAGAAATGGGTATTTAAGGCCATATTTTATCACGGAGCAAGTTAAATAAACGTTTAGCTTATTTTTGCTCTACTAGATGGCGCTCTGCCATCTAAAAACAACATGTGCTCGTGGTCAGGAGATGCCTTCTTTATTTTTAATATCAACACCTGACCCACTTATCTTCTATTTTTTCTATTGTTTTTTCATATATATATATCGTTTTGAAAATAGAGCAATCCATATTTAATTCATTAGATAATAAAAATGCATATATTGGATTTTATAAAATATTTAAAAATATTTATAATATTTATAATATAATATTATATTATATTAATATATATTATATTAATATTATATAAATAATATTATATTTATAAATATTTTATAAAATCCAATATATGCATTTTTATTATCTAATATATATTTATATATATATATAGTATTATTAAACTGTATAATAATGACACTTTTAGTATATGTCACATATCCTCCAATTAGTTAGAGCATATATACCTTATAAGATCCTACCCTTCTATTAAAATGTACACTTTCTATTTACTACCACCCCATATTTTGCATATAAACTATTTGTATTTAAACCCCCTATTTGTTTTTAAACTGAAAATGGTGACGTCAAAATAAAGATCCAAAGAGCGGTCAGCTGGTGGCAGCTGGAGACAAAGGAGGAAAATTCCAAAGCCCAGATGGGGGGCCCCTCAGGGACTTTTTATAGACGACCCCTGTAAACAGGACAGGTTTTAGCAGGGGGTCAGCAGATGTTCTAGTGGGTGTCCTTCGGCAGACGGCTTCTGTCTCTTTCTGTCTCTCCCTCCATGTCTCGGTGATAGGCATCCAAGTTTGTGTCATGGCCTCTACCTCTGTCCCGCGGGCTGTCCCCGATCACTCTCATTTTAATAGAAAGGTATGATTTTATAAGGTATCGGCTCTAACTAATTGGAATATAAGTGACATATAATAAAAGTGTCATTATTATACAGTTTAGAATATACTATATATATATATATATATATACAGTCTTTATTGGTGGCGCCCACCGCGGAAGTGTGTGTGTGTTATTTTCCATATAAGTCAATATAATATATTAAACCTATTATTTATTGATATATTAAAACCTATATCATTAGATTTTAATAATAATACCAATATTGAATAGGGATTGGAATAAGAAAAATATAAGATGTAAAGTCATCTACTCTGTGTGTGATTTATCTTTATTTGAAGAATAATAGGAATTTTTTAGACAAAATAATTGCTATAAATTATTAAATAAAAACAAACGATAGCAATGCGTCTCTTTATATATTGTATTATTTATCAAATAAAGGTAAATCATACACAGAGGTGATGAGTTTACATCTTGAATCATTATACAGTATACAATGAAGGCAATCTCAAAATAAATATTATACACGTTTTGTTGAAATATTGTATTATCTTATTTACAATAATATTTTATTTTTATTATATAATATAAAGAGACGCATTGCTATCGTTTGTTTTTATTTAGGAATTTTTTAGTTTATTCTATTGTAAATAAGTTAATACAATATTTCAACAAAACGTGTATAATATTTATTTTGAGATTGCCTTCATTGTATACTGTATAATGATTCAAGATGTAAACTCATCACCTCTGTGTATGATTTACCTTTATTTGATAAATAATACAATTTTTTTTGTGTGTAATCATCTGAATATAAGTTAATATAATTTTTTAAAACGTGTATAATATTTCTTTCGAGATTATTATTATTTTATATTGTATTATGATTCAGAGGATGAAAAATCATCAACTCTGGGTGTGATTTGCTTTTATTTGAAAAATAATAGGAATTTGAGTGTGTGTGAGCTATTGCAAATAAGTTAATAAAATAATTCAACCAAACGTGTATAATATTTCTTTCGAGCTTATTATTATTTTATATTGTATTATGATTCAGAGGATGAAAAATTATCAACTCTGGGTGTGATTTACTTTTATTTGAAAAAACAGGAATTTGGGTGTGTGTAATCTATTGAAAATCTGCTAATACAATATTTTTGAAACGTTTATATTATTTTATGAAAATAATATTATTGTAGATTGTATTATGACTAATTGACGAAAGGTGTAAACACGTCTAATCTATCAAAATACGTATTATCCGGTATTTAAGCGGTTTATTGTCAGAGTAGAAAAGTTTAAAATGACGAAAGTGGGTCTCCAAAATATCTGAATATAAACTACCTACTATTTGAGAGTTGATGAGTGTAAAATTGGAATTAATAAATAATTCATTAAAAATAAAGAAAGTATATCCTGACCAAGAGCACATGTACTTTACAGAAGGCAGAGCGCCATTTGGTGGAAAAGAAATCAACTAAACATTGATTTAGCCTGTTCCCTGATATTTGGCCAACCCAATTTCTTGAAAAATCAAGAAAAGCCATCCACGAACGCATTTCGCGCTATTGGCCCTCGTCAGCGAAGAGTAGGCTGTACCACTGCGACCAAAAAGAATTTTGGACCCAGTGGCTTCTTATAGATAATATATAACTTCTTATAGATAATTTATTGAGTTGAAAATATCAGGCTTTCAGGGGGAATTTTCTTTTCAAGATCTTTAATATTTAGCTTTCGGGTCACGAAACCTTTCCCTTTAAGGCTGATATTCTAATCTCAATATTGATACAAAATATTATTTCAATAAAATTTTTCTATTTATATTGGAAATTTTTCAATTGTGTGCGCGCCATCTATATTTGAAAAGTGAAAGTATTTTAACCTGATTTCTTCTCCATTTATATAAGCATCGTTCTATTGTCCTAACTGCGATGTTAAGTATAAGAAGGATCTGGCTCATTAATGGTGAATCACTGGAAGATAAAATCTGTATATACCGATTGAAGGGTTCATCACAGTGTTGATGAGCCAGCCTATAACCATATATCCCGATTGTACAAAAGGCAATAGAAAATTGTTCTATTTATAAAAAAAAAAACACGCGCTAAAATGTGATTTCTATTTTCCAAAATTTCCATATATGAGAATTGACACCTATTTGAAAATTTATAAAATACAAGTTATAAGAATTTTCTCCGCATATATGACGCGAACTGCCAAAGCTTATTTTTCTATTTTATTTGAAATTAAAATATTTCTAAATCCTCTTAACTATAAATGTTTGAAAAAATTACCTATTCTTTAAAAACTCTTGCTTTCTTTAAAACTATTAAATTCTATTATATAAATAATGAATTGTGTGTGTTTGTTATATTTTATGTAGTATGCTATTATATACCTGAAGAAACACTTATATTTGCCAACTTTCGATAGCTCAGTTGGCAGAGCGGAGTATTGTAGATATAATAGCAACGGTGATCCTTAGGTTGCTGGTCCAAATCCGGCTCGAGGGATTTTTTTTCAATTGCACTTATCTAGAAATTAAAATTAAAATATACAAGTATTAGAGTCATCAACAATCAATTCTGTCATCGTTTGCTTTTGTGAATGGAATAAAAGCCCAAATATGGCCATTTCATATAAGCATCGGTGGTTCAGTGGTAGAATGCTCGCCTGCCACGCGGGCGGCCCGGGTTTTTTCCCGGTCCTTTGAAAAATACTCGATAAGTTGAATAAAATCAATATTAATTGGTTCCCTCGGTAATTGGAAGTTAAAGGAAAAGTACCTTGCCTTGGAATTGTATCATTATTCTTGTCTCAAATAAATTGCCGTGTCATCCTAAATTTTGTCTTTCCTAATTTTCTACATTACAAAATCATCATTTTATCTATTCTTCCAATATACAGGGTGATCCAAAAGTCCCGCACAACTTTAAAAATTAATAACTCCGCGAATATTTGCGCTAGAGAAATGCGGTAAACACCATTGTGTTCAGGATGCAATGGGATTTTTTATGGCAAATAATGAAACATTCGAAATTGATTTTAGTTACAACTTTATTCGCTAGATGGCGCTCTACCAGAATCAGAGATTCAGCGGCCAAATTGTTTGATAAATTGAAAAATATAACTGAACGACACGTATTTTTCCTTTTTGAATACCAGGAAAGAACCCTAATAATATCAAATGATAAGTTAATAAAACACCATTTCGCCAAAAGTTAGAATAATTGGTTGACGATTTTTAAATACAATCTGAGATATGTAAAATAGGTATATGCAAATTAAAACATGTAGCAAAAAAGTATTTATATTTTAGATGGAGTTTTGTGAAATAAATTGAATGTTTGAAAATAACTACTGATATCAATACACGATTTTTGAAATGTTAATATAGTACCAAAAATTATGATGGCACTACTAATAGGATTTCGTGCTATAAGGAATGTATAGTTTCTTGACTAATTGTCGACACTTGACTATTTAACTGGATATTTGTCATGATCCAAAAATGAAATATAGAGGGGAGTGACAAAATATATTTGTCGTACTTTATTCCAAATATTCTATGGGTTTGTCAAATGTTATCATTGTTTATTATACTGTACATAATTTTGAAAATGTATCCCCTAAAAAAAAATCAATTTTAAATCGACCTTTTGCGTTGAAAAACGTGGTAGTAAAATCATTTTGTATTATTTTTTGCGCAAAACATCTAAAGTTGGAGGGGATACAGAGATTATTCCTTATGCTATTTCTTCTAATGAGCGAAAAGCGATAAAATAAACATAAGGGGTAAATTTGTGTATACCAGTGTTATTCGAGAAGTTATAACACTTTGGCCTGCACGACATAATATAAAATGTGGGCAAATGACAAACAAAAAATTACCGTTTACAGAAAAAAAAAAGAGTCAAGATGTGAGGACAGCATTTATTATTCCCATAACCCAAAACAAAGAGCTGCAAAATATAACACATGAGGTAACTGCCTTCTCTCTTGTATTAGGTCACAATCCTTGCTCAATGTGTCGCCCATCATTCTCAAACACCGCCTGCAGACGATAGATGACAGAATGGTCACAATTAAATAGTTGAAATTTATAAAACGTGCTATCTGATAGAAGCCTTCAACATGGCCAATGTGGTAGGCCGGCATCGATAAAAACACGACTTAATGTACCCCCATAACCGAAATTGTAAGGCGTCAAGTCTGGTGATATTGAGGGCCACTGGTATATTAAAGTGGCGACTTATCAACGAATTCCACCGAATGTTTCCTTCAGCAATTGTTTGTCACCGCGGGAGATATGAGGAGGTCCTCCATCTTGCAAGAATGTTATTTCGCTTAGTACTTGTCTGTCCTGCAATATGGGAATAACCTTTTCTCTAAAAAGTTGAACATAACGTTCACCAGTTACAAAAACGGTTTTAAAAGTTCTTCCATTGATTTTTTCAAAGAAAAATGGCCCAATAATAAAAGAAGAAGTGAACCCACACAAAACTGTAACTCTGTGCTGATGAAGTGGTATTTCTGTAAAATTCCTAGGGTTTTCTGTTGCCAAAATGAGGCAGTTTTGAATGTTAAATTCTCCCTTTAGATAAAAGTGAGCATCATCTGTTCTTAGAACATTTGACAGCCAGTTTTCATCAATATCAATTTGCCGGAAAACCCATGCAGCGAATTCTTGACGCTTCTCAAAATCGCTGACTTTCAACTCGTGGAAACTTTGAATTTTGTTAGGATATTTTTATAGAAAAATTCTAAATGTGTGTTTTCTCCAAACTGTTCCATACGCAATCCCCGTTTGTCGAGAAACTTGTCTAGCACTTACTTCTCCATACGTGGATAACGTTTCAATAGCTTCAGCATTCTGCAAAACCGTAACAGCCACTGACTTGCATGTCGATGGTCTTCCACTCCGAGGTTTTGCTTCCAGAGATCCAGTTTCCTCAAAACTTTTAATCAATCGCTTTAGAGAGTAGCAACTCATTGGTCCTTTACCGCTTCGATTATCTTTAAAGGAACGAAACGCTCGTAAAGATTCAGTGGCAGATTCTGAATCACAATTAAAACAATTCACCAAGAGTGCTTTATCCTGTAGTGACGGCATTCCAGGAGGAAGGGGAGAAGTTCGACCACACCTCCTTGCGGTCCCTCCTGGACCCTTGGAATATTTGACCAAATTCTGGTTCGTTTCCAAGATGACTAACGTTGCAACGGCACCCATTTTCAAATGAAGAGCAAAACTGATATCTCCAGTAATGCTACCGTGTCCGGGGTAACCGTCGCGTCAGGAGCTGCAGCTCGAGCTCATGATGAGAAATCTACTACGAGGACACAATTCAATCTACTACAACTCAATATAAATGGTACCCAGAGGAAAATAAAGAGCTGACTTGTCTTCTCTGTTAAACAATGTACATATTAATTGTCCTCAGGAGACAAAATTGAATCAGAATCTGAGATTCAATATCAAAGATTATACAAAACTACAAATGGACAGACCGGGAAAATTCGGAGGAGGACTTGCCGTTTTGATTAAAATTCTAGAAATCAAATTTAGGGAAATCGCCTATAATCAGAGTAAGCCTAGAGAAAGCACGACAGAAGCTCAGGCAATAGAAATCTATCTTACAGATAAAACAATTCCAATCATAAATGTTTATCACCACGATAATACTAGCATCAATACAGGCCTGATAGAGACATTAAGTGAAGCGTCTTCGGATATCGCAATCATACTTGGTGATTTTAACGCCGAAAGACCAACTTGGGGATCACCTGTGCAGGATAACAAAGGTCAGCAGGTTGAGGACATGCTAACCGACCTCGACCTTACGCCGTTAAATAACGAAAAGAACACCTATATATCCAAGTCCACAGGCACAGAATCCGCAATAGACATCACAGCGATAAATTACAACATCGCACCCACAACACAATGGAAAATTCTGAAAAGTGCAATCAGTGACCACAGACCAATTTTAACAACCCTAAAATTCAAAATTGAGAATTTTCAACAGAATAAAATAACACTGGAAAAATATTTACAGAAAAGCTTGAAGAACTGTGCAACGAAGAATTAAATCCAGAACGATTGACAAAAACTTGGAAAAATTCTCTTTGAACATATCCAAAACTGCAAAAGTATCGTAGAGGTAGACGTAAAGACCTGTGAATACTTTACTGAAAGGACCACAATATCGAGGCAATGATTGCAGAGAGAGACAATAAAAATGAACTTCTTAAAACAAATAAAACAGAAGAAATCATAAAGGAACTCATTGAAATTAGTCACAAAATAGAACAAGAAATTTGGATATTCAAACAAGAAAAATGGGCAGGATTCTGCGAAGAAAATGGATCCAAAAAAGGAAAGCCATCACTGGGATATAATTAGTGTTATAAAACTCAAAACCAACACTAATTCTCCAATACTCTAACCAATATGAACAGCGAGAACGAACAAACAGATGGCTGACATAATTTCTGAATATCTTTCAAGCACTTCCAGACTCAGCTATACGAATGAAGGCAGGACTCTAAAAAATAATATAAACAAGTTAGTTAAACAAGCAAGAAATTACCATCAACAAGATATTTACTCGAGAGACTTCACACTGAATGAGCTGAACTCATCAATAGGAAAGTTAAATCCAAGATATCACCTGGAGATGCTCTAATCTTTGGTCAAATGATTAAACACTTTGGAGACGAAGCTAAAATTCAACTCCTACAAATACTGAATATTTCATAGCAAACTGGTAAACTACCAAAGAATTGGAAGATATCAATTAGAGTGCCAATACTGAAACCAAACAAAGATGCTAAGGAATGCAAGAACTATCGGCCAATTGCTCTTACCAGCATACTTTGTAAAATAACAGAATAAATTATCCACTCTAGGCTCATAGTCTGGATCACTAACAATAATAAAATAAACTTCTACCAAACTGCCTAAAGATCCAGACACTGTACAACTGATAAACTGTTCTACTTCTGTCAATCAATAATAGATTTCTAGGAAAAACCGCCAAAGAAGACAACGGCCGTATTCCTGGATATGACCTCAGCTTTTGTTCGAGTGTAGGAATTATTTGAAAGGCTGAAAAACATCGGAGTAAGAGGGAAAACCTTAATCTGGATTGCAGACTTCTTAAGGGGAAGAAGGATAAAGGTTCGGGTCAATGGAACATTTTCCAAGGACCGAAGAACATGGGCTGGTGTACCTCAGGGATCTGTGCTCAGTCCTCTACTCTTCTCGCTATATATTAACTGTTGTTTATGTAAATAGATGAATTTTATTTGTATTATTTAAAGCCTCATTATGTAAAAATATATGTATATATAAATTTGGACATTTGTTGTTGGCCATGGTCAAGTTTGAGCTCTTGTACGTCTAATTACGACACAACAAAAGTGGCGACGAGGATGCGCGATCTACAGAGCCAGTAAAAAGCTGAGAAAAACGGCGTCTATGCAAGTATAACAACTACATCTCTCAAACAAATTACTTATGCTTACTTACAAGTAATGTTAGCGGAAGAAGCCAAAGCTGTTGTTGATATAAACACAACAAAGAGGTTGTTTTCTTATAAAAGACTACCATATGACGTAGCGGTAGCACCAAATAAATTTCAGAGGATTATGGAAGGCCTATTTTCTGATTTGCCAGGTGTGGCCTGCTACATAGATGATATTTTGGTTGCAGGAAAAGACTTTGAAGATCATGAACAAAAGTTGGATCTAGTGTTTAGATGATTGCTAGAAAGAGGTTTAAAGTTAAACAGATATAAATGTAAATTTAAAAAGAAATCGGTGGAATTTTTAGGGTTTAAAATGGATAAATATGGACTGCATCCCTTAGAAAATAAAATTAAAGCAGTGATAGAGGCGCCTGAACCTAAAGAATGTTTCGCAATTGAGATCTTTCATAGGACTCTTAATTTATTATTATAGATTCACAAAGAATATAGCAAACATTTTAGCGCTATTCTATCAACTTTTGAATAAAAATTGTAGATGGAATTGGACGAAAAATATCGAATGTTATTTTAAAAAATGTAAATCATTATTAATCTACTATGGACTAGGCGTAATTCTGAGTCATAGAAATGATAGAAAGGAAGAATGCCCTATAGCTTTTGCTTCTAGAACATTAACTGAAGCGGAAAAAACGGTACTCTCAACTAGAAAAGGAAGCGTTGAGCATAACTTATGGTGATGAGAAATCAAGACAATACTTACTGGGACGAAAATTCGTATTAGTCACAAACAACCGACCCTTAATTCATATATTTTCACCTCAGAAACCAATTCCCATATGTGCAGCATCCAGAATTAAAAGATGGTCCTTAAAATTAGCTGCATTTAATTATACTGAGGAGTTTCGAAAAGGTAGTGATAATTCCAATGTTGGCGCATTGTCACGTCTCCCTTTAGAATCGAGTGTCAGGGAGTTTCTTGATGAAGACCAGGTACTTCTTCTCGGGAAGTTGAATGAGGTACCGTTCTTTTTTAGGGAGGTGGCATATGAGACGTCCCGAGATAAAATACTGTCTATAGTATTAAGGAATGTTAGAGAAGGCAACTGTGTGTGTGTGTGGAAATTCACAAGGGTACTGAGAGAAAACCCACTAGCTCCTTATTATAAGATCAATGAGGAATTAAGTTTGGAGTTTGATTGTTTTCAATGGCGTGAAAGAGTGGTAATTCCCCAAAAATTAAGATCTTTAATTTTAAATGACTTGCATGAAATACACATGGGGATTGTTGAAATGAAGATGATTGCCAGACGGTATTTTCTGGTGGCCAGGCATAGACAGTAACATCAAAGAGTTAACTAGAGAATGTAGAGTATGCCAAGAATCGGCAAGCATGCCCCCGGCTACCATATCGGAATGGACTTGGCCCGAAAACCGTGGCATCGACTTCATCTTGATCTAGCGGGTCCGTTCATGGGAAGAATGTTTTTGGTTCTCGTGGATGCATACTCAAAGTGGATAGAAATTTTTATCATCAAAGATATTACCAGAAAAACGTTTATAAGTCATCTTAGAGAAATTCTCGCCAGAATTGGATTGCCCTAATATTTTGTTTCAGATAACGGAAGACAGTTTGTCTCCGGTGAATTCGAGCAATTTACCAAAATGAATGGTATACGGCACACTAAGACCAGTCCGTATAATCCTAGAACAAATGGTTTAGCTGAGAGATATGTAAGAGAGTTTAAAAACCTTTTGAGAAAGAATAATGGGAAGGATGATTTAGAGACGAATCTACAAAGTTTCCTATTTGCTCATAGAGCATTCCCCCAAACTGTAATAAAGGAATTCCCCGGCGGAACTGCTAATGAAGAGAAGTTTAAGATCAAGATTCTCGAATTTAATAACAAGATGAGAAATCCGCGAGAGGTATTTCATGAGACCGTAAGAAGGCAGGAGCAGTTTACTACAGGTTGCGAGGTTTATTTCCGCAACTATGCAACTGGACCTAAACGGTAAAAAGGTACCATTTTGGAATTATTGAGCTACCTTCACTACCTTATAAGTTGCGAGGGCGTCGTGTATATCAATCAATTGCATCAATATATCAATCAATTGCATCAATATATCAATCAATATATCAATATTGCATCAATATATCAATTAATTGCAACCTGTGAGAAAGAAACAAGAGGAGACAAGAAATTTGATACTTCCTCGAACATCAGGAGAGAAGCTTGTAGGTGGAAGTCAGAAATAAAGTGAAGAGGAGGTTCCAGAGGTTACATCAGGAAACAAGGAGGAGACTGCTTCTGTGCACGTACCCTCTTGCACTCCTATACCAGGGCCTGTTGCTGTGCACGTGCCCTCTTGCATTCCTAAACCGGAGGCTGCCACTGTGCAAGTGCCCGTCCGCAGTCCTAGACCTCAGAGAGCCAGGAAACCCCTAGACCGACTGGAGTATTATAAAGGGGGGAGATGTGTTGTGTATGTAAACAGTGAAGATTATTTGCATTCTTCAAAGTCTCATTATGTAAGAATATATGTGTATATAAATTGGACATTTTTTGTTGGCCAAACGAAAATAATCTGAGGCTCTTTATTGGACACGACAAAAACAACAACGGCATTCCAGAGTAAAATAAATCATCAGAGATCGATAAATATTTTTCAAATGAATTAAAATAAATATAATCGATACTGAGAGAGAGTTAAATTTAAAAAAAATAGAAAATTATTATTTTCGAAATTTAAATAGCTGAGAGGATTCCAGCAAACCGCATCTAAAATATCAGGGTTTTTTTTGTTACATGTTTTAATTTGCATATACCTATTTTACATATCTCAGATTGTATTTAAAAATCGTTAACCATTTCTTCTAACTTTTGGCGAAATGGTGTTTTATTAATTTATCATTTGATATTATTAGGGTTCTTTCCTGGTATTCAAAAAGTAAAAATACGTATCCTTCAGTTATATTTTTCAATTTATCAAACAATTTGGCCGCTGAATCGCTGATTCTGGTAGGGCGCCATCTAGCGAATAAAGTTGTAACTAAAATCAATTTCGAATTTTTCATTATTTGCCATAAAAAATCCCATTGCATCCTGAACACAATGGTGTTTACCGCAATGCTCTAGCGCAAATATTCGCGGAGTTATTAATTTTTAAAGTTGTGCGGGACTTTTGGATCACCCTGTATATGTTGTAGATAAATGATAAAACTAACTTTGACTTGTGCGCAATTAATAGGTAGATAATCTTACTTTTGATAAATAATCTTTAAGATAATAAACTTAGTGATAATAAAACTTATAGATAAAAAAACTTGTTATCATCGTCGCAATGGGGGCGCTGCTTGCGAGTTTAATCTACAAATCTGCAAATAACTCTAAGGATATTCAAGATATTAAAGAAATTATTTTTCGAAAACCTTCCCGGGGATATACCTAATAATATCCCAAAATTTCACGGCGATTGGATGTATGGTTTTTGAGTCTATAGAGTACGAACATACAGACAGACAGACATTCAATTATTTATATATATATATATATATATAGATTATATTTCATAGATTCAAAATTCTGCTAAATCGACCGCCAGAGGTTACGTTTCACTTATAAATACTCATTGTTGTTGTTTCCCGATGGCTGGCTCAAATCCTTTGTACATTATGTAAATAAGTTTTTCTGATCAAACCTATTTTTATTATAATAGTTTCAAGATTTTAACCACGACTGAATTAACATAGTCCTCATCCTCAAGATGATCAAAAATCAACATAATTTTTTTTTCAAATATAACATATATATATCTGCAAACTATACGATGATCCAGAAGTAATGGATATTTAGGCCAAACTTGTGTTAAATACCCATTTCTCAAGAAACCATTAGAACCAAAAAGTTTTTGGCAGCAGAGCTACATCTTCACCACTTTTAAATCGTAATAATTATTTTTATTACCGATATATTGTTGCACCAGGCTGCGGTTTGACAGATTCTTCAGTCTTGATTCTCTCCTCAGACGCGTCTTGCATCTTTCCAGAACGTGTCTCAACCATCCTACAAGGTTTACCAGTCAATAATAAGACAACTATATTTTTAGGTAGCACCTAGAATATCTCTTTATTTATCACATCAAAGTTTAAAGCAGGTTGGGTATTTGGTGTATCAAAATACAAATTATTTTATAGTACATAATATTTCATAATAATATTCTGTTTTATAAAAAATAAATAAATATAAAATTTAGATTTGAATTATATGGAAAATAATATTATAAATAATTTTAAAATATGCGCATTAATGATGATACAACAATATTTAGGGTAAAAACAATATTGTAAAAAATATATACACCCATACCTCGCTTTGCGTCGGGGTTACGTTCCAAAAAAACACGACGCAAATTGAAACGACGCAAAATGAAAATATGTGAAGGCGCAATCAAAAACAAAGGTGTTGCCAAATTTTAGGAAAAAAAAAATTAAAGACTCGAATCCAAAACAACGCAACTTCGAAAATCTAACGACGCACAGTGAAAATCAGTAAAAATTAAGCAGCGACGCAACTTCGAAAAAACGCAGAAAGAAACGACGCAAAGCGAGGTATTGGTGTATTATAAAACTGATAAATAAGAATATAATTATAAAATGCTTCAAATTTAGAATCATATTCGAATATATTCCATTCTAGTATATTTAGTCTAAATATTTCACTTTTAAAATAGGAAAAAGGAAAAAAAAGTGCTGGAATAGAACCTACCAGTCTTCATGGTAGTCTAGCCAATATATAGAAAACAGGGGATTGGAAATTCGATTTGGCCCTTCTAATTTAGCTTACAATTAAAGTAACTCTTAACTAATTAGTTTGTTAATGAGCTCAATTAACCAATCTTTATGTAATCATTTACAATTTTATATAATTTTACTAACAAAATTATTTCAAGATGATTCTATATTTTTTAAAAATAGTGAAAAAAATATGTATAAATAGATTGATATGAAACAAAGTTTTGTGTAGGGAATTAAACCACCTAATGGAATAAAGAATTGAAACGATAGGAAAGAAGAAAAAAGTTGAATGATACATGAGTATCATTAAAAGAAACCATTTGTTAGTTGTGTGTGTTGAGAGATTTCACCAATTTACTTTAATAAGTTTCACTCTAATTCAATCCTATTTCCAAACTCATTAATCTTCAAGCCGCAGTTTGTAAATAATTGGTGCCATTATGGAATTCTTCTTGTAAAGTTCGGTAGAAAAATTTGTAAACTATCATTTTTAAATATTTTTCTATAATCTGGATCAATTTTTGTTCTTTATCTATTCATTCAATAAATACTTTTTTATATTTAGAAAATTTGTGTAAATTTAGAATTAGGTAAATTTCATTTAATGCGCTTTTATGTAGTATAAATGGCACCACTTTTAAAAATATAAAGTGATATTTCTTCGAGAAGAAAATTTGAGAGTTTTTGGCAGTCGTGACAAATATATAATGTCTTCGGACGATTTACGTTGTGTTGCCTTTTCAAAGAGGTGAAGTAGGGCTTCGGATATAGCGTTGTTCTATTCTAGATCTGTATGGGTATCTTCTTCTTATTCTAGATTAGTTTCTCTGCCGAAGAAACGTCCTGATGTACGTCGATGATACCGACTTACACTTCCATAATAAATCAATTTGACCTGGTTAAAATTATCTTTGTCGACTTCCCGTGTGCGTCCGGAATCTGCGTAAACTTCGGCAAGAGCCAAGTCTTCTGGTACAGCAAGAGCAAGGAAAAGATTCACACTGAATCCCCGCTAGGAAAACATGAGCAATCAAAATATCGCTTTCTAAGGGATTATTATGATTTCTAGGTAGGAAACCTTCGCACAAGGTAATCAATTTCACGAACTTCTGGAACGAGCTATTAATAGATAAACCTTTTTTGTTTGCGGCCTCTCCCACACGGGCCGACTAGAATTGCAAACAGCCTGCTGGTCTACTGGTCTGTACTCTAAAGGCCTACTTGCTCAGTGAATCTACCCTGTCCAGAGTTTAGACACAGATTGCTTTGTGGGTCTGGGAGAATTACTACAATGTACGCCTTCCTGACAACATTTTGGATAGAGATCACTGTGGAGGCACGAGATTCTTTACGCTGCTACCTATATCTGGTTGTCATGACTTAAAGGCGTCCAGGCCTTTTTGCATGGGAGGGTCGCAATGTCCACTTTTGGCTCACTGAGAGTGGGATATGGCTGTTTCCCGCGCCAATCCTGGCACCTGGTTTCCTCTGTGGGGTAGTAGGGGTCTTCATCTCTTTTGGACTGCTGTGGAAATCCTCGAGTTGGACACCCGGATCCTACCACCTGCAACTCTCTATGGACTTCGGATCACAGGTTACTTGTTCCTCTTATTTCCTTTCAAGCTCCTGGCTACTGCATGGTGAATGAAATGGATTATCGAGGATCCGGCTGGATCAAGCGTCAAGTTTTGATTTTCTCAAACTACCAATTTTCATATATTAGCAGAATAATTATATCAGATATAGAAACCCAGTATGTCAAAGCTAGCGATGACGACTATACTGGACACAAACGTATGAACAGGAAGCGGTGATTTACGAGCTTAATACGGCATTGTCAGATTCCCTGTGAATTCATTGCATCCGTAAAGACGGCCCTGTTGTCATTTCAGAAGTTCCCAACATTTTAATAAAAAATAGTTGTAGCCAAATTCGTACAGAACATTCCTACCCTGATAATATTCGGAACATCTATCAGGGCCAGTTCACAGCATGACCTATTGTTGCAATCCGGATGATAGTAAGCCGCTTGTAGAAAGTGAAGGTCAGACTTGTCCTACATAAGAAAAATTATCCGTCTCAGAAACAGCTCTCAGGCTTCCTTTTTAGCAAAGAGGCCATTATTTACGAGCGTATGTTACAATATGATGGCCTACATTTTATATATTTTTCATCGTGCATAAACTTTAAGAAGTTCTTGAATTGTTGAATGGAGGCAAGCACAATTACTGGGTTAAATTGTTGTTGAGCATTAGACTTTTTTTTTCGGAATAATCTTGCGAGTATTTTTTTTTTTCCAATATGATATGAATAGGTTTCAAATATATGAGAGTCAGAAAGGGTGCTAACATTTTCGGCTGAATCTCCTTGATAAGTGCGAGTGTTCTGTCACTGGTGTTGTCAAGGTGACGTTAGAAGCTGCTGGTTAGGTGGTGGAGTCAGAGTGCTGGGACTAGAGGTTCTTGGGTTGAGATCTTAGAGGACAAGTAGCGGCAGGTTTTCTAAACGGTATTGAATTTGTATGCTGAGAAACGCTGGACTTTTCTGGATCACAGGTTACTGAATTTTCTGTGTCCATATCCCTCTTTGGACACATCACTCTTCGATAACCATCATGTAATAATTGGATCACACACTCTTGACGCTGTGTGTGATAAAAATGTCGTCGCTACTAACTTTCATTTCATAACTAGTTTTATAAAAATCTAATGTATATTTATTCATGGAAATCCTTAATCCAGAGATCATTGAGTAATCGATTCAGGAATCCATCTTATGTACCAAGCAGTAAACCTTGCAGGAGGGCCTCAACGCTGCAATAATGACTCTATATTGTACAGCGAAGAATCACTATTTTCTCCTCCCATTTACTAAACGAGAAGACATTAGGAAGAATGGTCCCGATGGTGATACCCTCCTCACCTAGCCTTCTCGATATTTGATAGCTCAGCCTGTACTTGATTGGAGGAGAGATAGAGAATAGAGATTTTTTACTATTATCTCTTTCAGTGCCTCCATGTGATACATGATACTGAGGTCTAAGCAGTTTTCGACGTTGCAGAATTAACCGAATATAACTTCTTTTGATCAACCATTTTGCAAGTCTTTCCAGAATTTTGAAGTGTTATTTAAAAAACTGCATATCCTTTGTTTTTAGAAAGCGATGATGTATGTTGAATACCATCAGTTATTGCGTTTTTATCTACCTAGAGTTTGAAATCCTGTTCCTAAATTTTAAGAATTTATCGTTCAAAAATAATTTCAGAATTGATCGTCATTGGAAAAATTCCTTTCTTCCCTATTTTCAAGTCCGTATAAACATTGATTTGTTCCTTCAAAATTATAAGCCATTTTCGAAAACTGTTGACTTTGTTCAAGCGTTTTAAAGATACTTATTCCAAAAAGATTGATCAAACAATATCTTTATTGATTTACAAGAGAGAAAACAGAAAATTTTAATAACTTATAACAATGTAAACAAAAAAAAACTTTCTTCCGGTTAGCGCCTATTTACTTGTGTGACCTTGCACATATATATCTGTGAGAACAATTAATTAATTAATATTTTACACAAATAAATTTACTGGCAATGCGTTTCTTTCAAATATCATCAAATATTATCTCTACAGACCTTACTGCAATGATATGATTTATTGAATGAGAGGGCTTGGCTCATCAGTAGTGAACCCTCTCAGCGGTTTCGCCAAATTAATCTCTAGACCGCTCTACTATTGTATTGGACTGGTTTTGTTATATACCCTGCATTTTCTGTTTTCATAACCAATATATATAAGTAAATTAAATTTTATTGCCATCTATCGTTAAAATTTTACACAAATAAATTTACTGGCAATGCGTTTCTTTTAAATATCATCAAATATTATCTCTACAGACCTTACTGCAATGATATGATTTATTAAATGAGAGGGCTTGGCTCATCAGTAGTGAGCCCTTTCTGTGCAGAAAATGCAGGGTATATAACAAAACCAGTCCAATACAATAGTAGAGCGGTCTAGAGATTAATTTGGCGAAACCGCTGAGAGGGTTCACTACTGATGAGCCAAGCCTTCTCATTCAATAAATAATATCATTGCAGTAAGGTCTGTAGAGATAATATTTGATGATATTTAAAAGAAAGGCATTGACAGTAAATTTATTTGTGTAAAATTTTAACGATAGATGGCAATAAAATTTAATTTAATTAATATTTGAATATACTATACAGCAAACAAAAATAAACCCTGCAGTCGGTTGTTACATTTCGATAATATCCATACTTAAACATAGAAAACTTATAGCTTAAATATTTAATTTTACAATTACATGTACAATACTTGAGAAAGTTGAATCTTTTAGCATTTATATCGGGATTCAGACAATATCTCTGAAAGATATTTGATACACATTGACTTTTATTATGATGCATTAGCGCTCAACTGTTATCAATATTCGAAACTAGTATAGACGCGTATGATTCTTTTTAAAAATACATAATTTCTACTGTCCTTACTGCAATGGTAAAAATTAATGGGAAGGCCTGGCTCATCAGTGATGAAACCTCCCAGCGGTTTCGCTAGTTTAATCTACCATACCCATGTTATATTGCATTTTTTCGATCTTCCTTTTATAGTAATACTGATGCTAGAGTCTCTAGGAATGGGTAATTTAGATTAACTATGGACATAAGCTTTGAGGACAGCAGAATTACATACATTTATAAATATATAAAATGCTTCGAGCAATCGCTTTTCCAACAGTGACTTTTATTGAAGACACACGAGTTGATTAAGTATGATAAAATTGCCATTTTTACATTTAAAAAACCATACAACCGGCGATATAAGACTTTCCACTTTTTTAAGTTTTGTCTATGAGTGCACGGATTCTTCTATTGGATTTGAAATTTTTTTTTTTTTTTTTATCCGTCAAGACTGGAAAATTTAAGTAGAATTCAAGAAATGACGTTTGAAAATGAATAATGAAGCAAATTAAAGTAAATAGGTAGCTTGGGGCGGAATCTACGTTCTTGAGCACAACTCCATCCTTATCTAAGAATGTAGGACAAACAGAGAGAAAATAAATATTTAAAAATAATCAGCACAGTGTACTTGTATGGAAGAATGTACGGAGGTATGTCTTTGTGGTCGATCTCAATTTTCTGTTGTTGTTATGTCCAATGAAGATCATCAGACGTCTCCGTGAATCTCTATCACAGAAGTTGTGATGTCTTCTATAATGGGTGTGTAAAGCTGCTGTTCTTGGTCCATGTCAATTTTGTGTTGTTGTTGTGTCCAATGAAGAGCCTCATGTGTCTCCGTGCATTTCTATCACAGCAGTCGCAATGCTCTCTATCTTGGATGTGTAAAGCTGCTGTTCTGAGTCCTTGTCAAATTTTCTGTTGTTGTTGTCGTGTCCAATCAGATGTCTTTATACATCTTTCTATCAAAGCACTTTCTGAAAAATGCGGCCCCTGATGGCCATGAAAATATGTGGGTAGTGTTATTTCCACACCAGGACAAATTTTTGAATGTCCTGTAGGTGGTTGTACCATCTAGATGTATTGTTATTCCTCTATAAAGTTTCATTCTGAGTCTTTTGAATATTCTTGTTATTCTTCTCCCTGTGTTAAGGCCATTTTTTACCTTTCCCTGTAATTTGTTGAATTATCATGGATTTTAACAAAGAATCAGCAACAGATACATATATTTGTGAAGAGGCCTATGGCGGGACGTAAAGACTGAAGGATTGAGAGTGGGTCGGGTGGTCAAGGAGGACAAGGAGACTTGACAGTTTGGTGACAGCAGCTGTTGGCCTGACGACGGAGATGTCCCGAAGTCCGGTTTGAATGAGCAGAACAACACGGCTGGACTGTACAGAGCGGATTGCTCTGTAGAAATGGATATAGGAAAGAATTCATTCGTCTGTGGGGATCGGGTACAAGCCAATAAGTCAAAATCAGAAGTTTTCTTAAAAGTATGACCAAGTGGCTTAAAAAGTGATATGAAAGAGGGCGACAGGTATCCTTTTAACGTCATATTTGTAGAAAAGTTATTTTCGAGTGTATTGATCTCAATTAGGACAACTTATTTGAAAAGCTCAAACATCAGAAGCATCCTTTTCCGAACTCTCGTTTCATCTTTGTTCCATCCTGAGGAACAGCATTCACCAGTTTGACGAAGTCCGACAGCCCGAAAAGCGTACGTGGTGGACTTTTGTCCACCTGGCCAAGTATTATGGAACAACCTAAAACATCGTTTAGTTGATATTTGTCCCACTAGATGGCGTTCTGCCATCTAAAAATGCTCATTTGAGCAGTCAGGATATGTTTTTTTTTATTTTTAATATCTCACTACCATCCTTGCTTTAAACACCACGTGCACAAACGGTATCTAGGTTCGATGCAACATTTTAATGATGCTAATAAAATCCTTCCATTTAGATTTTAATATTACGAAAGAATAAACTTTAGTTAAAATTCATATATTTCACACTGTTGTTTTGAATTTATTTTTATATATGTGTGAATAAACTAAGGTATTGTGTATTATTATTATTTTATATTTTGAAAATAGAGCAATTCATTAATAAATCTTTAATTAAAAAGCATTTATTGGATCAAAATATCATTTATTTTACCAATATTTCAGTTGGCTGAACGCCAACCTTTATAAAGGTGTTATAACATGTTATAACACGTTCAGCCAACTAAAATATTAGTAAAATAAATTATATTTTGATCCAATATATGCCTTTTTAATTCTTTTATATTTGTTATATTCCTTTATATGGAATTTAAAAAGAATCACGTGTGTGCTTTGTATATAATAATTTATATCTCAATTCATAAAACGTCTTTATTTATCTCTGTCACCGTTTGCTTTTTTTTTTTTTTTGGAATGGCGTACTCCTATTGGTTGGCTACGATCACGCCACCTTTGCCCCCCCCCACTCGCTTTGTTGTTTTTGTACCTATTGTGTTGGAGCGGGTCGCTCCTTAAATAATATATTGTTAACAATACCTCATTATAGGTCCGCAAATATCGAAAGTATAGGTATGTAGCTTTTGTACTATTAAGGTGTATATATATACACATACTTATGTACATATGTAAGTGTACTATTATCATTAGGGATATATATGTCACATCTACATAAATGTAGATATAATAATAAATACTCTACTAATGCATGCATTTATATAAGGCGCCAATTTATAATTGTAACAAATAGTATTTGAATAAAAACATTCAATCGGGTAAAACACGGGCGTTGCCCGGGTCATTCGGCTAGTATAAAATAAATTGAAAGTGAAAATAAATATAGGAAACTAATATGTAAATTTAACAAAAACATTTTAAAACATATAAAAAACACTCTCTTAATTTAAATAAAGAAAAATACTTCGCTTATATTATTAATTTATAATTCTGTCCAGCTAATTAAACAGTATATAGGAATATAAAAATATATTTCAAATATCCCCATCAAATTGGCGATTTCTAAAGGATCATTTTCTTAATGAATATATATTTAAAAGCTATTTTTACTACAGACCTTATACTGTATTGAATCGAGTTGAATTGAAAAATATTAAATAGTATTCATTGCAGTATTGTCTGTAAAAAAAGGTTTCAAATATATATAGAAAAGAAAAATGTGTCGCTTTAAAAAGTATTTCTAATTTTTAAAGCTATATTTGTTTAGTATATAAAAATAAGTATAATATCGCTAATAAAATTAAATTTTAAATTCTCCAAACGATACGAAAGGTTTGTATTTAAATCAGACGAAGCAAAAAGCCCGCCATTTAATTCAAACACTGTTTTATTTAGCAGGGCGGAAAAAACGTTTGGAAAACTATTACAAAACTTTGTTTATTTTTCCTTTGAATTTATCTAAAGTTTCCTGATTAAGAAAATTCCCTTTTGTTACCCGATAATTGTATAATTTGAATTTTATTGACTGTTGAATATTGAAGAAGAGTATCGTCTGCCTTAAATTATTTTTGTTCAATTTACATATAAATGACTGGCAACATGGCGGGAATATTTATTGAGAATCGTTTGAAGATATTAGTTTGATGTTCCTACTGCGCATGTCAGGAAAGAATATTTTGGTATGTTATATAATTTTGTTTTCTAAAAAAAATCTCATTTAGCATTTAGAATAACCTTTTTTGGATATATAATTCAATGGAATTTCACTACTCTGTGAATATACGAAAATTGATGATATATTCGTTTGAGAATATATACGCTTTTTTATAATCATATTTACCTAATATAAATCTACATATTATTGTTTATTGTGAGGTTTATATATTTATATGGAATTCGGGTTATTCTATCGTCGTTTGGCTGTTTTTGTTGTCGTTGTTCTTTCCTATCGTCCTTTTGTTGGCGCATGCGTTGTTTATTTTATTTTCTGCAAATGTTTGTGAAGGCCACCAAGTGTTGCGGGGAGTCTCTAGATGATTATAATACCAAAAACGCAGAGTTTTTCAAGGCGATATAAGAACAATATGTAATTAAGTCAAATATCGTTAATAAAGTACGAGTAACTTTTCTATCAGAGTTTTAAAGATATAAACAAATTTATAAATGGATAGGCGACGGGCAGGTGCTCTATGTATTCATGTATTTATTGATAATATATACTCTGCATTTTATAGAAAAATCATTGTTTGTTATTATTAATAGATAATTTGAAAAAATAGTACAAATGTAATATTGTAATGGGATAAGATGCATAAATTATGAAAAATACATCTCCTTATCGTGTAACTGAAATTTGCTGATTGCTTGCGCCATTAGCACCTTTAGTTGCACGATAAGGAGATTCCTTCATCATTATATTCTGATAATTGTTTCATTTTGAGGATATACATGTAAAAATATTGGTATAATTTATTACTTTTTTTTTACTTCGATTTTGGCTAACGAGTGTCGTCTATTAGAAATGTAAACATCATGTTATGTAAAAATAGTACAAAAGTAAAATTCTACTGGAAGCAGTTGGATAATTTATTTTGAAAAAGGCACCTGATTGTGCAACTTAATGTTTCTGCTGGTTTGCTCCATCTGTATAGGAATGAATATATAAACTATTTTACTTATATATAAATATCAAATATAGACACGGCGGTGGAATCCTGGAGTCTGTAAATTTTATAAATATTAAACTGCACTAAGGCAAGAAAAAACTATAATTGATAAAACAAAAGATAAAGCACTGAGGGAAGTTTACAGAGTATAAAAATATTAATATAAAAAAATGATACTTTATTAATATAAATACTTTGTTACATAGCACCTTCCCTATGGGAGCTGTGACCCACACCTATCGATTATTGTGGTTACTAATATGGATCTGACGTTCTTCTGCCAAGGATTCCATAGTAGTCTTGGAACTTTGTCCCTAGTACCTTTGCGTCTTTTTTCTTAAGGCGTGAAGAGCGGCTTTGTGGTCGTATCGTTTATAGGGACATCGTCATCTTGGAGGAAGGTCTTGGCTCTGAAACGGCGGTGGAATCCTGGAGCCAGTCTCCGAAAATGTAGATCACAGCACCCATGGCTTCAAGGTCTTCTAGGCGAACTTCAGTTTGTCTTCCCTAATCTACCCAGCATCTCCACCAAAATGCCACGTGGAAAATTAGGAAAAGCAAATTTCTGGTGACACAGCAATTTATGTAAGACAACTACATATTGTGAAAGATAAAAAAGATAAGTAATGGGTGAAGTTTACAGAGTAGCAAAATATAAATATAAAAAATAATACTCCCTGTTAATAAATACTTTGTTACAATATAAAATGAAAGGCTTCAAGCATATAGCAACTCTGTAATTATTTTCTTGAGAATGAGCGAAAGTGTAAGAGTGTCAGAATGAGAATAGTTTAGAGAATAGAATAAATTATTCATTTTAACAAATTCCAAATATGACTATACATTTTAGAAAGGATTTTGGAGAAATATAGGTTGGATAAAATTAGGTTCCAGTGCTTTAATAATAGAAAATAATAGCTACGTCATTTTTTTTAAATTTAACAAATATGTTTGCTCTACATGTGAAATATAACTATGAAACACCACTGTTGTCTTTAGGAATGAAACTAATTTTTACTGTCTCTACTGAGATGAAACAATATTGAGAGGGTTGACTCATCAGTGGTGAACTCTCTCAGCGGTTTGGCCAATTCAATTAACATTTCCGCTCTTTTTAGAGCTCTAATAATGTGTTTAAACAATTCTGCCGATATACGAGCGAAAATAATGGATAAATCAAAGTTATGTTATTTTAGCAATTTATGGATAAATTGTTTGCGGTCTGACAGAATTTTTAAAATTGATTTTCTCCTCTGAAATGTTCAGTATTTTTCCATTGTGTGTTTCAACCATCCTAAAAGTTTATATAAATGAGCGATGAGACAATTATATTGAATCAAAGTATTTATTATTTTCTTAACAGAATGTAATATTTGATTTTTATATTTTGCAACTCTGTGAGCTTCCTTATTGCTTATATATATATTTTTATCAGTTTCAGTTTGTTCTTGCCTTAAGTAAATGGCTGTGTTTTTCTGAAATTTGTCTTTCCTAATTTTCTACATGGCATTTTAGTGAGATGCTGGGTAAACTAGGAAAGACAAACTGAAGAGACCGAAAAGACCTTGAGACAATGGGTGCTGTTATCTACATTTTTAGAGACTGGCTCCAGGAATTCACCGCCGTTTCAAAGCCTATAATTCCCTTGAAGATGACGATGTCCCTATAGACGATACGACAACAAAGCCGCTCTTCACGCCGTAAGAAAAAGGACGCAAAGGTACTAGGGACAAAGTTCCAAGACTTCGATGAAATCCTTGGCAGAAGCACGTCATATCCATGTCAGTAACTACAATAATTGCTAGCTGTGGGTCACAGCTCCCATAAGGAAGAAGCTATGTAACAAAGTATTTATTATTTTAGAAACAAAGTATATTTTTTATATTTATATTTTGCTACTCTGTACATTTCGATCATTGCTTATCTTTTTATAATCATTTTTAGTTTGTTCTTGCCTTAAATAAATTGTTGTGTCATCCAGGAATTTGTCTATCATAATTTCCCACGTGGCAAAATTTACGTAGTCTCCAGAAAAATAATCTCAAAGTCAAATCTTATATAAGAAACGAGTAGTTCAGATGTTGAAAAATACAATAAAAATATTATAATACATCTGTTTATAAGAATAAATAACTATAAAATTGAAATTGTGAAGAGTATTTTTTTTTAAATAGAAAAAAAGGTCAGGTGTTGATATTAAAAACAAAATAGGCTTATCCTGCCCGCTCATATGAGGTTTTTTAGATAGCAGAACGTCATCTAGTGGAAAAGAAATCAACTAAACGTTGATTTAGCATATTACCTGATATTTGAACAACCAATATTATTAATAAATCAAGAAAAGGCAACCACGAACGCGTTTCAAGCGTAAGATATTAACAAGGATAAAAATAGAAGATAAAAAAATCCAAAACAATTTACATCAAAATTGTTCAATTACCATTTTAATTGAATAATTATATTCCTACCAATATCTACAATTAACATATTATAAATTATCAGAATTCTAAAAAGAATTTTACTACTATTCAATTCAAAATATTTCTGAAAAAAGCATTAAATTTCATATACGTTTCTTTACTGGAAATGAAAATACTTGGATTTTGTACTATCAAATTATTGTTTTTTCTATAGTCCTGAAAAACATGACAATCCATTAAAAGATATTTCGAGGTTTGTTCCTCATGTCCACTGTTTTAATTTTTTTTTTAAATCTTCTAAATTTCCAAGATTAAAATGAATTGATAATCATGAAAGTTTGGCCGAGAATATTTTGGTATGTTGTTAGGAAGAAGTTTTGAGAAAAGTTTCAATTTGTGTTTTTCTTTAAAGTAGCCATTTTAAATTCAATAAAATCCGTTATTATGCTTGAGACATCTATTTGTATTTCAGTTTTTCTTCTAAAGTTAATATATTCAATTCATATTTCATATCTTTGGATTAAATAGAATCGTTAGGCAAATGCATCTTGGCTATGCTATGTATACAATTAGAACTCGTCGTTTTATATGATTGCGTGCACCATAATAGCATTTGGTATTGAAATGAATTTTATTTATTTATTTTTTTCTTAATTACGAATTTATACCATATCTCCGATCCATAAGAAAGCATAGGCCTAAATATTATATTGTATAATGTAAGTCTATTTTGGGTACTCAGACCCCAAGCTTTTCCGCAAATTGACAGTAGCAGATTTTTTCACTTTATTTAGTATGATATCTATGTGAGGATTGAAATTGATTTTTATTCTTAAAATGATTTGAAAATGTGACTCCCAATATTTCAATTTCGTATACTGGTATAATTATTTTGTTTTTGTACTTTATTTCGGACATGTCTTTATTGTGTAAATGCAGAATGTAAGTTTTCTCAAGACTGATTTTTAGTTTATTTTGAGTACACCATTGATCGATTTCTTCCAAGATTAATTCTATCAAATATTTAAGAGTATCCTTGTCTTTATTCCAAACTATTATTGTCACATTTTCAGCATAACAGTATTTCAGAATTGGGTATCTGCATTTTGTTTAATAAATCATTCAGTAATATCAGCCATAGACTGGTCCGCCCTGTGTACAGCCTTTTGATATTTTATCAAATCAGCAGGTATATTATCTTGATCTATTCTTTTAAAAAGAGCAGGCCACCATGCATTGACAAATGCACCCTTGCAAGTTAGAATTCAAAATATTCAGGTTCCTATCTTAAACCTACTTGGAATTATAAGCAAAAAACGGTCAAAAGTCAATAAATATATTAATATATCTGTTATAATTTATTAATCTGATTCCAATATCATCACGCATATTTATATTTATTATCAGGCATACTTTAGCCACGTTTTAAAAGTTAAAAGAGAAAACGAAAATATAACGTGGTGAGTTTCTTTTTATTAAAAATACAAGCTTTCAAGCAAAATGCTTTTCTTCAGGTAATCCAAGAAAAATAAGCGGAGAGGTAAATACTCAACTAAGTAAGATTTGAAAATCAAAGCGGAATTCGTGCTTGTTCGTGGCAATTCCGCTTTAATTTTCAAATCTTACTTAATTGAGTATTTACCTCTCCGCTTATTTTTCTTGGATTACCTGAAGAAAAGCATTTTGCTTGAAAGCTTGTATTTTTAATAAAAAGAAACCCACCACGTTATATTTTCGTTTTCTCTTATATTTATTATATATGTAATATTGTTGCTAATGATCCTGTCGACTTATGGATAAACTGTTAGGATGTTATAAGTTGTTTTTTCCTAGATTAGTTTATTTATATTTTGACCAGATGACTGGACGATTTTACATGTATATAAATTGGTTTTTAATGATGTAAATTAGTTAGTCATGAAAGGAAATTAAAAGTGTTGATTTCTTAGAGGTGTTAGTGTTTGACTCTGCTCGATTGGTAGACTAGGAAAGAATTGGTTCCTAACAGGTTATGGGCCCAGCAGCACGCTTCCACTGCGCCGTAGAGAGAAATTAGAAGTTTAGGCTAAAGAAGAAAAAGCTAGAAGTTAAAGCTGAAGAAAGTAAAGAAGAAAAAGCTAAAAGGGAAAGCCAAAGAAGAAAAGTTTGTTAGGCTAACTAAGATAGAGAATATAATTAGATTATAAGAAATTTGAGTGATTTAAAGACTGAACTTTGTGCAACGAAGAAGAAGAAAAAGCTTTGAGTTATAATTTTTTGTCAGATTTGCATACCTAGAAATATCAATGGCTGACGAGTTAAGAATACCTAAACTAGATGGGAATAATTATTATACCTGGGCCATAAGAACTAAATCTATTTTAATCCAGAAGGACATATGGGATGCGATTGAGCCTGGCTTTCCTAGGGAAACTTCAGAAAAACAGAAGCGGAAAGATAGTTTGGCATTATCTGTCATATTACTAGCAGTTGAGGATTCATTCCTAGATGATATCGGTGATTGCAAGCGAGCGATTGATGCCTGGCAGATACTGGAGGATATCCACACAAAATATGGCTTGCTGCACATATTACAGTTACTGAGAGAATTTTTCAATATTGTCAAAAGAAATGACGAAGACATGAAGGAATATTTCGCGAGAATAATGGAATGTCATAGAAAATTAGCAAAGTGCCACCATGGATTTGGGGATGGCGAATTAGCTTTGATTATGCTATTGGGATTACCAAAGAGTTACGAGCCGCTGATTCTCAGTTTAGAACAGCAAGAAGAGAAGCTATCTACTAGTGTGGTAAAATCCAAGTTACTTTTAGAATAAAAAAGACAGAAACAGCGTCAAATTCCTCAAGAAGATCCTAATAGCGCTTTTGCGGTAAGAAGAAAAGAGGATACATGCAAATCACCATGTCAAGAGCGAAAAATATTTGAATATGATCAACCAAGGAATTATCATAATAAGTGGACGGAAGGGAAAAGGGAAAATTATAACTACCCGAGGCAGATAAGGTGTTTCAGTTGTGGCAGGTTAGGACACATAGCAAGGAATTGCAGATTTGCCAACTCCTTAAGGAGAATTGGCGAAGGTATCTCCAGGCAGATAAGATGTTTCAATTGTGGCAAATTAGGACACATAGCTAGGAATTGCAGATTTGCCAACTCATCAAGGAGAATTAGCGAAGGTATGCTGAGACAAAGTACGTTAGACCTTACTCATAAAGTCCTATTTGCAAACAACTTTAAAAACAATAATTCGCAGAATATCTGGTTTCTGGACAGTGGAGCTACTGAACATATGACGTCGAACAGACTGAAATTGACGAACACAAAAAGTATTTCAACTTCAGTAGAAATGGCAAACAATGAGAAAATAAAGGTATCAGAGATGGGTGATGTAACAATCAAACTCGGTCACGAATATGGAGGTGAAACCTTGTTCTTGGAAAACGTTTTATACGTTCCTGAGTTAGACGGAAATATTTTGTCTGTAGGAAGGATTGAGGAAAGAGGAAACAAGGTATTATTCCAGAATGGCAAGGCCTCTGTTTTTGGAAGTGATGGCGGGTTAATTCTGAAATCTAATAGAAGAGGAAGAATCTATACAGTGGAAGAACTGAAGATGGCTAAAGTGAAGTCACCTAGTGCAGATATCTGGCACAGAAGGCTAGGACACGTTTACAAAAGGGATCTCCAAAATGTGAGTGACACAGCAGAGTGCGAGGTGTGCCTTGAAGGTAAAATGAGAAGACTACCATTTCCTTCCAAACCTGTCGAAAGTAAGAGGACTTCATCACCCTTGGAGCTCATCCATTCGGATGTAGTAGGTCCCATTAGCCCAATGTCGAAGGGAGGGAACAATTATTTTGTGACGTTCATAGATGATTTCACTCATTACACTGCAGTATATTTTATGAGGTCTAAATCAGAGGTACTAGAAAGATTTAAAGAATATAATAACAGTGTTGAGAATTACCACAGCAGAAAAATCAAAGTCTTAAGAAGTGATAATGGGACGGAATATGTTAACGGCGAATTTAATAAATTCCTTAATGAAAATGGCATCAAACGACAGCTTACAGTTCCAAGAACACCTCAGCAAAATGGAACTGCGGAAAGAATGAATCAAACATTACTAAACACAGCAAGATGCATTTTACTTGAATCAGGGATTCCTAAATCATTCTGGGCAGATGCCGTAAATACAGCATGTTACTTGAGAAACAAATGTTCTAGCAAGGCAATAGGTAACAAAATACCAGAAGAAATGTGGACCGAACGGCCAGTGAAGATTGAGCATATCCGAGTTTTCGGTTGTCAGACCTGGGTATACAACGACCGGCGTCGATCCAAATTTGATTCAAGAAGCCGAGAATGTGTTTTAATTGGTTATCCGGAAGGAGTCAAGGGATACAAGGTTTGGGACTTCAGAAACAATAAGGTCTTTGTAACCAGAAATGTCAGATTTAGAGAAGATGTTTTCCCAACTAAGAAAGTCGATAAGCAAATTTCACATGAAACTGATTTTTTCCAGGTTTTAAATAATAATTTTGAAGAAGGCTATGAATCTGTAAATGAGGAAGATACGAAATTGGTGGAAAGGAATCAGAAAGACGAACTTAAGAAGGAAGACGAGGAAGGTCGAAATGAAGCTGCGATCCCAAGAGGATATTCAGGGACTGATGAAGAAGCAATATCGGTAGAGAGAAATCTGAATAACTTAGAACGAAAAGAGGATGAAGAGCAGGCCTGTGGAGACGAAGAACTGAGGAGAGAAGACGAAGAGGAAGGCCAGAATGAAACTATAATCCCAAGAAGATCTTCAAGAATTGCGGCTTGGCGGAGGGAGTATTGCAGATATTCTAACTGGGGGAATTGGAAGAATTGAACTGACCAGGATCTTGGCCACTCTAGGCCTCCGATGAGGGTATGAAAACAACTTTAAAATGGGGGGGCATTGTTAGGATTTTATAAGTTGTTTTTTCCTAGATTAGTTTATTTATATTTTGACCAGATGACTGGACGATTTTACATGTATATAAATTGGTTTTTAATGATGTAAATTAGTTAGTCATGAAAGGAAATTAAAAGTGTTGATTTCTTAGAGGTGTTAGTGTTTGACTCTGCCCGATTCAGGTAATCCAAGAAAAATAAGCGGAGAGGTAAATACTCAACTAAGTAAGATTTGAAAATCAAAGCGGAATTCGTTCTTGTTCGTGGCAATTCCGCTTTAATTTTCAAATCTTACTTAATTGAGTATTTACCTCTCCGCTTATTTTTCTTGGATTACCTGAAGAAAAGCATTTTGCTTGAAAGCTTGTATTTTTAATAAAAAGAAACCCACCACGTTATATTTTCGTTTTCTCTTATATTTATTATATATGTAATATTGTTGCTAATGATCCTGTCGACTTATGGATAAACTGGCATTCGTGAACGTGAGTCAAGTGTTGATGTTCTTCCCACAAACGGACAACAAGGAGCAGAGGCAGGGCTAGATGTTAGCACCGAGAGTGATCGGGGATAGCCCACGGGACAGAGGTAGAGGCCATGGCACAAACTTGGATGCCTATCACCGAGACATGGAGAGAAAGACAGAAGCGGTCTGCCGATGGACACGCACTATAGAACATACTGCTGCTGACCCTCTGCTAAATCCATCCTTGTTTACAGGGGTCATCTATAAAATGCCCCTGGAGGAGGGCCTCATCTTGGCGTTGGCCAACTGACCACTCGTTGGCTAATTTTATTTTGACGTCCTCCTTTTGAGTTTAAATACAAATAAGGGGGTGTACAGGTGATATTAATAAAGATATAGCATATATACAAAATATGGAGGTGGGAGCAAATAGGAACAGTGTACATTTTAATAGAAGGGTATGAACTTATAAAGTATCAGCTCCACCTAATTGGAAGATATGTAAAATATACTAAAAGTGTCATTATACAGTTTAAAATATACTATATATATTCATTTTGTAATATGAAACCATGAATTTTATATGACACACATGTAACATAAAAAAAAATAAAGAAAGGTCAGGTGTTGATATTTCATTTATGAACGGCATATCCTGACCAGGCTCACATGTGTTTTTTAGATGACAGAGCGCCATCTAGTGGCGCAAATATCAACTAAAATTATCACAGAATAATCTGTGGTGACATTCTTGGTAAATCATCATCATACACGTGACGTCAGTGTTTTGTTTGTAAACAGTTTGTTTATATATCTTTAGGTTGTATTCAGAGATTGACAAATAATTGCAAATACTTTCCTTGTTAAAATAAAATTGTTTTATGATTACTCCTTCTGGTCTCACATACTCGTATAATCTTGATATGCACCAATCGAATATTGACATGAAGCCTAACCTCCAGGACAATGCAACAATATGTAAAACCTTCTAAGAAAAAGAATGTGTTCCTATTTATTCTAGCAATATATTCAAAATAACTAACATATATATATTTAATTTCCATCTATTGATTTATTTATTTATTATCAAATAAGACGCGATATCCGCACAAGGGATGCTTGCGTCAAGAAACAAGACTAAACTAAGATACTATATTACCTAAACAATTGACTAATTACATGGTTTGAGTAGAGTATAAACAAGAAAGGAAAGGATACTAAAATCATGCTTGAATTTACAACAAACCAATTAAATAAATACAAATAAATATACCTAGTTTGGCAATTACGGTATTTTTAACCAAGAAAGAAATCATAGATATATTTACAGAATTTACTAAATTTAAAATGAGTCCTTACTGTTTATAAACATAAAAATATTCTTATATTCAATGTTTCGCAGTCCATCGGTGGCGGAGTCTTTCCCTCGGTGGGCGCCACCAATGAAGACCTTGTATATATTTATATATATATGTATATTTATCAATTATATTTATCTATTTATATCTATTTATTCCTATATTTATCATTATTTAATCTTATTTATTCGAATTTATTAAAATTTGTAATTAACCATATATAATCTTATATGAACATTGTAATAAATCAGTTTCAATCTCAATCTTTTCCCGATTTCTGTAGTTCTGGAAGATTGAACGCTCAATAAGTAAGTGACTGGCATCCTGCCTTCTCACTCCACATAAACTATTGATAGATCTATTGATAGAGAATCTGCAAAAATTAATATATTAGCAATGTGTTTCTTTTTTATCTTTTTACAGACCTTACTGCAATGATAAAAGTTATATGAGAGGGCTTGGCTCAACAGTGGTGAACACTTTCAGTTGTTTTGCCAAATTAATCTCCATTTTTATCTTTATAGAACTTACTGCAATTAAAAATGTTATTAAATGGGAATTCTTGGCTTATAAGTGGATATTAATTTGGGAAAACCGCTGAGAGAGTTCACCACTGATAGTCAAGCCCTCTCATTTAATAACTTTTATCATTGCAGTAAATTCTGTAGAGATAAAAAGAAAAACATTTTCAGTAAAATAATTGTTGCAAATTTCAAAATAACTTATTGCATTTAAAAAGGAGTATCGATACTTGAACGATAATAGAACGTTGATTATTCTATTTTTTATATAATCTTAAAATGGATTTTAAAATACATAAAAGAATAATAGAGACATTCATAGAAAGAAATTTCAATTTAAAAAGCCGATGTAGTTAAAGTGGTTAAAACCCTCGATTCCCGACAGCCATGAACCAGGATCGAATCCCGCATTGGACACTTTGTTTTAATATGAGAATATCCTCTACATATTATTAATTGTTGTCTATATCATAAGCTAGGTTTCTCTCTCTCTCTGTGAGTGGTAGCTAGTAAAGTTATTTTAAACCAGCAGCTGAAGTTCAATTTGACACATTTGCGCGAATTCAATCATTGAATTGAATATATGAAAAATTGAGTAATTATAAAAATCAATATTTAACTATAATATATCTCTTTATGAATAATTAAACACGTTTTTCTCGCATTATAAACTTGGGTTAGAAATGTTAATTTATCAATTAAGTCTTCTTTTCTAATATAAAACGATTATATATATATAAAACTTTTACACTTTTTAATGATACAGTTAAACAAATATAGAAATTAACAATATCAAAAAAGAACTAATCAATGAAGATTTTCCTATCAAATTGATAGATAGAATAATAAAAGACGTGAATAAAAAATAGCATAATAATACTTTGATTCAAAATCTGAAATGCAAAAATCAGGGAACTAATTTGATTAGATTACAATTTATAAATCAAATTTCCTCAAGAGAAATATTACTTATAATTTCAAAAAGTATGAAATAAAATTTTAAAGGAAAACATGAAACCAAATTAATCAAATTACCATTTATGGATCGAAGATTTTCAAGAATCTTTCCTAATAATTTCAAAAAGTAAGAAAAAAAATTAAATTGTATGGAAACCATGTATTTATCAATAGTTAAATTAATTATTTAGGTATTTCTTTCGTACTTTTTCTCTCTCAAAAATTATGAACTATTTAACTTCCTTTTCCTTCTTATCCCCACTCAATCATATTAGGGTATCAAGCTTGTTTGACAACCATCATGACTGGGTGAAGTAGAATACGTCTGCCTTTGTCATTAAGACTGGGAGCACTACTCAGTGGCAGGCCGACTTAGCTCCATAACAAATGGCCGCCTCTGACATAAGGAACAGACGCCATGTGCAGCTGCTCCTAACATGGAGTACAAACGCTGCTCATCCTGTATGCCTGGATTAGGAGCTCTTACAGGGTATTATCTTACGGGCCAGCTGAACACAGGTTTTTTAGTGAGCTTGTTACTGCTCCCCCTCCTCCTTTTTCATCCAGGCTTGGGAACGGCAAAAGCTGAGTTTGAACTATTTATAGAACAAATTAATCGGTTATAGTGTCATTGTTATAGGAAAATATGGCTATAACATTCAGTAAATTGACAAATTGAGATGAGGCTATGCACTCAACAATTTTGAAAAAACCGAAGCTTCTGGCAGAATTTCAAGAGAATCTAGGAAGAACTGCGGGAATACCTCAAATATCTACTTCTCATCCAAATCAGAAACAGATAAAAGCTCTGAAGAAACTTCATTTGGGTTATTTAGATCTACAAGCTAAGTTTTACGAAGAACTTTATGATTTGGATTATAGCTTAGCTGAGGAATGTAATCCTATGTACAATCTACGCTTCAAGATCATTAATTCAAGTAAAAATGTAAATCTCACAAATATCAAAAATGAAATTTTAAATATATCAAATACTCTTGATTCTAAACAGCATGAAATATTCATGACGGAAATCGAAAATGAATGGCGTCTTATGGTTGAAAAGGAAGATTTTAAAGATATAGAATTAAACTATATTGATCTCAAACCACAATTTCAAAGTTTATTTAGAAAAAATGAGAATTTACTAGCTGAAGAAGAAAAGATAAACAGCAGAGCATCTGGTGAAATTGATTATGGAATGCCTAGCAAAGGTAATAACAAAGAACTGAATGCTTATGACGAAGAATTAAAAATTGATATAAGGAAACCTGATAAAGAAATTGATGACGCTTCTTTAGAAGATGTTGGAATGAATATTTATTTTGAAGATAGCTATAAAACAATACCTAGCAATATTTTTAATAGTAAACAGACGAATATGCCTAATAAAGAAGATCAAAATAATACCAGCGAGAGTATCATTAGAATTGATGATATAAATAATATTGGTGAAGAACATCAGCTCAAAAATGTTGTAGAAATCTCTGGAAAAGAGGATATCAAACGAGAATCAATTATTGAATCAAATTTAGTTCACGTTGGTGAATTAGAATATAAAGAAATGCCTAAATTAGAATCAATTAACTTAGATAACCAAGATATATATTTTGAATCATTATTTTCAGAAAAAAGTTCGAAAGTTGATTTTCTTGATAATCAAACCAACCCTTCTAATTTCTTTATCACGGTCGATTCAAAGATTCTCAATGTTTTAAATCCAGAACCAAACAAAAGCGAAGGTGCAACTCAGGAACAGAAAGATCATAAAAGTAAAATACCCAATCCATCTCAATTTTGGTTTGAAGTTCTAAAGAGCGTTAAAATCACGCGTGATTTGATTAAACAATATGATGAACCTATACTTAAACATCTTCGGGATATCAAAATCAAATACAATGATAAAAATACGAAAGGATTTACTATTGAATTCCATTTCGAACCTAACGAATTCTTCAGCAATCAAATACTCACAAAAATGTATGAAATGAAGAATACACCCGACACAAACAAGCCATATAAATATAAAGGACACGAAATCTACAATTGTAAAGGATGTACGATTGAATGGAAACCTGATAAAGATGTTACAGTAAAGACGTTACAGAAGAAACAGAAGCATAAGCAAAGAGGGACTTTAAGAACAGTAATGAGAACGAAGCCAAATGATTCCTTTTTTAATCTATTCCAAGATAAATCTGAAGCGAAAGACAAAGATATAGCAATAGTTCTACGTGATGCAATAGTCCCTCGTGCTGTAAGCTTCTTTTCGGGAATATTGGATGATAAAGAGTTTATTAAATACTGAAGAGATGCATTTCTCTATTTTTTAAACTAATTCAATAACGCATATTTCAGTATCATCTTTAAGATTGTAAATAAATTACCTTAATAGGATGCATAGGCGATTCATCTATATTTATAAAATGAAAGGATTTAAAAGCACGAATTTCTCTTCTATACACAATAGAAAATTCTACTATCCTTACTGCGATGAAAAATATATCGGGGGGGTTTGGCTCATTAGTGGTGAACCCTACCAGCGGTTTCGCCAATATAATCCACCAGACCGCTTCTCAGAGCTCTAATACTGTATTGGACGATTCTGCTTATATACGCAGCACTGAAGGGTGGAATCTCAGAAATGGTTTTCAGGAAAACTATGGACATAAGCTTATGGGACAGTAGAATCACCATCAAATTACATTCATCTACCATGGTATATTTGAAAATATAAACCTTTTATAAGGAACATTTATTTAAAACGGAACAAAGAATTTGTCTACTAACCGTATATATTATAAGTTTTTCTTCGTTTTATATAAGAATAAAATCTTTATATAACATTAAAGCTGTATGGTAGATTAAATTTGTGAAACCGATTGGAGAATTCACCGCAGATGATCAATATATATATGTTATAAATATTTTGTTTTGTTGTGTTGAAAAATATAGAGAATTCAAGGTGCAGTCGTGAAAATAGAAAGATAATTATTTACCAATCGTGTAGTATTTATTTTGAATTACTTGAATCAAATTACACATAAAAAAGTATATCACAGTAATATCTATATATATAAAAATGAATGTTTGTATGTTTGTCTGTTGGTTGGTTGGTTGGTTGGTTTGTATGTCCGGTATACAAATTCGCAGTAGTTCACTAATTCAAACCAAAATTTCAATACATAGGTAAAAAATAACGAGGATGACGATAGGCTATTTTAAAAAATATATAAATCAATTATTAAAACTATATATTCAAATTATTCTACTTAGCTCACGAGCAGCGCCCTCTATCAAGTATTAAAAGGTTATAAATACGTTTAATATCTAAATCTTCTCAATATTTTATTAATAATAGTTCGCTTAATAATAGGTTTTATTTATTTATATATTTTCATTTTTAGATATAACTGATCTAATTCGTCGTTTAAAATATCTAATAATAGTTCGCTTAATAACACATATAATATAAATATTTATATAATAACTACTCTAAACTGCTCTAAATTATTATTGAAATATAATATAAATATAACTGCTCTAATTTGAAATATTTGGTAGGTTTTATTTATTTCTATATTTTCATTTTTAGATATAACTGATCTAATTCGCCGTTTAAAATAACTGCTCTTGAAATATTTGGTATGTTTTATTTATTTATATATTTTCATTTTTAGATATAAATTATCTATTTAGCCTTTAAAATAACTGCTCTAATTCGAAATATTTGGTATGTTTTATTTGTGTTCACTCTATTTCTATTTATCTTCTCAATATTTTATTAATAATAGTTCGCTTAATAATAGGTTTTATTTATTTATATATTTTCATTTTTATATATAACTGATCTAATTCGCCGTTTAAAATATCTAATAATAGTTCGCTTAATAACACATATAATATAAATATTTATATAATAACTGCTCTAAACTGCTCTAAATTATTATTGAAATATAATATAAATATAACTGCTCTAATTTGAAATATTTGGTAGGTTTTATTTATTTCTATATTTTCATTTTTAGATATAACTGATCTATTTAGCCTTTAAAATAACTGCTCTAATTAGAAATATTTGGTATGTTTTATTTGTGTTCACTCTATTTCTATTTATTTGAAGTATTAGAATTTCCATGTTTCGAGAACCTATTTCAAAAAGGTCGTTAGGTGTTAGAACTCATGGCGAAGGGGAATCTATTTTTTGCTGTTTCTTCTCCTCTTTTCACACACCGGCCCCCCCTTGCCGAGAGAATGTAGCCGCCCGCCCACCAGATGGACAGTCCAAAGTACCCACCGACCAATTGGAGGGGCGGAGGGGTCAAAAGGTCAGGGCGCGGAGGCCAGAGTTAGTGTCACAGCTGTGCCGACAAGACAAGAAAAAATCCTCGCGGGGGCTTGCCCAAGATGAACTCCGGGATCTTCGTCCATCTTCCATAAACGACCATACAAGCGGTCTGAGAAGGGACTGAGTGGCTGACATCTCAAAGAAAAAGGTGAAGCCGAGACGAATCGTTGAGAGATTCGCATAGTGGTTGGAGTACGTCGAGAGCGGCGAATTGTGCTTCATCTGAAGATACCAGGAAGTTCGTCGAGGACAGACGAATTGTGCTTCCAAGGCAGGGGGGCTCGGGCAAGCCGACCTAACAACTGAGAGGAACTGTTTTTGGTGAGCACTCTCTCACACGCTTTTATTTCCTAAAATTGATATATGTTTTTAGGTTAATCTAGCATATTTTTTTAGTATTTTTCTTTTCTTAATTTTACTAAGTTTTTTTATATTTCGTCACTATCATCATTTTATATATTTTCCTTTGTTAAAAAAAAAACATTCAAGTTGCATGCAAAATTTTGGAATACACAAAAATAATAAGTTTTTCATATATTTTTTATCCTTCATTTTATAGCTAACATTAAAGAAAACTTTATATGTGTAACCTTTTTCACTTTTTTACTTACCCCGTTCTTAACATTAGGTGTGCGGCTTCGTATTTTCACAACCTTGGTTCGAAAGTTTGCCTGGGTGTTTTTTTTTATATTATTGAAGCAACGTTTTTTTTTTTTTTACAGTTCCAAAATTTCCATACATAGGTACAAAAGATACGAGGAAAACGATAGGCTATTTTAAAATATATATTAAATATTAAAACTATAGATGTTTTATACTCTTTACTTTTGTTTAGCTTTTAAATAACATTTTTTTTAGGTATGCATATTCTAAATTGCTTTTTTCGCACTCTACTTTGCCTATATTTTATTGCTGTTTTATACTCTTTATTTTTGTTTAGCTTTTAAATAACATCTTTTTTTTTCTATTTTAAATTATATATTAATTAAATATTAAAACTATAGATGTTTTATACTCTTTACTTTTGTTTAGCTTTTAAATAACATTTTTTTTAGGTATGCATATTCTAAATTGCTTTTTTCGCACTCTACTTTGCCTATATTTTATTGCTGTTTTATACTCTTTATTTTTGTTTAGCTTTTAAATAACATCTTTTTTTTAGGTATGCAGATTCTAAATTGCTTTTTTCGCACTCTACTTTGCCTATTTTTATTACTGTTTTATACTCTTTTCTTTTGTTTAGCTTTTAGAGATCTGAGATGCCTCTCAAGAAACGGAAACCTATTGGAAAAGTCATACCAGAAGTGAGTAAAAAAAGAAATGTGCGAAGTGCTGAGACTGCTGTGCAACGTGAGCATCGTCTTAGGATTAATCGAGAAAGGGCCAGTACTTCGAGAGCGGCGGAATCCTTGGAACAGCGTGAGAACAGGCTTCAACAAGAGAGAGACAGGGCCAGTAACTCAAGAGCGGCGTATTCCTTGGAACAGCGTGAGAACAGGCTTCAACAAGAGAGAGACAGGGCCAGTACCTCAAGAGCGGCGTATTCCTTGGAACAGCGTGAGAACAGGCTTCAACAAGAGAGAGACAGGGCCAGTACCTCAAGAGCGGCGTATTCCTTGGAACAGCGTGAGAACAGGCTTCAACAAGAGAGAGACAGGGCCAGTACCTCAAGAGCGGCGTATTCCTTGGAACAGCGTGAGAACAGGCTTCAACAAGAGAGAGACAGGGCCAGTACCTCAAGAGCGGCGTATTCCTTGGAACAGCGTGAGAACAGGCTTCAACAAGAGAGAGACAGGGCCAGTACCTCAAGAGCGGCGGAATCCTTGGAACAGCGTGAGAACAGGCTTCAACAAGATAGAGACAGGGCCAGTACCTCAAGAGCGGCGGAATCCTTGGAACAGCGTGAGAACAGGCTTCAACAAGAGAGAGACAGGGCCAGTACCTCAAGAGCGGCGGAATCCGTGGGACAGCGTGCGAACAGGCTTCGGCAAAATAGAAACAGGGTCAGTACTTCGAGAGCGGCAGAAACCCCACAAGAACATACGGCCAGGATTCTGAATGTCAGGGAAAGAACTTTGGCCTCACGAAACTCGCGTGATAGACTTTCCAATTTACTTTTAGAAGGTTTTAATTATGATTCGTGCAAAAATTACGAACAACACCCAAGTATTACTATCGGCCAAATGTCTATAGTATGTAACTACTGTAAAGCAAAGAAATTTAAAGATGAGCCTCCTGGCTTCTGCTGTAAAAATGGAAAAGTTTATCTTTCACCTCCGCAATTACCACCAGATGAGCTTTTTTCTTTGATGTCTGGCAATTCATCCGAATCCAATCATTTTTTAAGGAATATAAGAAAATACAATTCATGTTTCCAAATGACTTCGTTTGGGGCCACATCATTTTCAGAAGAAAGTGTTTTTCCAACAACTTTCAGGGTTCAAGGTCAGGTGTACCATAGAGCAGGTTCATTATTACCCTCACTTGATCAACCTCCCCGATTTTTACAAATATTCTTCGTGGAAGATGCTCAGCTAGAGTTGAACCAAAGATGCCATTTCAGTTCTGCCTTGCGACATGGTACAGTATTGTGCCTACAGCGTATGTTTCATCGATGCAATCAACTTATAAAAATATTTAAAACAGCATTGGAGAATATGCCATCAGATGAATACAAGTTAGTAATAAGGGCTGATAAAACACCATCAGGTAAACACGAACGCCGTTTCAATGCTCCTCAAAGTAATGACTTGCTGTAGTTCTATCAGCGGATGAGTTTGGTCAACGTGACATCATTATACAACGCCGCAGCAATGCACTGCAACGCATTTCTGAAACACATAGATCTTATGATCCACTTCAATATCCTATAATATTTTGGGAAGGCGAGGATGGCTACCATTTTAACTATAGGCAGATAGACCAAAATTCAGGTGTACCAACTAATAAAAAAGTTTCAGCTATGAGCTTTTATTCATATAGAATAATGGCCAGGGATAATGTTTATAATCACATTTTAAATTGCAGGCAATTATTCAGTCAATATATTGTAGATATGTATGCAAAAATTGAGAGCGAGCGTCTTCTTTACATCCGTCTTAATCAAAAAGAGCTCAGAGTGGAAGAATACATTCACTTGAGGGATGCTGTTGCCAATGATGGGATGGTTGCTAATTTTGGAAAATTGGTGATACTGCCAGCTACTTTCACAGGAAGTCCTCGACACATGCACGAGTACACACAAGATGCCATGGTCTTTGTTAGAACTTATGGACGCCCCGATCTTTTTATAACATTTACATGTAACCCTTCATGGCCTGAAATTAATGCCGAACTTTTTAATGGACAGAAACCGATGGACCGCCATGACCTGACAGCCAGAGTGTTCAAACTAAAGTTGAATAAATTAATTGCTCTAATAACAAAGAAATGCATATTTGGGGAGACTCGATGTTGGATGTTCACAATTGAATGGCAAAAACGCGGACTACCACATTCACATATTTTAATCTGGCTTAAAGACAAAATTCATCCTATTCAAATTGATAATGTTATTTCCGCTGAGATACCAAACCCAGAGGAAGACCCCAATCTCTATGAAGTGGTGATAAAAAATATGATCCATGGACCATGTGGCACTTTTAATATAAATGCACCATGTATGAAAAATGGCAAGTGCAGCAAAAATTACCCAAGAGACCTGATTAGTGATACACAAACTGGGTTTGATGGTTATCCTCGCTACAGGAGACGAGCCCCAGAAAATGGAGGTTTCAAAGGCAAGCTGAAGGGCCGAGGAAACACTGAAATTGAAGTAGACAACAAATGGGTTGTTCCATACTCCCCACTTCTTTCTAGAATGTTCAAGGCCCACATAAATGTTGAATATTGTAATTCAGTTAAGTCCATCAAGTATATTTGCAAATATGTTAATAAGGGCAATGATATGGCCATTTTTGGACTTTCCAAAGAAAACACTAATGATGAAATATCTCAGTACCTGTTGGGTAGATATATCAGTAGCAATGAAGCAGTTTGGCGGATATTGAGTTTTCCTATTCATGAACGTCATCCAAACGTTGTTCACCTTAGTGTTCATTTGGAGAATGGCCAAAGGGTGTATTTCACCAATGCTAATGCCCGGACAGTTGCGGCAGCACCACCAAACACTACTTTAACGGCTTTCTTTCAATTGTGTCAACAGGACCCGTTCGCAAAAAATTTGCTCTATCCTGAGGTTCCACGATATTACACTTGGAATGCTTCAAGAAAGAGTTTCTGCAGAAGGAAGCAAGGAACATCAGTTCCCGAACATGAAGGCATATTTGCCAGTGAAGCTCTCGGTCGAGTATATACTGTTCACCCTAACAATGCGGAATGTTTTTTTCTCAGAATGCTGCTTCATACAGTCCGAGGACCAACTTCATTTTCATCTTTAAAATGTGTTAATGGTGAAGAATGTCGCACATTCAGAGAAGCTTGCCAAAACCTTGGCTTACTTGAGGATGATCAACACTGGGATAATGTATTATCAGAAGCAGCAAGTCAGTCTTTTCCTGAACAAATCAGAGAACTCTTTGCCATTCTACTGACCACCTGCAACCCATCCAATCCTCAAAATTTGTGGGAGAAATATCGTGAGAGCATGAGTGAAGATGTACTTATCAAAGCCAGAAGAGCTAACCCTACTCTTGACATAAACTTCTCATCCGATATTTTCAATGAAGCTCTTTTATTGTTACAAAATAAGTGTCTGGCCATCAATGATAAGACATTATCACAGCTAGGCTTGCAATCCCCGGAGCTATGTCAGCCGACAATATTAAATAGAGAACTTATGAGAGAAAAGAACTACAATATTGAACAACTTCGCAGGTTTGTTGATTCCAAGAAGCCTCTCTTGGTTGAAGATCAAAGAGAGGCATATAATAGCATTATGGACTGCATCAATAAACAACAGGGTGGCATTATTTTCCTTGATGCACCCCGGAGGAACTGGGAAAACATTTTTAATTAATTTATTACTTGCTGAAATCCGATCAAAGAATGCAATTGCACTTGCTATTGCCTCATCAGGGATAGCTGCCACACTCATTGATGGAGGCCGTACAGCGCATTCAATGCTTAAATTACCATTAAACATTGCTAACGAACAATATCCCACATGTAACATTAGCAGTACATCTGGTCAGGCCCAAGTACTCAAAAGTTGTAGAATCATTGTATGGGATGAATGCACTATGGCACATAAGCATTCTCTTGAAGCCCTCGATAGAACTTTGCGAGACTTAAAGGGAAATAATAAGCTAATGGGAGGAATTCTACTACTTCTAGCCGGTGACTTTCGTCAAACTCTCCCAGTCATACCGAGGTCAACTCCTGCTGATGAAATCAATGCTTGCCTTAAAGCTTCAGTTCTTTGGAAGCACATTAAAAAAATTACATTAAGAACCAATTTGAGAGTACAAGTTTTAGGGGATCACTCTGCACAGAATTTCGCTCGCAAGCTTTTAGAGATTGGTGAAGGTACATTCCCAAATGGATCCCCAATGTGTGATGTATCTTTTCCTCCTGATTTTGGAAATATAGTTTCATCTGTTGGGGAACTTATAGATAAAGTTTTTCCAAATTTAGCAGAAAATTTCAAAAATCACAGATGGTTGTGTGAGCGAACAATTCTTGCTCCTAGAAACGACGCTGTTGATGAAATAAACAACTGCATCCAGGATATGCTTCCTGGCCCCGTAACTGAATACAATTCAATTAATACAATGGTTGATGTTGATGACACTGTGAATTATCCGTCTGAGTTTCTCAACTCTCTCAACCCATCTGGATTGCCACCACATCATCTACGGCTTAAGATTGGCTCGCCCATCATGCTCCTCCGAAATCTTGACCCTCCTAAGCTTTGTAACGGTACAAGACTTTGCGTAAAAAGACTGTTGCCTAATGTCATTGAGGCAACAATTTTAACTGGGAAGGAGAATGGAAAAGATGTGTTGATTCCTCGCATTCCATTGATACCGAATGACCTTCCTTTTCTTTTTAAACGCTTGCAATTCCCTGTACGGTTGGCATTTGCCATCACCATCAACAAGGCCCAGGGGCAATCCCTCAAGTGTTGTGGTGTCAATCTTGAATCTCCATGTTTTTCCCATGGGCAGTTATATGTAGCATGCTCAAGAGTTGGCTCACCAAATCATTTGTACATATATTGTAAAGATGGAAAAACTAAAAATATTGTTCATAGACAGGTTTTATAAAATTGCAGAAGCCATTGCTTAAATTTTAGCATGCGCAGTAATATATACCAAGTAATGCTTACATATAAATGTATAATGCTGATATATATCTTAATAAATATTGTTGCAATGTTCTGTCCGCTTTACCTTTTTTTCGGTGTTCGCTTTCCCCATATTATATACTAGCAGAGTGACCCAGGCAATGCCCGAGGAATGCTCTAACCAAATATATATTCACTAGGGCAGATAAGCACTCGGGTAAATCCCGGGCGTACCCCGGGTCACTCTGCTATTATGTCTAAAAGTGAATGTATGTCCGGTATACAAATTTGTAGGAGTTCACTAATTCTAACCAATATTTTAATACATGTACATGTACAAAAAAAAAAAAAAAAAAACAAGGAAAACGATAGGCAAATTCTAATTATATAAAAGTGGATATTTTGATTTCAGTACAATTTAGATTAAATTATGCTGAATCAAACAAATAGATTATGCTAATAACAAACAAATATAAAAAAAATCTTATCTAAATATATATCACTCGGGTAGATATGCACACGGGTCAATCCCGGGGCGAAGCCCGGGTCACCCGTCTAGTAAAATATATAAAACGAATTCTATATTCGTGAATTTAAAAAAAGGTAGGTCAACTAATATATTTACAACAATATTCAAAGTGGTATATTCTAAATCTATGGCCAAAAAATGTAGAACAGTCAATGAATTAAAATAAAATATATATGTTTTTGAAAAATTAAATAATTGCATTTTAGATTATATAATATATATATTTATAAAAAACAAATATTTTATAAATATATTTGAAAAAGAGAAAGAATCGATACATGAGCCTTTAACGCTATTTACTAATCAAAATTAGTAAATAAACTATTATAATCATTCGCTTTAACAACAGTATTTTTACATATATCACAATTGAAAATAAAGCAATCCATACTTAAATCAATTTATAATAAAAAGGCATATTTTGGAATGAATAAAAGATTTATTTGCCAATATTTCGGCTGGCTGAACGCCATTCTTTATTAAAGCATTGCATTTTTATAATTTGTTTATACAAAAATGTAATGCCATGATAAAGTTGAGGATCAGCCAACCGAAATATTGGCAAGTAAATCTTTTATTCAATCCAATATATACCTTTTTATTATCTAATATATCACAATGCGATATACATAAAAAAAATACTGAGTATAGAAGCTATGCAAAAAAAAAAAGATTCCATTTTTTTGTGTTCATGAAGTTCAATTACCCTATTTTTGTTATTTCATAAGCAATTCATGCCTTGAAGCCAATTTTATTGTAAAAGCTTTTAATAGTTTACTATGCAAAACATTTTGCATAAATAAACAATCATTAAGATCAGAGATATATGGATTAGTTTGAAAATTTATTGCTCTTTTTCTATAAAAATCTTTCTTTCAAATCAATATTTTGGTTTTTATTATTATATCTATAAAATAGGTATGGTCGCATATATTTATAATTATTAATAAAACATAATAATTCTTTGCATATAATAGCATGGGTTTAAATAATAGTATGATATGATACATTTTAATTACTATCTTATAAAATATCAATATTTTATTTGGATACTTTTTATAGCTGTATGAGGAGGCTTATACAAGCCCAATGATTGATTAGAAAATAAATTACATTGCTAAAATAAAAATATATTATTATATATTGATTAAGAACAAAATAATTTTATATATCCTTACAAAATATGAAATAGTTATAAAAAATTCCTATGCGCCAATTAATTTTCAGAAATAGAAGGAAATATCATACAAGAAATAATACTTTCATTATACTTGTAATTTAAAATACAATATAACGCGGCTTATGATTGTAAAACGAAAATTGCCATTATACCGCGAATGTTTCTTTTAAACGAAAAATCGAAATTTATTTTAAAAAGAAATAGCGATTATTTCTAACTTTAAGGATGAAGTATGATAGGATGAATTGTGAAGAGTAATGATAAACGGAAAAATAAAAGTGTCCAGGGATGGGAATCGAACCCACAGTGTTCCGCTTACCGGGCAGATGCCATGTCCACTAGGCTACCCTGGACATATTTTTCCGTTCGTAAATATTATATAAAGTAATTTAAAATACAATATAACGCGGCTTATGATTGTAAAACGAAAATTGCCATTATGCCGCGAATGTTTCTTTTAAACGAAAAATCGAAATTTATTTTAAAGAGAAATAGCGATTATTTCTAACTTTTATTTTTCCGTTTATCATTACTCTTCACAATTCATCCTATCATACTTCATCCTTAAAGTTAGAAATAATCGCTATTTCTCTTTAAAATAAATTTCGATTTTTCGTTTAAAAGAAACATTCGCGGTATAATGGCAATTTTCGTTATACTTGTAATTGTAATTATAAAACGATACTTGAAAATTATCCCGCATGTGTTTCTTTTAAACGAAAAATCGAAATTTATTTTTAAGGAGAAATAACGATTATTTCCAACCTTAGGGATGAAGTATGAAAGGATGAATTGTGAAGAGTAATGATAAACAGAAAAATAAAGTGTCCAGGGATGGGATTTACTGGTAATTAAAAATATTAGTGCTCTGCATAGTGAAAATATTTCTAAAACAAATATTTTAAAATTTATAATGAATCTTTAATAAATGATATGAGTGTTTGCACCATTTCGCTAATTAAAAATAGGCATCGGGTATAGACTCAATAAATACAATTTCGATAATTTGTTTCAAATCAATGACTATTTAATTTAATTTAACACTAAATAAATATAGTTATTCAAGCTTTTATTTTAAATTTATTTCTAATCAAAATAAAAACATCCAAAAAATGCTAATGCATATATTTTATTAGCATATTATATCCATATTAGTTTTTAAAGTGAAAATACAATTTTAAAAATAAGTTTAAATATGAAACAACAAAATAATAAAAATTTATAACCAAGCCTAAATCTAAAATATATGTTTTCAAAAATCAAATAAAATTATTTTTCACTGAATAAAAAATCAATAAATTTCATATTAAAAACAACATTCTTTGACAGTTTCATCTATAAACATCTCAATTCAACTCATATATTTAAAAGAATAAACAAACTTTTCTCAAAAATTCGAAATGTATTTTTAACCAAACGACCAATATTCAACCAGACGAATATTCCAGGAATGTTCGTCTGCGCCGGTTTAAACGTCTCTATTTATCAGCAGCCGAGAGATAAGGTGGTGTCAGGCGTCGTTTGTCACTTGTAACGACTTTATCTGTGACCCGGATGGCTAATTCACTTGGTCACCCTGGTTGGAATTAAATGCTGCACTGACACCACGCTTTTCCTCTCTTCTTTTTTACATCTTTTTTTTTCTTTCTTTCCCCATTTGTTGATTGGTCCATCACTTCTTTCCTCTATATTTGACAATGAGTTTAAATTTTGTTAAATTTTATAAGGTAACTCTGTATTTATTTTCCTTCTTGTTCTAATTCACTGATTAATTTCATCACGTTTATTTGTTATCATTTTCTATTTTTATTTCTAAGAACAATTCATGCTTATTTAATTTGTTTATTTCTCGTGTCAGTAGATATGTGCATATGTTTATAAGATAGTTCTTCTTTTGATTATAAATATATTTTTAAAATTATATATTTTATACATATATATTTTAAGTTTATATAATATCTGTTTTGTTTTTAAATTCTAAAATAGAATTTCAAGCGTAACACACACACAACCTTTTACAATGTAATAAAAATGGAAAAAGTGTAATACGCGTCTATAATAGTTTCGTATTTTGATGAGAGATGGCGCGCTAATGCATCATAATATAAAGTGTAACATTCCTAAGTGTTTTTACATATTGCATTAAAAATAAAATAAATTTTACGTGAGATTAATTTACAAACCTTTTTATTAAAACCAAAAAAAGGTATATCCTGACCACGTTCACATGAACTTTTAATTGTAGAGCGCCATCTAGTGGAACCTTTTTATGTTAAAATGAAAGTGATATATTTCGCTATTTTTAAATGTAAATAATGAAAGGTTTTCTCAGACTATTGCTTTTAATCGACTTAAAAGTACAAAGCTATATTCAAACAAATGCCACAGGTTTCTGGAGAAAGAGTTTCTTCATCTTTCTTAAACGTATTCTCGAGCTTTCGGGCATCTCTTCCCTTCTACAGGAGTACATCTCTTCTTCTTCTTTCTTATCTCCACACTAGGTGAGCTAGAATGTGTCTGCCTTTGTCATTAAGACTTGGAGCACTACTCAGTGATAGGCCGATTTAGCTCCAAAATGAATGGCCACCTCTGACATGAGGAACAGATGCCATGTGCAGCCACTCCTAACATGGAGTACAGACTCATCCTGTATCCCTGGATTAGGAGCCCTTACAGGGTACTATCAGCCGGGTCATCTGAGCCCAGGTTTTTTAGTGAGCTTATTACTGTTCCCCCTCCTCCTTTTATCCGGGCTTGCGACTGTCAAAGGCGGAGTTACAGGAGTACATAAAATAAATAAATGCCGTTAAGATGCCAACTGATTTATGAACTCCTGTAGAAGGACAGAGATGCCTCAAGCTTGAGATTACGTTAATAAAGATTAAGAAATACATCTTCAGAAATCTTTGGAATTTGTTTGATTAATATTCAAGAGATTTAAATCAATTAACAAAGCTATATGATATTCTCAAAGTTTATTATTTAAATTGAAATAAATATCATTGAATATTCCTTTATCTCTTTAATATATTTTCAATATTATATAGTAAAAAGGCATATATTGTATTGAAAAAGAGATTTATTTGTCGATATTTCGGTTAGTTGAACGCCAATCTTTATCGAGGCATTACACTTTTGTATACACAAACTCAGCGCCACATAGTGTTAAAACATCGCAGTTAAAATATAAATATAATGAAATGTATTTTAACACTATGCGGCGCTGAGTTTGTGTATACAAAAATGTAATGCCTCGATAAAGGTTGGCGTTCAGCCAACCGAAATATTGGCAAATGAATCTTTCATTCAATCCAATATATGCCTTTTTATTATCTGATGATTTACGTATGGATTGCTCTAATTTCAAAATATTATAAATATGTATTCTCTAATATTAAATCGAGTCTTTAAACCTTTTTACAAATGTCTTCAAGAATGGTATATACCTGTAATTAGAGTTTAATTACCATTCTAATCATTTATAAAATAAAATTTTATATTGTTGCACAAGGATGCGGCTTGGCAGACTCTTCAACCTTGATTCTATCCTGTGCTTGGGTCTTGTATCTTACCAGAGCGTGTTTCAACCATCCTACAAATTTATATAAGGGAATAATGAGATAACTTTACTTTAAGTAGCCTCCAGAATAATTTATTTATTTCTCACATCAAAGAGAGCAGTGATGTCACACAGTGTACCAAAATACAAATGGTGATTTTATAATACATAAATCTGTTAATTATATATATATTATATTTAATAAAGAAAATGAATGAGATTTTCTGTTATATTTTGATCATGTTGAGGATTATGGTAATGCAATACAGCCGTGGTTAAAATTCTTAAAGTATGATAATTCAACTTTATTCAACTATAAATTCAAAGCGCGATGTCCCGCCAAGGACACTGGCGCCCAAAGGAAAGCAATACAAGAGAGAGAGAGAGGGAGAATCTATTTATATATCCAAAAATATATGCACAAAGGCATTTACCATATTCTTTAAATTGGTTTCAAACAAGCATACTATATACATAGGTGATTTAATTTAAACACACCTCAAAACAAAGAAAAAGGAAAAAAATCGTATATACAGCACATACAGTTACAATTATACCTAACACTTGAGATTATTTAAAAACTTTGATATAAATTTACAAAATCTATTGAATTCAATGTATGAGTCCCTGCTGGATATCAGTTCTCTTGGAACGGTACAGAGAATACCGTTATTGAGTCTGTAGTCTTGAAGTGCTGGACACTTAAGTAAAAGATGAGTAGAATCTTGAATGCGGCATCCACAAAAACAGCCCGGATCCTCCGATGCGCGGATTCTTTCCAGAAAACTCCCGAAATTACCATGGTTGGTTACAAATTGTGTGTTGTGGAAATTAGGGCGAAAATAATTTGGAATACCCCGGTTGAAAAAACTTGTAAATGTCTCGTTTGTATTATTCAGTGAGAGCAACATTCTTTCGTCTATATAGGATTTAATTATGAAGGGAATATAGATGTTGTATTTTTACTTGTCCTCGAACGATAAGTTATTCAAGTCAAATTTCATATTTTTTGCTTCAATGTAATCTGCAATCAATGGAGTTTTAGCCAAACTGTGAACACAGTTGTACGAAGTTGTCTTGTAAGCTTGAATGCTCCATATTAATATCTGATATTGCATTGAGTTTAATTTTTGTATAGATTTTTTATTAAAAAATTTGAACCATATTTCGGATCCATATGTTAAAGTTGATCTGAATAAAGATTTATACAATGTAATTCTTTTATGTGAGCTCAGACCCCATGATTTGCTGCAAAGAGAGAATAGAAATTTTTTTATACTTTGAGTTCTGCTCACTATTTCCTCTATATGAAATGCAAAATTCAATTTATTTTTTCTTCTATGATTTGCAATTGTTATTCCTAAAATTTTTATTTTTTGTACTGGTGAAATTAATCCACTTTTAAATTTAACTGGGATCTTCTCTTTATTATGCAAATATAAAATGTTTGTTTTTTCGCGGAACTGATTTCTAACTTGTTCTTAATACACCATAATTCGATAGTATTTAATGCTTCCTCTATATATATTTTTAGTGATGTTAGATCTTTATTCCAGCATATTACCGATATATCATCCGCATAACAAATCAACTCACAATTGGGCACCTGAAAATTCATCATAATGAAAAAGAGTTTTGATCAGTAATTTAATTGAGTTAAAGGGATATATAGAAAACAATTTGATAAAAGTAATGCCTGGCGTAAGGAGGGTAGAATAAGGAAAACAAAAGATTATTTACATAATGTACAAAGGTTTTGAGCCGGCCATTGGGATAAAACTAACAACGAGTTTTTATAGGGGAAGCATGACCTCTGACGGTCGATTTAACAGAGTATTTGGATCTATAAAATATAATTTTAAATAGAATAATATTTTAATATAACATATATATCTATATATATAAAAATGAATGTTTGTATGTTTGTTGGTTTGTATGACCTGTATACAAATTCGCAGTAGTTCACTAATTCAAACCAAAATTTCCATACATAGGTAAAAAATAACGGGGATGACGATAGGCTATTTTAGAAAATTTATAAATTAATTATTAAAACTATATATTCAAATTATTCTACTTAGATCACGAACAGCGCCCTCTATCAAGTACTAAAAGGTTATAAATACGTTTAAAATCTAAATCTTCTCAATATTTTATTTATAATAGTTTGCTTAATAACACATATAATATAAATATTTATATAATAACTGCTCTAATTTGAAATATTTGGTAGGTTTTATTTATTTATATATTTTCATTTTTAGATATAACTGATCTAATTCGCCATTTAAAACTCTAATAATGGTTCGCTTAATAACATATATAATATAAATATTTATATAATAACTGCTCTAATTTGAAATATTTGGTAGGTTTTATTTATTTATATATTTTCATTTTTAGATATAACTGATCTAATTCGCCGTTTAAAATAACTGCTCTAATTCGAAATATTTGGTATGTTTTATTTGTGTTCACTCTATTTCTATTTATTTGAAGTATTATAATTTCCATGTTTCAAAAACCTATTTCAAAAAGGTCGTTAGAAATATGTAAGGCCTGAAAATAGCTTTACATGCGAATATTTATGATGCCAAGCGTAGCTTAATGGTTAGGTGTGCGGCTTCGTATTTCCACAACCTTGGTTCGAAACCTAGCCTAGTGTGTTTTTTTTTATATATATTATTGAAGCAAAGTTTTTTTTACAGTACCAAAATTTCCATACTTAGGTAAAAAAAAAACGAGGAAAACGATAGGCTATTTTAAAATATATATAAATTAAATATTAAAACTGTATATTCAAATTATTCTGTTTAGCTCACGAACAGCGCCCTCTATCAAGGTTATAAATACGTTTAAAATCGAAATCTTCTCAAAATTTTATTAATAATAGTTCGCTTAATAATTAGAATACTTGATCTAAATCGAAATATTTATAGACGCTCGCTCGATTTGAAGATTTATATCGTAACTAATCTGACTGAAATTTTAACAGTATATAGAGTAGAATCTGGAAGAAATTATAGTGAAATTTTCAGGTCTCTATCCCGAATATTCGTCGAGTTTGCCCTTTTGCTCGCGAGCAGCGCCTCTAGCGGTGAAGATGGGGGTAATATCAGCTGACCTAATGTACATGTAAATTTTGGAGCGGGACGTTTCACAAGAGTGACATCCACGGCGCCAATTTATAATTGTAACGAATAGTGTTTGAATAAAACATTTAATCGGGTGAACCCGGGCGTTGCCCGGGTCATTCGTCTAGTATCGTATATTTTAAACTGCATGACACTTTTAGTATATGTCACATATCTTCCAATTAGTTAAAGCCGATACCTTATAATATCCTACCTTTTTATTAAAATGTACACTGTCTCTATTTACTACCACCCCATATTTTGTATATAAACTATTTGTATTTTAACCCCCTACTTGTATGTAAAACTAAAAATGTTGACGTCAAAATAAAGATCCAAAGAGTGTTCGGTCAGCTGGTGGCAGGGACAGAGGGAAGGAAAAAGGCAACCCCAGCCCATGTGGGGTCCCGAGGGACATATTTATAGACGACCCCCTGTAAACAGGACAGGTTTTGGCAGGGGGTCAGCAGATGGTTCTAGGGTGTTTTCTCGGCAGTTCACTTCAGTCTGTCTCTCCAGGACTCGGTGATAGACATCAAAGTTTGTGTCATGGCCTCTACCTCTGTCCCGTGGGCTGTCTCCGATCACTCTCGGTGCTAAAATCTAGCCCTGCCTCTGCTTCTTGTTGTCCGCGTGTGGGAAGAACATCAACACTCGCCTCACGTACACGACTGCCAGTTTATCCATACGTCGGCAGGATCTCATTTGCAACAATATTACATATATATATTTTTTCTGTTTTATAAAATAAATAAATATGAAATATAAATTTGAATTTAAAATATATGAAAAATAATCTACAATATATAAATTTAGATCACAATTTGCTTTATTTAATCTGATACAATAATTAAGAAATAAATATCTGACTTAAGACGTGAAGAATAAAGAAAATAAAAGATTACATATTTGCATATCTACAAAAAGATTTGAGCCGGCCAACGGGAACAACAACAATAGGTTTCTTCAAATAAAAGAAACTTTGGCCAGTAAATGTTTTTATATAGAGATAATAAAAAATATTTACTGGCCGAAGTATCTTTAATTTGAAGAACTATGAATGCCGGACAGGCAGCTTATATATTTAAAAACAATAGGTTTATATAGGGAAAGACGCGACATCTGGCGGTCGATTTAACAGAATAGTTTGATATAGTAAATATTACCGCGGAATCTCACTGCTGAGCAATTTCGCGAAACTATTTATAGCAATACTTAGGTCCCGCCTAGTCAAATGGATTGAAACTAATGATATAATCCCAGAGAATCAGGCGGGCTTTAGATCTGCTCACTCATGTCAAGATAATATTTTCATATTGAAATCTGTAATCCAACTTGCCCTAAGGAATAAAAGAGGTAAATGTTACTCCTTCTTCGTAGACTTAAAAAAAGCTTTTGACACGGTTCCTCACGCATTGCTATGGACAAAATAGTCAAAATAAGACTGAATCACCGATTTGTCAACATAATTAAATGTTATTATGAAGACATGACCGCTGCGGTTCGTTGGAACAATTCTATCACTGAATTCATTGAAATTCGTTCGAGGGTGCTCCAAGGTGACCCACTATCCCCATGCCTATTCTTACTCTTTATTAATGGTTTGATTAAAATATTTGATGACTCGGGGTTGTCAGGAATATACTTACCCAATTTCGGAAACATACACCTCCTCCTATATGCCGACGATATTGTTTTGATTGGTGATTCTAAAATGAACCTTCAATTGAAAATCAATATACTGAAAACCTATCTAGAAACTAACTTACTAACTCTGAACGAAAACAAGTCAAGAATAATGGTTTTCAGTAATGAAGGAAAGGTGGCGCGTTCAGAAAGATGGTATTGGGGTCAAAGTCCTTTATGTGTTACATCAAAATATACGTACCTGGGCTACCCGCTAACCCCTTCGATTTCTTTCACTCAAGTTGCCTTAAATTATAGAGGCAGGACCATGGCCGCGATGGGTGCTGTGGGGGAGATTATTTTGAAGTCCAAGCTCAAATCCTTCCATGCAAGTATGAGATTGTTGGATTCTATGATCTTGGCAGTCCTACTCTATGCGGCTCCAATCTGGGCACATGATTAGGCCTTAATCTTAGATAGAATCCAGGATACCTTTCTCAGACGTTTTCTGTGCCTCCCAAGCTATACACCGGGCTATAATTTTAGGGCCGAAACAGGAAGAAACTCTCTTGATATCACAGTGAAAAAACTAACTTTAAAATTATGGACTAGAATTCTGAAAATGGACGGCAGCAGGCTACCTTCAATTTGTTTGGCACATTTGTGGGACATTTCAATTTCTTCAAAACAGAATATCGGACTGGTAAAAAGTATAACAGAGCTACTTAATAACACCGGATTCTCATGGCTTGTTGGATGTGCAGACTTCAATATTCTACAAAGATACATCCCCCTAATTATTAGAACGGCAACCGATCAGTCCTTGCAGCTGGATTATGTAAGAATAAGAAAATCAATACTCTACTCTCACTATAAATACTTTCATTCATCACCTACAATGGAATGCTATCTGAACGACAATATCCCCCTAACCTTAAAGAGAATCATTGTACAAGTAAGAAGCCTTTTTGTAGTACAGAGAATTAATCATGTTTCACTATTGAAAACTAAGACCATAAAATGCACCTTATACAACGGTGAATTTAGTTTCGATTTTCCACACTACATGTTCTACTGTACGGCAATGGAAGAAGAAAGAGAAATTCTTCGTCAAGAGACCGGCTGTAATAGCAATTCGCCTTATGTTTTAATGGCAAAAGTCGTAAAATACAGACCCTTTGATTCGCCTTTTATAAATACTGGAAATCAGATCAATCAAAATATTTAGCACAGACACCGGATCCAACTCGATAATTGGTCGAGGTCAATACCCAATATTTGTATATAACTACGATGCTAATTTGTTATTTATTTATTCTATTCTACAGGGAGAATCCTGTATGGCACGTGTGCCCAATAAAGGCTATTGTTGTTGTTGTTGATATAGTAAATATAATATTTGATATTAAATAAAAAATATACAACATATATATATAGTTAAATAGGCGTAAACAATTTGAAATTATTCTGCCAAAATAAAAAAAATCTAGGTACTATTAAATTTACTATTTCAAAAGATATATATATATATATATATATATATATATATATATATATATATATATATATATATATATTGACAGTTTAAGTATCCGTTAAACCATTTCTTTTCTCAATAAAAAGATTAACAATATTTTCCCAGTAATATATATATCTTTACAATAACAAATGAATAGTTTCATTTTTAAAGAGAACGTTTATAAAAAAGATATTTTTTTATATTGATATAATATTGATATATTTTTTTTCCTTTTTCTACTATAATTGATATTGCAGACTATTGCTTCCAATGGTCAAAATGTATCTTAGAAAAACTTGAAATATCGTTTGAGAAATATCGACGCTTCCGTCTGCTAACATTTAAAATCCGATAAAAATGAAAATTTTTTAAAAAGCCATTAGAAAAAAAAAATTAATTTACAAAATTATATTAGCTTCCAATTTTCTTTAAATATTAATAATCCTTAATTTATTCAAGCAAGCAATCTTCAAGAATTTAAATTGTCTTATCGAATTTCGATTTTATTTACCTACCATACGATAATTAAAATTTATTTTTTTATACAAAATCTTTATTAGCCAAATTTAAATTCCATACATATCAATTCTTTTAGTAAAAATTCATCATTAACATAGAAAGTTGCCCTTAAAATGACTGGCAAAAAATCGTTATTCCTCACCTTTTGCTTAAAATAAAATTATTCTATAATCAAATTTCCTTATCAGAAGATCTTTGAGCTAAAGTTAAATTATCTCCAGCCGACAGCACTTCAGTAAATTATAAAGTTAAATCTTTAAACACATCAATCAATTCTTTGCCTCACATTTAATTAAATTTTTATTTTTGAAGGCTTTGTTTGGAGAATTTAAAGGCCATAGTTTTGTGCTTTAAATTAATATGCTTTCGAATCATTTTTTTTTGCAAACGATTTTAATTGAAGACTTATATTATTATTAAAAAGTATATATATATATGTATTTATATTATTTTGATATACTTTATATTATTATTATATAACTATTTTTATATAAATCTCAAAAAAAAATTCTAAATATATTAAGTTATACTTTTAAATGTTTTCCTAAATTTCCCCAAAATTAAAAATATTTTGCGAGATTATTATTATAAATAAATTAGAAACTAAATGATCGGTTAATATTTATAGAAATCCACACTATTTGATAAAAATATGAGTGAAATTCTACGAAAATATAGAGGATAAATCTGAACGGAATCACTTATCATAGTCTCAAACCCAAAATATAGAAATTGGTAGAGTAATGGACCAAATAGCATAACACAATCCAGTAAATGATTATTGATTTGATCATAATATATTTACTCTCACTAATAAATGTCTGTAAGAGGAACTGGGCGTTCTGCAGAGACAGAATCAGGATAAGTCAACTTGCTACGTTGCTCAGATTCCGGTAAAATTTACTGGGCAGAAATAGACGTGGTTTTTCAGTTCCCTCCAAACCATCTGTATTCCGAATTCCAGCCTTTTTATTTTTCCGATTTACTACAAATATACAGAAAATGAAAACATTAAGACGCGAATGTTTATTTTACGCATCAATCAAACATTACTATCCTTACTGCGATGAATAAATATCGAGAAGGCTTGGCTCATCAGTGGTGAACCTTGCCAGTCATTTCGCTAATTCAATTAAGCAGACCGCTTCTTTAGAGTTCTAATACTGTATTGAATCATTCTGCATATATATGCTACATTGAAGGGTGATATCTTAGAAATGGTATTTAAGCAAACTATGGATATAAGCTTTTAGGACAGTAAAATTACACATAAATGTAACTGTTATAACTGCTTTGTGCAGGTTTTACAGACCATATGCGTTTTTCTAAGATTTTATCTTAATCACTAAGATTAACATTAAAGTATTCAAAATAAGCTTTATTTAATTTAATATTTCACATTGCATGTATATCCTAAAAAACTAACCTCTAGATGAAGCGTTAAAGGTCAATTAAGTGGCAGGAAAGACAACGCCATCTATTGGATTTTTTTCTGGAAAACTAACGGGAAAGCAGACTGCCAATTGTACAGTCACACGTATACATATATTTACATTCATTGTCTCCATATATCTCTTGCCCCTCTCTAGATCTCCTATACAGTCACGTATAAGGCTAATAGCTTTATTTGTGATTTAGAACTGCACATATCGAGTTTAGAAATGCATATTTTGTATAAAACTGCGCCACTGATCTCATAAAGTAGAGCTGATGAAAAAACACTTATTTCATATTTAGATTCAGCGGCCTAAATAAAGTTATAATCTCGAAGAAGGAATCAAAGCTAATGGTGACGAGTTTCTTTATGCGGTATAATCTTGGCAAGCTTTCGGAATATGATGTCCTCAACAGGCTATTGGCAACAGGCTTCTTCGAAATGATATATGAAGATTCCTTATCTTGTAATAGTTATAATCCGTTGTAAAATTTCTAGACACAAAAAATACTTTTGTTTCCCTGTGTATTCGATCTCTATTGTTGTCCATTACATTCTAAAGCAATTTCAATATTTATAACTATAAACATTGATCTAAAAAATTCAAAAAAGGATGTTTAAACAGATTTATTCAAGTAAGCCAGCTATTAGTCAAGATGTAACTTATTTATTTATTAAGTTGAGCAAGTTGTTTCTGATCAATCTCAATTCATTCATTGCTGATGTTCCCTGTTTTCAATCAACTATCTCAGAAAGGTAAAATATGCTGAACTCTCTTCAGAATCATCCAAATTGACCTATCTATTTAATTATTGATCACCTATATAACGCATATAAACATATCTTGTAGCTCTCCTACTTTGCTGATATAGAACACGCTCGAATATATGTTAGCGAAAAGTGGATTACTCATATGATATTATTATAGCTCCACTTATTTTTATCTATTGAAGATGGAGGTGTTGTCCTGCCGAAATAATCAAATTCTGTAGTGAATCAACACCTCGAACCCATAAGCACATCTTTATATATTATTAAATCTTCCATCAATACCATTCATTAGATCTTTGAAAAATTATATTTAAGATATTGGCAAACATAGCAATATTAACTTACACCCTGTTTTCATGTGATATCCTAAATTTTCAAACAGGTGATCACGATTCATGACATACATTTCAAATAAAAAAGACAAAATTATTATGAAATATTTTAGAAACATATAAAAAAAAGGCATATCCTGACCTGGAGCACATGTTCTTTTCAGAAGGCAGAGCGCCATCTGGTGGAACAGAAATCAACTAATCATTGACCAGATGGCGCTCTGCCTTCTGAAAAGCACAAGTTCTCCTGGTCAGGATATGCCATTTTTATTTTTAATATCAACACCTGATCCACTTATTTTATATTTTTTCTATTGTTTTATCATATCAAAAATATATATTCTTTATAAAATTTAAAGGATCAAACAAAGTAAGAATTAGAGAAAATACAGAAATAAAGGTATGGTATTGGTAAACACCGGTAATAAGACCAAATCCAAACAAATAAACAATGTTCGACGTTTCGGCATCAGCGCCGTTACGATCTTCAGACAAGTCTGAAGAGGGCAACAACGCCGCTACCGAAATGCCACACACCACTCATTCACTCGGACCCGGTCCCATTACCTTGTGTTTATAATCTATAATCCAAATTGTGCCTTATCATTATAATGATAAATATCATGAAGCACTAAAACTTAAATTCCTAAACTTCCTTATTTAGCAGAAATAACAGGTACTGGTCCACATATATAATACTTAAATAAAAAAGTATAGATAGGACTACATATATAGAATATACGGTACCGTTAGGACCAATTCAAATAAATTGATGATGAGTTATTATGGGAAAGCATTTTTAACATCTTCAGACAAGGGACTTATTTCTTTGTCTGATGAAGCTGATATTTCCATCATGGTATGACGCACATTCTTAACTTGTTTGAATTTAATCGTACTTTATTGTAGTTTCAATTAATCCTTATCCTCTAGTACTTCTAATATCTTATTATTTTCCTGCAGTCCTATTATTTAGAGTGTATGAACACAATTTGGACCATAATCTGAACCTACCAACATCAGACAAAGTTTATTTTTCTATGTTCTTTAATGTTAGATATTCCTGTTCCCTTGTCGACGCACATTGTTAAAGGCTTGGGATATGATCATATTTTCCTGTATTTGTAATAATCATTTAACTGTATTACTAATTAAAGTCTCTTACACTCGTTATATCCAAAAAGAATTTAAAAAAAAAACACAATTTGAATTAAAGTTAACATTAAGGGATAAATATGTCTCAATCTGATTAAGTCTAGGGAACCGAATAAATTTAACTTCTGAACTGAAAAAAACATTTTTTGAGTTAGGTTTGAAAGTGCAGAAGATGATACTTGCTCAGTTCATTAGTTGATTTATGTAGTATCTAAGGCTCAGCTATTACCCTATCTCCGTTCCAACCTAAATTTGCTTTCTATTTGGTCGAAGAGACATGGTTTGGCAGTAATGGAGAAAGGGCTGAAACTGCTGCTCAGGTCTTCTTCTGAAGATGCCCGCCTGAGTACCATCCTCTTTCCATCTGGTCTAACCTTTATGGTTTTTATCCTTCCTAATTTTATATACTATCTCATATCGTGTCCTCCACATTTACACAAGATTGTCTTTAAAGCTTAAAAAAAAAATTCCCCAAAAAAAAAAGAAAATTCACAAAAATGTATCTTCTTTCATCAAGAGAGAAAATAGAGCAAAAAATACTTCTCTCTCTCTAATTAGCTTATTTTATATTTGGAACAGTATTATCATGGTTCTGTCTTTGCTCTTCTCTTTAAAACTTTATCTTCGCTTATTCCTTTTTTTCACCCAGCTTATGACGCGTAACTGCCGATGCTTTGCTGGTGTTACTTTTTTTTATCTTTTTTAAAAATATATTCTAACTAATTATTTATTACAAAAAAAATAAAAAACAAACCTCACGCATTTAAATTAAATAAAAATATATATATTTATCTTAAAATTTTCATTACTATACTATATTACTATACTATTTATCAATAGTTTTATATATTCATATCAATTTATTCATATATTTATCATTATATAATCCTATTTATTCATATTTATATTTATTCTGTATTTAATCTTATATAATCTTATATGAACGTTGTAATAAATCAGTTTCGATCTCAATCTCCCTCTCTCTCTGGTTGCCTGGATTACTCTACCAAACTTGTGGTGTCCTTTTTTCTTTCCCCACCTTATTATATTGCCACATATATGATTAGAATTTTTGAGAGAAAAGTTATGGAATGCCCTTAGCCACGTTTGAATATACAAGTTTGGATATACTTCTGAATAAAAATACTAAAAGAGACACCTCTCTCTTTGATTAAGTATTGTATTTATCATCCTAGTAAAATATTTACTAATGGTGATAGATACAGTGGCGGTATCGATTTTATACCATCCTACGAGAGGGATTTTCAAATCGGCTGAATTTACCAAAAAGGCGTTTAAGCCACCGTAAACTGATGAAGGTTAGAGCCCCAAAAAAACTGTACATAGGTTGGCTTCTTTGTCTTATTTTGCCAAAATTAGTGTTATGGCTTATTCCTTATAACCATTATTTAAATTTCTTACTAAAGCGACAAACAAAATGTATTATAATAATGTCTTATTAACGGGACTTGAATATTCTTCTTTCGTAACTTCATGTTGTATATTTATGTTGCATCAATTTAGCATTTATAGTTTAGTATAAAAGTCAAGAGTTTTGGGGCCTAAAATAGACGATAGAGCTTCGAGACACTTATTGACCTTCTCTATAAACTAGCGGTCTCGGGTAGGGGACATAGTCACAGCACCAGCTTCTGAAAACTGAAAGCGTCCACCTAGAGACCATGGTTTCTGGATATGGCCCTCTTCATCCCAGAGCGGACATTAATTCATGAGATACACAAGGGATCAGATGAAATATTCACAATCTACCCAAAAGGTGTTTAGCTGGTAGTGTGACTATGGCCAATCTATATAGAAGGAATTTGATCTATAAAAATGAAGGTATTCTCTCCCGTCAAATAGACGCTAAACCTGAGCGCCATCTATTGACGACTCCGCAAAAAAGCGGACTTAATCTACATTTTGTTCATAGATTTGGCCTAGTTACTCTATCAGCTAAACACTTATTGGCGCTTGTGAGAATTTCATATGATCATTTGTGTATCTCATCAAATAAATATTCCCCTTGTGTCAAAATATTTGACAAACATAGCAGTTTTAATCTTCTCGGTTATGCGGGAAGAATGGTGTTTGTTAAGTGAACTGATTTCCCACGCCTTCTCATTGGACAATTGTGGCCATGTTTGTATATAAAAGGGGGTTGAAACGGAATGCGAGGTGTTGTGGAGTTTGTTCGAGTGGAGACGCTTAAAGCGTTCTCTGTGTGCTTGTCTGGTGATCTCCTCGCATACCTGTGAAACCCCGGTCCGCTCCTTATCAACGCTGCAAATAAAAGATGAGTAATGTTTTTATTTTATTCAACAAATCGTGTTTTTTAATTTAATCTCTTTTTGTTGTTGGTGTTGTACTCTTGAAGGTACCTTTTTCTGTGTTTAAGTTACTCTTACTGTAGGCCCTAGTTTATTACTTTTTGTGTGATAACCCGTAATAGTAACTTTTGTCACTTGGCTGAAGAGGGCCATTAACCTGAAACCATTTTTACAGTTGGACGCTTTTCAGTTTGACAAAGCTAGTATTATGGCTTTGTCACCGAACTTAGTCCGCTAATTTTCCGATAATGCCCAATAGATGACGCTTAGTTTTAGCTGCTATTTTGATGGAAGAGATGACTATTCGCCATACTTGAAGAAGTGTTGTTAGCAAATGTAAAATTAGTATGTAAATGGTAAAATTTTATTTTCTTTAACGTAGTAGATAAAAACAATGTAAATTTTAGAATAGGGCTATATTATTACGAATTCTATTTCGCACCTGATTCACAGAACGAACTTCAATTTTTCTTATATTTTACATAATAAAGTAACATTAAAAATAATAAAGTCATATTTTGACCACGAGCACATTCTTAGATGGCAGAGTGCCATCTAGTAGAACAGAAATCAACTAAAAATATTTTTAGTCGCAGTGGTACAGCCTGTTCCACGCTGACGGGCACCAACAGCGCGAAACGCGTTCGTGGATGGCTTTCCTTGATTTATCAAGGAAATGGGTTGGCCAGATATCAGGGAACAGGTTAATTCAATGTTTAGTTGATATCTGTTCCCCTAGATGGCGCTCTGCCATCTAAAAAGAACATGTACTCCTGGTCAGGATATGCCTTTATTATTTTTTATATCAACACCTGACCTTTTTAATTTTCATTTTTCTATTGTTTTTTCATAGAAGTATATATATATATATATATATATATATATATATTATCAAACTTATAGTTAAACATTCAGTGTATCTTTTTAGAAATTCTGTATTAGTATAAACCAATCTATGAAGAGCTCACAGATACGTTAAAATTTATGAGCAAAAACATCAGCTTTGAGAAAATATTACCAACCTGTATATCATGCTTTCGGGCTTTGGTCTTCATAAAACATCTTACGAGAAATTATATGAAATCGGTCAAATATATACATAATTTTATTTCTCAAGAAGCCTCTGGGAACAAATTTTTGGTCGTAGAGGTACATCTTGCGCCACGCTGACCAAGGTCAATAGCCCGAAACGCGTTAGTGGTTGACTTTTCATGATTTATCAAGAAATTGGGTTGGCCAAATATCACAGAAGAAATTAAATAATCTAGAAATGGCCATGTGAGGCTGGTCAGGATAGGCCTTTTTTGTTTTTAATATACATAAATTTATAGATGGAAAATTTCCTAAGGAAATTGTTCCATAGAAGCATAGGGCGCCTCTCCCGTCAAAATAAACGCCAAAACCTGACGCCATCTATTGGGGCGACGGTCAATAGATGGCGTTTATTTTGACGGGAGAGGCTCCCTATGCTTCTATACATAAATATACAAGGTGTGTCCAATAAATAATGAGACTGTTCAAAAATAAAGAAAAAATAGAATGATTAAAAATAAATTATTAGTATTTTTCAAAATAGTCCCCTCCCGCAACTATACATAATTTCCATATCTTCTCCCATGATTTAAAACATTTAGAAAATGCATATTTCGGGATGTTCTTCAAGACCTTTTTAGAATCCGCTATGATGGACTTTCTAGTGTCAAATCTCCTCCTTTTTGAGCCATTTTGAGTTTTGGAAAAAGAGAAATATCATTCAGAGCTAGGTCTGGGGAATAGGGAGGTTGTTGAAGTATTTGGATGCCGTGTTTAGCCATATAAGTCAGTACATATGTAGCAGTGTGTGGTGGTTCATTATCATGATGGATAATCCAATTTTTGGAACTCCATATTTCACTTCTTCTCAGACGAATTGATTCACGTACACGTCTCATAATGTTTAAATAAGACTCCTTATTGATTGTTTGACCTTCCTCTAGATATTCACAATGCACAATTCCCTTTATGTCAAAGAACGTGACCAATAAGACTTTGTTTTTTGACTTGCAAAGTCGGGAATTCTTCGTTCTTGGTTCATCTTTTCCTTTCCACTCCATGGATTGGCGTTTTGTTTCCGGGTCATACCCGTAAACCCATGTCTCGTCTCCAGTTATTACTTTTTCCTTCCAATTAGGGTTTTCTTCCACCATTTCAAGCATTTTTGGCAACTTCAACGCGATTCTCCTTTTGTTGGATTATGAGCATTTTAGGGACATATTTTGAAGGTGTATTCTTTAACTGCTAGTCTTCTTTAATTATCGATCCAACTAATGATTTTGATATCCCTGTTTCTTCCTCAATGTCCCGTAACCCTATTCGTGAATTTTCCTTTATCAAATTTGAAATTTGGCTCACCTTTTCAGGGTCCCTGTGCATAATTGGACGTCCAACACACTTCTCATCTTTCACCGATTCTATTCCATTTTGAATCGTGAAAACCATCTAAATGTAGTGGGCTTATTTACATTTTCATTTCCAAATGCCAATTTCAACAAATCTAAAGTTTCTGAAGCCGATTTCCAAATTTTGTAGCAAAATTTAATACAAATTCGTTGTTCGAATTTTCTATCCATTACTAATTAGAAGTTGTTATGCATGGCGTTATTTTTACAAGCTTACAATTTATCGACTGCGCGCGCAATCACGTGATGTGATATACCGCAGTGTAGCTGAAGCTTTCTATTTATTAATAGATTTTGAAAAATAATTATCTTTTCTTTTTTTTGTTTTTGACCGGTCTCAATATTTATTGGACACACTTTGCATATTTATTTTAAATAGAGAAAAATCAATAAATATATCTTTAATTAAAAAAGGCATATATTGGATCAAAATATAATGTTGAATACCTTGAAAAAGGTTGGAGTTCAGCCAACTGAAATATTGGTAAATAAATTATATTTTGATCCAATATATGCCTTTTTGATCAAATATTTATAAACATATTATAACTCTGGTTTTACATTTTAATTTGGCCACATTACACAAGTTATGAAACTGGTCAAATATATATTTTTCGAATATTCTAGAGTTAATTTATTAATTATATTAGGAATCCTTTGCATTATGAATTTATTTAACATTTTAAATAGTTGAAAAGGCGTAAGAATTATAAAATTACAGAAATTCTTGAATACCAAATTGCTGTAAGGAATAGTAGAGAACGAACTTACACCAATCTGTATAGAAGAAATTGGAATTTGTGGAGAGCAGAATCTCCAGTCGTAAAACCAACCGTAAAGGGAATCATTTCACAACCAAGAGATTGGGTTTTTCACTCTGCGAATTAACAGAACCGATTAAATTATCACCAATTTATTCATTTTTGACCAATATAGTGAATATTTGTATATTTTATTAATAGAGAAATTTTCTATAAAGAATAAAATAAAAATATAAACAGTAGCAATGCGTTTCTTTATTTTTAAAAGTGCAAGCTTTCGGATCTTTATAATCCTTCCACAGGTGTAGCTTTAGGCTTAGAGAATGAGAATATATATTGCCACAAGGAAAATCAAGAAAGCAAACTTCAGGATGACACAGCATTTTATTTAAGCCAAGAATAAACTATTAATGATAAACAAAAGATAAGCAATAAGGGAAGTTTACAGAGTACACCAGGACGTACAATTATGCACAGGGACCCTGAAAAGGTGAGCCAAATTTCAAATTTGATAAAGGAAAATTCACGAATAGGGTTACGGGACATTGAGGAAGAAACAGGGATATCAAAATCATTAGTTGGATCGATAATTAAAAAAGACTAGCAGTTAAAGAAGACACCTTTAAAAAATGTCCCTTAAGAAGCTACATAGCTTCTTTCATATGAGAGCTGTGACCCACAGCTTGCAATTATTGTAGATACTGATTTTGGATCTGACGTGCTTCTGCCAAGGATATCATTGAAGTCTTGGAACCTTTTCCCTAGTACCTTTGCGTCTTTTCTCTTGCGGCTTGCAGAGAGGCTTGGTCGTCGTATCGTCTATAGAGACATTGTTATCTTGGAGGGAAGTCTTCGCTTCGACACGGCGGTGGAATCCTGGAGCCAGTCTCTGAAAATGTAGATCACAGCACCCGTGGCATCTAGGTCTTCTCGGCGATCTTCAGTTTGTCTTCCCTAATTTACCCAGCATCTCCACCAAAAATGCCACGTGGAAAATTAGGGAAGACAAACTTCGGGATGAGACGACAATTTATTTAGGGCAAGAACAAACTATAAATGATAAACAAAAGATAATCAATGAGGGAAGTTTACTGGGTAGCAAAATATGAACATAAAAATTATACTCTGTTAATAAAATAATAAATACTTTGCTACAATATTATAAAATATATCCTCATTATTTCAACCTAAAGCTATGTCTGTAGAAGGATTATAAAGATCCGAAAGCTTTCACTTTTAACAAATAAAGATACGCATTGCTACTATTTAAATTTTTTTTTTCTATTTGTATATTTTAATAACACTTATTAAGAAATTGATATATATATAAATATAAAGAGACAAGGGTCGCCTCAACCGTCAAAATAGACGTCTAAACCCAGACGCCATCTATTGACCGTCGTCGCACCTAGCGGCCTCGGGTCGGTGACAAAGCCACAACTCCAGCTTTGGAAAATTGAAAAGAGTCCACCTAGAGACCATGGTTTCGGGGTAATGGCCCTCTTCAGTCTAGGGCGGACTTTATTCCATGAGATCCACACGGGATCTAATGGAATCTTGACAATGGCCAAAGAGGTGTTTAGCTGGAAAAGTGGCTGGGCCATATCTATGGCTAAAATATAGATGGAAATTTTTGCCGGGAAGAAATTGATCTAAATAGATGACGTCTGGTTTTAGACGTCTATTTTGACGGGAGAGGCGACCCTTGTCTCTTTAGATCAATTTCCTCCCGGCAAAATTTCCATCTATATATATGAAAATACTATGAAAACGTCATAACCGTTGTAAGCACTATCCATTTTTCTTCGTATTAAGACAACGGTAATCTTCCTATTCCCTGTAGAAGAAGGAACACAAGTCGCAGAGAAGAGCTACTTTATATAAAGCTTCTTATAAAGGAGTTATTCTCCCCAACTTTTGCTTCTTCTTCTATTTTCTCTTTGTTTTCTTTTAAAAGGAAAGAAATCTATCATCACACACTAAAAGAAAAAAAATGATAAGGCACAATTTGGATTATTGATTAGAACCAAAAGGTAATGAGACCACAGAGAATTTTTCCACTTTAAATTCTATGATTAATATTTTAGTTTTCTCTCTTATAAAACTATTTTCTTTTTTTATGTTATATTATTCACACACTTGATAACTGATATCTATTCAAAATTATATCTATTTATTTCGTTCAGTAATTTTGTTAAAGATGGTAGCAACACTGTTACTGAAACGTCACACATTATATTTGTATTTGATCTTGTTACCTTGTGTTTCTAAACAAAATACTAGTTCTTATCCCTTGTAGACGTGGTACAAGCCATGATAATCATGGTGGGTAGAAGTAGGCGACTGCTTTTACTGTAAGTGCACCACATGTCTACACATGTAAAAAGCAGTTCGACTTTGCACTTACAAATGTTCCAGAGCCCCGTTTGGTTACTTTCACTTGATGGGGTTGAACTTTTACAAAATTCAGTGGCCATTGGAGCATTATTTTTAATAAGAAAAAGGTGCCCAATGCGGGAATCGAACCCGGATCGTAGCGGTCGAAAACCAACGATTTAGACCATCTTTCCACCTACCCCCCAAAAAATGAAATTATTAGGCTTTGGCTCATTAGTGATAAACATTCCTAGCGGTTAACCTAACTTGATATATTCTGTATTTTTCTGCTTACTTAGGATATATAATTTTACAATTTAGAATAGGTAGATAGTGAACAGAATTTATAGTGAAATTGAATTATCAAAATTTAGGTGTGATTATAATATATGGCATATACTTTATATCTTTCCATAACTACTTACTTCTATAAGGTAAATTTGTTCATATAAATTTAATGATATCTGTCGATTAATACATGTAAATTTGTAAATACTTATTCATTAGTTTTAATTTATTTGTTTCTTCTATAATAGATACAAATACTTTAATATCGAGTTGAATAATAAATATTTGTTGAATAATAAATATTTTCTCAAAAGAATTAATATACCATTTTATGTTTACGGTGAATTTTCCTTTTCTCGGGGAAGTATCAGTAGGTTCTCACGAAGCCACTAATTTCATTCCCAAAGTTATACAATGTATTTAGACCTAAGATTGACTCTAACTGAAAAGAGCTTTAACACCCCATTAGCAAATATATATATATATATATATATATATGGCCGTGCGGCCGCGCGTCGCGCGAGCTCCTGAGTCTTTCGCTTTTTCGCCAGCTTAAAGTCTGTTTTGCTATTTCAAAATTGTATCATTCTTCTCATCTCTACTCAGGCTTCATTTAGAGCCATCACTCATCGAATTTCATCAAGTTTAAAATATTTCTTATTTCATAATTTTCATAAATCCGCAAAGCTACAAGTTGTAGCTTTGCCTCATTACCATGGCAACGGCCAAGTTGGTCGTTGCGTCATCAAACACGTCATTTGCTGCTGAGGACTCATTGGTCGCTCACCCTCATGAAGAAAAATCATTTACATCTAAACCATTAATCGCTGAATTACCATCTTTAGAGAAAAACAAACAGCAAGGCAATTTGCATACCCAAAGAAAACAATTTACGCCTCAAGAATGGAAGAAATTTGAAGAATCACGGAAAGAAACATACGAAAAAAGAAGTAAAAACATTAACTCCACCATCCAATTCACCCCCCTCTCGGATTGCAGTGCTGAGGAGCACCTATCCTCTATAGCCAAAATCATTGGACACGAAAACATCCACTCGGTTGGAAAGATGAATGGCCAGGCCGTTGTGTCGGTTGCCGATGGTGAACAGGCCCTACTACTCATTAATAAAGGCTTTGCTGTAAGAGGCAACACCATCTACCCAACGCCCCTATTCAACCCCCCAAAGAAATATATTCTCTCAGGAATACTTGCCTTCATCCCAGATGAAGAGGTCACCAAAGCCCTAGCGCCCTTTGGAGAGATCCTTAGCGTCAGACCCCTGCCTTTCCCCACCGAGAACCCCCTTTTCAAACACCTTTCATCTCTTAGAAGAGAGGTCGTGTTGAAGAGAGAGGAATCGACTGACATGCCGGCTATCATCTCAATCGTCTACATGAAAAGGACTTTTAAGATCTTTGTGGGCGAAGATATCACCTGCCTGAGATGTAAGAGACATGGACATATTAAATCCAAATGCCCATTCAACCCGGAAATCAGAGCCAACATCAAAAGAACTTATTCAGAAGTCATCAATCCCACAGCCCTGCCCGCTGTGCCAGGCCCATCAGGAGAATCAGTTACAGTGAAAACCACCGCGAATGATGAAACCTTGGGCAGGAAAAGAACACTGCCTGAGACGTCTAACGACAACACCGTAGAGGAGTGTACTGACCAGGGCAAAAGGCCAAAACCAAGTCCACCAACAATCGAAACCCCACTTCCCAAGAACATCCCGATGAATATTGAAGGGAAAAGGATTAACGTCGCTAGTTCTGCTGAAACTGACAATCTCGAGACTCCCCCCAACGAAATCCCTGTCGTACAATCCATTCTAATGAAAGACGGAAACGATTCAGATGACGACGCTCTTTCCATCAAATCCGATTTATCAATGACTTCCTTGCAATTCGAAACCGAATTCTACGAAGAAACAAAACCAGTCCCCCCTGGTGGAGGAACAGCCATTCACCCGTGTTCTGAATCGAGGACCGACGCAGGAACCGAAGATTCTGACGAAGACACATCAGCCAGATGCTCACAGTGGTCGATGGACTCCTCTCAGCTCCAGAGGGAGTTGATAGACTGCGAGCACAGAGACAACCCTAAAATGGAAAGGATCATCGCGTTGGTATTCAAAAGGGCAGGTATTTCTAGACAGACCAAAGTCTGTCAACAGCTTGAACTGCACCCCGACCTGAAGTATAGGACCTCCTGCTACCTCAAGAAAAATGAAGATTTTAAGTCAAAAAACTTCAGAGACCTCAACACCGACCAAAGAAAAGCACTCAACGACAAAATAGGCAAATTGAGGCTAATTTTAACAGAGATCGACAAGTATGATGCAGTATACGATGCAATCCTTGATGCAAAATATCCGACGAAGAAGAGACCACTTAATGCGTCTCAGCACGACAACTCTGACCAACAAGAAGACAGGAACCTAGATAAAAAACCTAAGCCCACTCCCCTAGAAGCGAAGACAACCCCTCTGCCATGTAGAGAAATGGAAATAGACGGAGAGACTACAACAGCTAGATCGACGCCCTCTTGATACCCCTTCCCCTCTGACTGCCGACTGTATTTGCCACTTTTAACTGAATAAAGACCGTTTTTCGCGTTATATATATATATATAAAAGCATATAACAATCATATATTTAATCAAAAATCATCTCTTTTTTATTCATCTGATCGAAGGAATCTTTCGTGAAAGCCTATCTTCAATTAACTAAGACGTATAAGCCTGAAACTGAAAAAGAGCTTGCTCGAAAGCTTCCTTATATCAAGTGAATAAAAAGGAATTGTGGATCCTTTAATAATGAACCTTATCGGATAATTAGACCTATTTTGTAAATTATTTCGTAGGATTCTATCAAATCGAAGCTGTTCTTGTCCTGATGAGGACTATAGCCTGAAACGATGTCATATAGGTTAGCTTCTGTCGGAATCTTCTCAAAGATAGCATTATATCCTAATCATCACACAGAATTGTACTTTCTTTCAGATATGATGAACAAAATTCATTGTTTTCATGCATTTTTAAAAGAAGAAAAGTTTTTTTTGGGGATGGCCATATATTTGCATATGTTCCCACATTGTGTATATACATATAAACGGTTGCTATCAACATTTTTAATAGAGTAAACCGATTAACTGCATGGTTTTCCTAACAACATCTACGCCGACGATTTTTGGAGTATATATACATAAGATTACTAAATGTTTTATCGGAAACAAAAACTGCAAGCGACTTTAAAAGTGGTTCTTAATCGTAGCGCATATCATCAAAAATGATTTATTAATTATAATATCGTTTTGGAGGTGTGTATAAAGCGATTAGATAGAAGTTACTTTACAAATGGCAGGCAATATAAACATTCTCTATGTTTATTTACTTGTTTAAATCCCCTATATATAGATAAAAATGATACGGTGGTTTATAGAGATCTCATTAATGTAATCACAAGTTTTCGGGCAACCCTGCTCTTCTATAGAAGTACATAAAACTAATAATATTATGTTATTATTCGTTTTAAGTACTCCTGTAGAAAGGTAAGAATTCCCAAAAGCTTGAGAATACATTAATAGAAATAAATTCATCCCCAGAAACCTGTTGTATTATTTTAATTCTCCACATGCAATATGAGTTCGCGATGAATGATATCGGAGAAGTTTGATTCTAAACAAAGTTAACAAAGTGTCTATGGTATAAGTTCTAGGTTAAAAGGGGGTAGCTAAGAGATAGGAATGTTGAGAGATAGTTAAGAGATAAGAAAGGAACGATGTTGAGCTCGGAAAACAAAGCTCTGGCGTCACAGACAAGTTGATCCGCGGCGATCAATACGAGCTGCGCCGCCAGTCTTCGAGATGTCCCACAGCCATGGATGAGCGTTGCTGGCCCGTGCTCTTCCTCAGCGTGGGGCTGCTCTCCTGTGAGTACATTTTATGGAGTGGGATACATGTTCTCCTTTAATCCTAGATAAACACTACCCGACACACTGACTCATCTCCGGGAGTTAATACACAGTCCGAAGACATGTTCTCTTACATATTTCTACAATGGTTTCGGTAAATCCGCGACTTTTATAGAGTAGAAAACATACAGGGCGATGTTTTTATTAATCATAGATAAACACTACCGACACGCAGACCGATCTCCAGGAACTAATACACAGTCCGATGACATATTATCTTACATATTTCTACAACGATTTCGGTAAAGACGCGACTTTTATAAAGTTGGAAACATACAGAGACATATTTTTCCTTAATCCTAGATAAAGATTAACCTACACACTGACCAATATCCTGGAGTTATAACATCCGAAGACATGGTATCTTACATATTTCTACAACGGTTTCAGTAAAGACGCGACTTTTATAGAGTTGGAAACATATAAGGCCATGTTTTTCTTTATTATTGGTTAATAGTATAGACACACAGACCAATCTCCTGGAGTTAGAACTGTCTGAAGACATGTTCTATCACTTATTTGTACAAAGCTTTCGGTAAAGACGCGACTTTTATAAAGTCGGAAATCTACAGAGACATGATTTCTTTCATCTCTATTCAAAAGTACTGTCACATACACGGATCTTTTAAAGTTAAAACAGCCCATAATCGTGTTTTCTCACGTTTCGTACAACAGTTTCGGCGCATATACGGATTTTCTGGTGTCGGAGAGTCCAGGACCATATGTTATAAATGCATATAAATTTTATAAATCTTGAATAAACAGCTTTTATAATGTTTTATCAATTTTTCTTATCATAATTTATCTTTTTCAGGATTCCGTATAAATGTTCTGTAACATATTTCCACAAAAGTCTGTGTTTTATCATTTTAATTTGTCGGTTCAAACAGATATGTATTTTTTAATGACTACTATCTATCACGATCTACGTCTTGAATATGTCTATTGCCTATGAATAGTTTTGACACTAACAGACTTGACCAACTTAGAAAATGTCTATAATTGTTTCAAAACTAGACCTGAGTAATTTAGTAAAATATACTTATTGTATATTCATCCTTTTTGGAATCTATTCATTATTATACTTATTGTATGCCTATTTTACCGCTAGATATTTCTACCATGACGATAATTGTTTTTGTCTCTTTATTCTGTTAACATATCAAATCCATCCCGAATTCAATTTTTCAAAATCTTATCACTCGCGTTTTCAAATCTCCGCGTATTGGTAATTTAACTTTACATCAATCATAATCCCAATTTCCCTCATTGATACCCACGAACTCAGCTTTTCTACTTGCTTTTTCTAGCTCACAAAATCAATATATTATTTATTATACTTATTTGATCTCACATCAATTTCGATCTCTCCACACAATCAGGATATTTTTTTAAATTTAAAGTTTCGTATAATTCACGATCCTAATTTATCCATTGTTGTTTAAAAATCACAATAATATTTGTATTTATGATTGATTCAATTTTTTTCAATATTCACGATCCCAAATTGTCTCTATTGTTGTTTCTGTCATTCATCCCTCACGCTAATTGTTGCCTTTATAGTTGATTAAATCTCTCAACATTCTCGATACTAATTTTCTCTATTGTTGTTTCTATCATTTATACATCACGCTCATTATTGCCCTTGTAGTTGATCCAATCTCTCAACATTCACGATCCCTTTTTCTCTATTGTTGTTTCTATAATTTATCCATTAAGCTTATTGTTGCCTTTGTAGCTGATTCAATCTCTCAAAATTCGCGATCCCAATTGTTTCTAATGTTTTTACGATCATTTATACATTGCGTTCATTATTGTGCTTATTATCGATAAAATCTCTCAACCTTCATTATCCCAATTTTATATATTGTTGTTTCGATCATTTATCCTTACTCTTACAGTTGTATTTATCGTAGATTCATTCTCTCAACATTCATGATTCCAATTTCTCAATTGTTGTTTCTGCCAAACATCCATTTCGCTCACTGTTGTCCCTATTATTTATTCAATATCTCAACATTCGAAACCCCAATTTTCTCTATTGTTGTTTCTGTCATACATCCATTGCGCTTACTGTTGTCCCAATGGATTAATCAATCTCTCAATATTCGTGATCCCATTGTTTCCATTGTTGTTTTGATCATTCATCCAAAACGCTCATTGTTATTTCATTATGGTTAATTTAATCTCTCAACGTTACAATTCAAATTTTATCTATTATTGTTCCTATCCTTCATCCATCATATTCATTGTTGCCTTCTTATAGTTTTATCAATCACTTAACATTAACGATCCTAATTTCTTCTATTGTTGTTTCGATCATTCATTCATCACGCTCATTGTTGCCTTTAGAGGTGATTCAATCTCTCAACATTCACGATCCCAATTTTCTCTATTGTTCTTTCTGTCATTCATCCACCACGTTCATTATTGTGCTTATGATCGATTCAATCTATCAATATTCACGATCCCAATTTTTTTATTGTTGTTCCGGTCACTCATTCATTGCCCTCATTGTTGCCCTTATAGTTGATTCAATCTCTTAACATTCGCGATCCCAATTTACTCCATTGTGGTTTCGATCATTCATCCATCAAGCTCATTGTTGCCCCTATGGTTGATTCAAACTTTCAACATTCACGATCCCAATTTTCTCTATTGTTGTTCCAATCATTCATCCATTACGCTCATTGTTGCTCTATATAGTTGATTCAATCTCTCAAAATTCACGATCCCAATTTTCTCTATTGTTGCTCCGGTCATTCATCCATTTCGCTCATCGTTGCTCTCATAGTTGATCCAATATTTAAACAATCAAAATCTAAATTGTCTCTATTGTTGCTCCGGTCATTCATCCATTACGCTCATTGTTGCCCTCATAGTTGATCCAATATTTCAACATTAGAAATCCCGATTTACTCTATTGTTGTTCCAGTCATTCATCCATTACGCTCATTGTTGCTCTATATAGTTGATTCAATATCTCAACATTCACGATCCCAATTTTCTCTATTGTTGCTCCGGTCATTCATCCATTACGCTCATTGTTGCTCTCATAGTTGATCCAAACTCTCAACATTCGAAATCCCAATTTTCTCTATTGTTGCTCCGGTAATTCATCCATTATGATCATTGTTGCTCTCATAGTTGATCCAATATTTCAAAATTCGAAATCCCAATTTTCTCTATTGTTGCTCCGGGCATTCATCCATTACGCTCATTGTTGCTCTCATAGTTGATCCAATATTTCAACATTAGAAATCCCGATTTACTCTATTGTTGTTCCAGTCATTCATCCATAACGCTCATTGTTGCTCTCATAGTTGATCCAATATTTCAACATTCGAAATCCCGATATTCTCTATTGTTGCTCCGGTCATTCATCCATTACGCTCATTGTTGCTCTCATAGTTGATCCAATATTTCAACATTCGAAATCCCGATATTCTCTATTGTTGCTCCGGTCATTCATCCATTACGCTCATTGTTGCTCTCATAGTTGATCCAATATTTCAACATTCGAAATCCCAATTTTCTCTATTGTTGCTCCGGTCATTCATCCATTACGCTCATTGTTTCTCTCATAGTTGATCCAATATTTCAACATTCGAAATCCCAATTTTCTCTATTGTTGTTCCGGTCATTCATCCATCACGCTCATTGTTGCTCTCATAGTTGATCCAATCACTCAACATTCGAAATCCTAAATTTCTCTATTGTTGCTCCGATCGTTTATTCATCACGCTCATTGTTGCTTTCATAGTTGATCCAATCACTCAACATTCGAAATTCCAAATTTCTCTATTGTTGTTCCGATCGTTTATTCATCACGCTCATTGTTGCTCTCATAGTTGATCCAATCCCTCAACATTCACAATCCCAATTTTCTTTATTATTGCTCCGGTCATTCATCCATCACGCTAATCGTTGCTCTCATAGTTGATCCAATCTCTCAACATTCACAATACCAAATTTCTCTATTGTTGTTCCGATCGTTTATTCATCACGCTCATTGTTGCCCTTATAGTTGATCCAATTTCTCAACATCACAATCCCAATTTTCTCTATTGTTGTTCCGATCGTTTATTCATCACGCTCATTGTTGCTCTCATAGTTGATCCAATATTTCAACATTCGAAATCCCGATTTTCTCTATTGTTGCTCCGGTCATTCATCCATTACGCTCATTGTTGCTCTCATAGTTGATCCAATCACTCAACATTCGAAATCCTAAATTTCTCTATTGTTGCTCCGATCGTTTATTCATCACGCTCATTGTTGCTTTCATAGTTGATCCAATCACTCAACATTCGAAATCCCAAATTTCTCTATTGTTGTTCCGATCGTTTATTCATCACGCTCATTGTTGCTCTCATAGTTGATCCAATCCCTCAACATTCACAATCCCAATTTTCTTTATTATTGCTCCGGTCATTCATCCATCACGCTAATCGTTGCTCTCATAGTTGATCCAATCTCTCAACATTCACAATACCAAATTTCTCTATTGTTGTTCCGATCGTTTATTCATCACGCTCATTGTTGCCCTTATAGTTGATCCAATTTCTCAACATCACAATCCCAATTTTCTCTATTGTTGTTCCGATCGTTTATCCATCACGCTCATTTTTGCCCTTATAGTTGATCCAATCTCTCAACATCACAATCCCAATTTTCTCTATTGTTGTTCCGATCGTTTATCCATCACGCTCATTGTTGCCCTTATAGTTGATCCAATATCTAAACATTCGCGAGCTCACTGTTTTCGTATTAATTATAGAACAAACAATAAATACATCAAACGATCTATTTTCCTTTGGTAAATATACAGTTTTCATTTTTCATTTTATATAAACTCCATTTACCACAAAATTACAAATAGATAAATTAATATACATGATATAAATATTTAAGTAATTTTATCTAAGGTTTTTATAACTTTATTCTTATATTAATAAGATAAAATATATATATATATATTCTTAAATATATTTTAAAAGATAATCTTCATCGCGCAAAGGTTAACTCCATTCTATCGTCTTTTATATCTACATATCGTGTGATGCATATACACATACTAGCCGAATGACCCAGGCAACGCCCGGGTTTTACCCTATTAAATGCTTTTATTCAAATACTATTCGTTACAATTATAAATCGGCGCCATGGATGTCATTCTTGTATAATATATAAATGAGTTTTAAAAATTGTAAAAAAAAAATCCATCGGCCGGGAATCGAACCCGGGCCGACCGCGTGGCAGGCGAGCATTCTACCACTGAACCATCGATGTTTATGAGAGATGGCCATATTTGGGTATGTATTCCATTCACAAAAGCAAACGGTCACAGAATTAATTATTAAGAATTGTTGCTTGATGACTCTGATAACTGTATATTTTAATATCTTACTAAATGTATTTTATTCTGTATATTCTATTGATACAAGCAATAATTACTCAGAAATTCTTCGAATGAGGAAAATGAGATTTTGGGCAAAGAGTTTATTAATTCATTTTGAGATGCTGCAAGCTTTCTAACAAATTTTGTTATTTTACAGTAAAATCCAAAATATAATCTACGCGCGTACGTAGACTATATTTATCTATGATAAGTCTGATGCACACCCGCTTGTAGATCCTTTTGCTTTTTAGATTTGCCTAATGAAGAGCACAATTTGATCGAAAGCTTGCAGCACCTCAAAAAAATTAAGAAACTCTTTGCCCAAAAGCTAGTCTTCTTTATACTAATATACTATTGATACAAGTTAAAATTTATACATTATGTACAAAAAGGCAGATATCCAAATAATTATGCACCAAAGTACCACGTTCACCATGTTCATCATCCTAATAAAAACTCTACTACTGATTATAAGGAATGGATTTCAATACCAATTTTGAAAAATTCAGACAAAATTCAACTTCTAAACTGTAAATTCGACCGTTTTGATAACTCTTTCCGTAGGATCGTATGAAATATAAGTTGTTACTGTGTTCTGATGAAGGCCATAGCCCAAAGCCATGGTATACAGGTTAGAATTATGTCTGGATTTTGCCAATATTTGTGTTTTGGCTAATTACTTAACGCTACTAGTAAACCTTTTCTAAGGTGTTGAACATAATGCATCAATTTAATGCATAATTAAAGGGAGAAATGCCTCCTTTACTACATCAATACTATCCTTCTTCAGCTTTTTGTTATATAGTAATCGGTCCCTGTCACATCAACAGATCAAACACCTCTTTGGTAAATTTGACCGATTTGATAATTCCTCGTGTAAGATGTTGTAAAATGGATGGCAAATTATCCGAGAGGCCAAGATACCAGAGTAAGGTTAGGGAAAGATGGTGGACTCCAGTTGCCATGTGTGTGAATGCCTAAAACGGCATTTCAGCGTGGGTAAAGAAGAGCAGGCATCCTGATTAGACCAGGAACACGAACTGAATCTGGATACAAGGTAACAATGGTATGAAATTCCGTTGGCTCCAGAAGTCCGGATTACACACAGAAGAGAGATTTTGTTTGAAACAGTTTATTGACCACACATGTCAATAGTAGGAGAAAATATGCTATTCTATATATATGTTACGGCTTGGAACTTTAATGAAGAGTAAAATTTAAAAATAAGAATAAAATTATATGAAGAGAGTGAAAAATTTACAATTATATTCCAACATGGAAGTTCTCCCAAAGATGAAGAGTCCTTTTCCAAGCATAGAGGATCCTCACAGATGTCCCTAATTTCCTGAGACATGAAGGACCTGTGGATTCTTGATTTGGCCGAATATGTTAAGACAATTTTAAACTCATGCAGGCAACGAGATTCACAGAAAAGAGGAAGAAAGACAGATATTATAAAATCTAAGTCACCTTTGTTCTGATGAGGGCCAAATCCTGAAAGCATAGTATACAGGTTGGCTCTTTGTCTAAATTTGTCAAAATTGGTGTCATTACTTATTCTTCATCATCAGTAGAAAGGATATTTTGATAAAGAGAGAAAAATCAAAGATAAGGAGGATAAGTTTCTTTTATGAACAAACAATCAAGCTTTCGGGCACAAAGTCGCCCTTCTACAGGAATAAAAATATACAAAATCAAGATCCGTCTATATATATACAAATAATTAGCATAATTAATAAATAAATATTAGAAATTAGAGATATAACATTTAAGTTTTATGTCTGATGTACGAATCAGGTAAATCAAGTGAGACTCTCGTGTCTCGAGTGTAAGGCCTTAACAAATTATTTTTAAGAGATAAAATTTTATTTTATGTGTGATATACGAAATAAATAATAGGAGAAATGTGAATATGCTAATATTTGGTATAATCTTCTAATTAAAAATCAATAAGTTGTTGTATTAACAGCTTATGAAAATATTTCGTTATAAAGATCCGGAATATCAATGTGCCTATTGATGCTATTATATTTCAGAGATAGTAGCGCCTCTACAACCAATCTCTTATATTTATGTTGAATGTTAGAAAAATGTGAACGGGGTTCAATTGTATTAAAAGTAAATATTTATTTATTACTTATGCTAATTATTTGTATATATATAGACGGATCTTGATTTTGTATATTTTTATTCCTGTAGAAGGGCGACTTTGTGCCCGAAAGCTTGATTGTTTGTTCATAAAAGAAACTTATCCTCCTTATCTTTGATTTTTCTCTCTTTATCAAGTTACTCCAGAGGATTTTATTTTATTTAATTATAGAAAGGATATTTAACTAAGGTTATAAACACGGTACATTGTTGTACATATATTGTTGGAATATTACCACTGAAAGATAACCAACTGGTTTACATAAGGAAATTAAAGACAGCTGGTGAAATTTGGAATTCTTTAAAGGATTTATATGAACAATCATATTTGTCGAATAAATTATTTCTATTGAGAAAATTATACAGAATGAAACTTGAATCAGTCAAATAATCATTGTTATGTAATTTAAGCAAATAAAAAGGATGAATTCGTAACCAATTTACCTTTACATATTATTTATTAAAAATAAAGAAGGCATCTCCTGACCTTGTTTTTTCATGTGTTAAGCCTCTTTACGCAAATTTGGCCTTAAATACCCATTTCTTGATTTCTCAAGAAGTCATTGGGACCAAAAATATTTTTGGTCGCAGTGGTTACAGCCTACTCCACGCTGACGAGCGCCAACAGCGCGAAACGCGTTCGTGGATGGCTTTTCTTGATTTAGCAAGAAATTGGGTTGGCCAAATATCACGGAGAAAGCTAAATAAACGCTTAGTTTATTTTTGCCCCACTAGATGGCGCTCTGCCATCTAATCAGCACATGTGCTCGTGGTCAGGAAATGCCTTCTTTATTTTTAATATCAACACCTGACCCACTTATCTTTTTTTTTCTATTGTTTTTTATATATTATTTATTATTAATAGCATTTATACAAAACAAATCTTAGTACTTCTTACTTACTTTAATTACATAATATAAATAATTAAAGGGAGAGGTGTTTCCTTTGGTACATCTATACCATCCTCCCGGAATGTTATGTTATGTTTGAGTTGAAATAAACCATAAACTTTCTATAGAACGCCCATACTCAAATATTTCTTATTTTAAATTGTGCATATATATATACAATCCTATGATAAAATAACTATTCTCCTTAAAGTTGCATAAAATAATGTATTTTTAAAACCGCAAACGCGCTTTGATGTACCTACATATTTTATTATCGCAAAATTGAATAAAATATATGTTTAGAATTGTTACATCATAAAGAATTTAATAGAATTTATCACAAAGGGAATACTTTAATTCTTAGCTATCATATACTATGGTGGTGGTGTTTATTTCTAAAGACCATGTCTAGATCTTCTTTAGCTATGATATGTTATTTGAAAGGATTTAAAAGCACGAATGTTTCTTTTATACATAATGAAACTTCTACTGTCCTTACTGCGATAAAAATAGATATTGGGAGGGCTTGGCTCATCAGTGGTGAACCCTTCCAGCGGTTTCGCCAATTTAATCCACCAGACCGCTTCTCAGAGCTCTAATACTGTATTGGACGATTCTGCTTATATACGCAGCACTGAAGGGTGGAATCTCAGAAATGGTTTTCAAGGAGACTATGGACATTAGCTTATGAGCATCACTGATGAGCCAAGCCCTCCCAATATATGTTTTCATCGCAGTAAGGACAGTAGCAGTTTGTATTATGTATAAAAGAAACATTCGTGCTTTTAAATTTTTTTATTTTATATGTATAGATGGCGCGTTATTGCTTTGTGTTAAGATATGGTATTTATTGGCCTGATCCTTTATGCTTAATTCCGACAGAATATGATTTGGGGAGACTTCTATGGCATTACAATTTATCAAAATTCGAAACTATTATAGACGCGTATGATATATTTTAAAAATAAACAATTTATACTATCCTTACTGCAATGGAGAAATTAATGGGAGCGCCTGGCTCATCAGTGGTGGACCATCCTAGTGGTTCACCTGTTTAATCTAAAATGCCACTGTTATATTGCATTTTTCCATCTTTCTTTTATAGTGATATTGTTGCTAGACTATTGGAATGGGTATTTTAGATGAACTATGGACATAAGCTTTGAGGACAGCAGAATTGCACACATTTATAATTATATAAAAAACTCCATTGCAGTAAGGACACTAGAAATTGTTTATTTTAAAAAGAATCATACGCGTCTATAATAGTTTCGAATTTTGAAAATAGATGGTGCGCTAATCCATCATAATTATAATTTATACAGGTTTTATATATATATTTTTTGTCTATTATGGACTTTCAATGTTTAATAGGGTTATTTCATATTCTTGTTGAAGTTTTTTTGTTGGTTTTTATCGAGTTTTTTAATTATTCTATTTTTTTCAATAATCTGTACCATTAGTGATTTGACGGAGACCTTTGTCAGTTTTGGAATTTTAAGTTTCTCAATATAGCCACTTCATAGTCTTGTTAAAGCTGTATGTTAGTTTTTATCGTGTTTTTCAATTATTCTTTTTGCTTCAGCGATCTATTATATTGGTGATTTGATAGAGCTTTCAGTTTTGATTTATTCACATTCTTCTAGTGCGGATATATTTCTTCAAAGGTGAGTTTGTTACTATGGATAGGTGGGTGACATGCCTATTTTTGCTAATTTATCAACTTCTTCATTAAGTGATATATTAACATGGAAGGTGAAATCAATTGAATTATTGTACACCAGTTATGTGTTAAAGCAGAATTTACGTATATAACAAATATTTCGTTATTTATGTATGTAACGTTAGCGTGAGCTTTAGCTTTTATCAAACATAGGCACAATATAAATATATATATGTGACAATATAGTGGTAATAATGTGGTGAGGAGAGAAATAATCACACGACGAGTTGGAAGAGGAATCTGGAAGCCATCCGAGAGAGAGAGGGAGAGCGATGGGCTGTGCGCTGAACGACCGTCTGTGACCACCACCCCCCAACTATCCAAAAATAGGTCCTGAGGGTTCTAATAAAAGCCCTCCGGTCGCCCTCTGGAATGTGGTCAGTGGTTAAAAATGGCCGTAACTTAGTTGTCTTCTATCGACTACGTCTCTCTCTCTCTCTGGTCGACTGCAGATTTACTTTATTATTTCTGTAAGAGCACATATTATGACATATATATATATTTTTTACTTTTGTACTATTTTTTCATATATAGTTTCGCATGCTCGTGCACTTTGGCTTTAAATACTCAGATCTTGCTTTTTCAAGAAATCTTAAAAAGCGTTTTGATCGTTGGTGTACAGCCTGCGACTCATTAACGAAGTCAATAAGCCTGAAATGCGTACATGGTTGGATTCTTTTGATATATCAAGGCACGGTATTTGCCAATAATTTGAATTAATTAAAATCTATGATTAGTTGTTATTTATTCCAAAATATGGCGCAAGCCATCAGTAATATTCTTTTGCATGATCAAGAGAAGCTTTTGGTTTAATTTAGCCACTTGATCCCAGTACAATATCAAGTTTTTACTTTCTTTCACCAAAAATATATTTTTTAGGAAGATCTATGTATCTCTAAACCTCAATTTATTTTTGTGTTGTGTATACTGAAATAAATAAACTTTGATTTAAGTAAACTTCATTTTATCAATACAAAAATAATATCTATGAAAAATAGAGACTTCGACCAGTTAGAGGTTTTTATTTTCTCAACGTTTCGACAAAATTATTTTGTCTTGGTCAGGAGAATTTTTAACGCCTTGCCAAATGATTTATTTTTATTTACTTCTCCTGACGAAGACAAAATATTTTTGTCGAAACGTTAAGAAAATGGAAAACTTTAACAATGGCTAGTTCTCATACAAATATGAATGTAGGCCAGGCAACTTCTATCTTTACGAAAAATAATATCATAAGATTCAATAAATGAATGAAAATTATTTAACATATTTAAGAAATGAAAATGAATTAAAGCACAAATATTTATTTTTAAAGGATTATGTCCATAGTTTGCTTTAATACCATTTCTAAGATTCCACCCTTCAGTGTGTAGCATCTAAAAGCAGAATGATACTGGCTTTGTCCTTATTTCTTGCGGAAGAACATTGCTCGATGAAAATATATAAATGTAGTTCTACTGTCCTAAAAGGTTATGGCCATAGTTTGATTAAATACCATTTCTAAGATTCCACCCTTCAGTGTGGCATATAAAAGCAGAATGATCCAATACAGTATTAGAGGTCTAAAGAAACGGTCTGGTAGATAAAACTGGTAAACCGCTGGGAGGGTTCACCACTGATGTGCCAAGCCCTCCCAATATATTTTTTTTTCATCGCAGTAAGGAAAGTAGAAGTTTGATTTATTTGTTAAAATAAACATTAGCGTTTTTGTGTTTTCATTTGTACTATATAGATGGCAAGTTATTGCTATGTAATAATATTTACTTATATTGTATCTGCACTATTTTGAATATTTCGTTATGTTTTTAGAAAATAGCACTATTTTACATAGTTATTGATTGTGCGTTTGTAAGATATAAATACCGTTGTCAGTTTAAGAGCGCCAGTCCAGTAGCACGTTAAGTCTGTCTTGTACCTTATCTTGTGTTGGCAATGAAAGCCTTATTTGTCCACGTGTTGGCGATTGGAGAAACACGACATCACAACATATATTATCAGACTTTTTTTTCTAGGGAGAAGTTTATTTTTAATAAAGCACTCTTATATCTAGCTTTGATGCTCAAATAAAACTTATATTCTGAATCCTGATGTTTATATCCCAATAGAGAAATAATATCAATAAGCGAACAAATTAAGAAATTGATTAAAATTTAAAGAGGACCAACAAAACTATATATATAGTTAAACCAGTCTATAGCGCCCCCTCTGAATAGCACCTCCCTCTCTATAGCCGCCGATTTTAAATACGTAGTACGATGCAATTTACATTAAAAGTGACCTGTCTATAGCACCCCCTCTCTATAGCACCCTATTTTGGTGAGTCCAAAGAGGGGGCGCTATAGACTGGTTTAACTATATATAACTTGATTATAAAACTTGATATTATAAAATAAAAAACTTCAATTAAATAATAATATAGTATATAGTAGAAGGTTTTCACACATGTATCTATAAAAATTAAATTTTAAATTTATTTCGAAACACAATTACCAAAAAATCATCTCAAAACTTAAAAATATTTATATTGAAATTTTGTGCTAAAAATTGATCTAGGAAAATAAGTTTATCGTGAAACAAACAGATATTTTTTATAAATAAAGGTGAGTATATTTAAAATAATATAGAGATAGAAAATGTAATAGAACATTTCTTAAAGTTTAAAATTATTATAAAAGCGAAAATATAATGAGATCAGGTGGATAAATTGAGAAAAAGGTATCACCTTGTGCAATTTGAAGTTGGCGATGACTTGCGCCATCTATCGGAATAAATATCAACTAATCGTTGATTTGAGCAGCAGCTTTACACACCCAAGATAGTGGACATTGTGACTGCTGTGATAGAGATGTATTGAGACATCTGAGGCTCTTCATTGGACAAGAAAACAACAATAACAATCGTTGATTTTTAAATTATATCATAATTAGACAAATTCCTTCTATAGAATAATCAAGAAAAGGTATTTGGTCAATTCTGAAAAAATTAAAATTCAACCATTAGTTGATATTTATTCAGACAGATGGCGTAAGTCCTCAGCAAATTTTAGTTGCACGATTAGGATATGCAAATTTATTTACTTTCGCAAAGGTTTTGTGTATTGAACAAAACGTCGAGCTTTCGAGATCTTGTTCTTCAACAGGAATAATTATGTTTAGAGACACGCAGGTTATTTCTATGCATTGTTTAGTGTTGTTAGACAAACTGTAGAGTATAATGTAACTGATCTGTAATATCGATTCCTCTATGTTAATTCTGTTTTTAGCAAAATATAACAACGTTTGAAGAGGTGTGTCTTATACGAACTTTATTCGCAAGCTTTCGGACGCATGTGCAAAGCTTGCGTATAAAATTCTTATAAAATACTCCTCTTCAAACGTTGTTATATTTTCCTATTTTTATTCAAATAGTTCAATTTAGGTAATTCTGTTTTTGTTCTCTGAAATAAGTGATTCACGTGTCGATCTTTCTGATTCGGTTGCTGTATGCTACTGTAATGTCAGCTTATGTTACCTAGGTTGAACTTATGGCCGTTATTTGAATTATATTGATATACACTCATGGACAAAGTTTAAGGCAGTTGTACCTTTTAGCATTTATATCGGGATTCAGACAATAACTTTGAATAATATTACAGTGACCTTTTTATTGTGAAGACAGACGAGATAGTCAAGTGTGAAAAAAATTACCTCTGTCGCCGTCAAAAAAAAAACAAAAAAAAAAAAACAGGCGAACTGCGACAGTGACCTATATTGAAGACACACGAGATAACCAAGTGTGAACAGAATTGCCCCCTGTCTCCTTGAAGATAATAATAAAAAAAGACGACCTGCGATTTAAAAAAAAATTCCACTTCCTTTAGTTTTGTCCATGAGTTTATGAGGGATCTGATTTTTAATGTTGATATTGCATTTATGTTTTTAATATTCTGGTTTCTATTTTATTAGAAGTTTAACTTAAATGAATAAGAATACAATATAAAAGGGGATTCGAATGAATAAATTCTACGGTTTGGTTGTGTGGCTATATTCTCTAATATCTTCAATGAAATATGTTATTTTGCCTATGTATATGTTGAGAGAATAAATAATTTGTGAAAGTTGGTAACAGAACAGGTCTCGTTGGCTCGCGGCTTAAGGGTATTGCAAAAGGTGCTGAAAAAGTTTTATAAATTTTAATTTTATGCTCAATTCTACTTAACATTCTAACATATTAATTAATATAGATATTTTATATTTTAATATTGTGTGTAAATATGTGGTAGTATTGTACTCAGTGATTTTTCCTATAAATAGATGCATTAAACCCCGTTAAATCAACTCATCATTTGATATTTTATTTAAAGAAAATGTTCAGTTTTAAAACAATAATTAGGACCTGTTTTAGAAATTTCAGGACAAACCAAACCTATTTACCATGATAAAAGGCATTTCCTAATCGTGAAACTAGAAGATTCTGATGGCTTTTGCATCTGTCAAAATATTCATTAAAGATGACGCAAGCAATCAGCAATTTTCAGTTACACGATCAGTAGATGTATTTTTCTTAATTTATCCATCTTGATCCGGTATACAATTACAATTTTATACTTTTCTTCACCGTATACCATTATTTACAAGACATGTGATTATTAAATGATTAAATATCCTTTCAAAATAAACCAATTCTATATTTTGTTCTTCATTTTTTGAAAAGAAATTGGTAGAGCTTGGTCTATCCGCAGAGAACTCTCCCATATCGTTTTTAGAAATCAAATATTTACATGCAATTCTACCGTCTTCCAAACCTATGTTTCCGTAATTTGCTTAAATATCATAATTACGGATCTCTAGAGTCTAGCATATTTAAACAGAATATTCCAATACAGTATTATATCTCTAAAAAGGGTCTGGTAGATTGAATTGGTGAAACCTCTGGGAAGTTTCACCATTAATGAGCTAAACCCTCCGAATAATTTTCAATGATCTCTAATTTATTGGACGAGTTTGCTTACTAATGCTACACTGAAGGGTGGAATGTCAGAAATGGAATTAAGGCAAACTATGGTACAAAGTAGAGAGAGGTTTTTTATTTTTATTTTAATTAAGAAAATTTCGAGAATAATAGTTTCACATTTCCTGTATTTAGATAGAGTTTTATCACCTTAAGTTTAATTTATACCATGGTTTATAAATAAGCTATATAAAGGTTGAATTTTGTTTGAAATTTCTAAAACAGTTGGCTTACTTACAGATCTGTTTCTTATATCGTTGCTTTAAAGACTCAATAAAGTCAGTTTATGCAATCACCCTAAAGGAAATGTTTTTTTCTTATTTATATAGATATTAAATATATATTCATATATTATATCATTTATATATTTGTATTTCTTATATATATAACTATTTTACCAGAGAGACATTTTTAAATTCAAAAAGGTATTTTAATATCAATATACGAAAGATATTTATTCTTTTTTTAACAATAGTTTGGAAATTTTAGCATGACATAAATTTCATAAAAAACCAATTTCAACCAAATTATATAATTTCGAATAAAAATTTGGAAAAAATGGGAAAAAAATTCTTCCGTAATTTTAAGTTTAATATCACCTTGCTCAGTGATAGAATTCACAATGATTCAATTTATTATCTGTGAGAAATATATTCGCTCTTTCAAGATATCGCAGAATATTACAATATGCCCATTTATCGGAAATTGTAAATAGAAAAAATTCAAATAAAGATTGATGCTTTATTGATTTCCCTTTCTATACGACTGGGTAACACAAATCCTTTCATAAAACGACATTCTTATTAATCCAGATAACATAAAATTTATTATAATATAAAATTAGCAAAACTTGTTATATGATATAAAAATATATTTACTAAAAGAGGCACCTTCCACTTTAAAAATGCATTAGACAATGCATTATCAATATTATGTTATGAATTTGCGCACCATCTGTTATGAGAATTTCAAACTATTTTTGTAGGTATTGAGGCCCTCCCATTAATTTATGATTTCACTAAGGGCAGTGTTGTTTGTTGCAGTTGTTTAATTTCAAAAAGAATCACATACGCGTCAACATAGTTTAAATTTCTCACCATATATTATGTTTATCACACAGAACAAAACGTGATGGGAATTATAAAGAATGAGACACGAAACCAGTTTTGATAAATTCGAACGATTTCAATTTTCCTTCGTAGAATGTTGGGAAATCGAAGCTGTCCCTGTACTGATAAAGTTCGTAATGGATGCAGGTTGTTGAATTTTGTCAGAATTCGCCAAAGCTTGTATTGTGGCTCATTCTTTACCTACACAATTACATTCTTCAGTGGGGTGCTAAACAGAAATACATTGTTTTAATTTATTGTTTAAATGAGAGATGCTTACTTTGGTAGATGAATACCGTCTTACTGTGGAATAGACGCTAAAACTAAGTGTAAACTATTTACCGTCTTCGCAAAATAGCGAACTCAGGTCGTTGACAAAGTCACAACACCAGCTCTGGCAAACTGAGAAGCGTCCACCTAGAGACCATGGTTTCAAGCTAATGGCCCTCGGTCAGTCTAGGGCGGACTTTATTTCATGAGATCCTCAAAGAATAAAAAGAAATATTTACAATCTGCTCTAGAATGAAAAACCATGGTCTCTAGGTGGATGTTTCTCAGTTTGTCAAAACTGGTTTTGTTGCTCTGTCACCGAACTGAGTCCGCTACTTTGAGGATAAGGCCAAAATATGACGCTTATATAGTTATAGGAGTAGCACCTCGACCAGTATCAGCGAGTTGGTCGCTTCGCTCGCCCGACCATGGAGAAGCTACGGGGTCCATCTGAATATACCACTCTCCAATATGATCAATAGGAAATTTTCATGGACGGATATTCTTTGACCTGATGAAATTTTTAAATCAGAATCGAAATTAAAGATGCGGCCCACGTAATGCCCAGAAGAAAATCGGCTCGGCTCCTCCAGGCGCCGCACCATAGAGATCCCTAATATTATAAAGGTTGTACGCCTTTTTCGTCAAAGATTATCTCGACTTTCTCTAACTACAATTCAGGCGGCTGAAAGGAAAATATCATCGACGTTCGCTGGGACGTTCCAATTTCCGAAAATTTCTCCAGATGGCGCAGGAATGGAGAAAAGGGCTACGCTGAAACTACCCTTCCGAAGCCCTCTGCGCATTCTAAATTGGTGGGTGACGTTCCCATCGACCTTGATGGTAGCTTTGGCTCCGCGTAGAGCAAGTTGAGCCATTCCACAAAGAGCGAGGGCAGGCCGATAGCGCAGCTGGGAGCGCCTTGTTAAAAGCGAATTCAATGTCGGGGGAGATGACTGCCAGAGAAGTCTTGTTTTTGAAGGCCAGGAAGAAAATGACTCTATAAGACAGTGACCCGCTTCATCGAGCAAATATCTCCTCAGAGTGAGGTGAAATCTGCTATCATGTGTCTATTACAAGGGAAAAGGCTGGGTGAAGTAGCGTGCCTGCGGGCCAGACACAGCGTCGTCAGACACACACGTGATGTTCTAGGAAGGATATATTTCCGAAACGGTGTACCTTTGGCATTCGGGCGAGATGGCAGGCAGGTTTGGATGCAAACGACCCAGAATAATAGCCGTTGATAATTCTATAGTCCGCCGTTGGTCGAGATATGGGCCGCTAACCACTTAGGCCCAGAACACCGTTCGCTTTAGAAACGATTCAGAAGATGTTTATCCTTGAGGATTCGTGCAAAGCTCCCGAAGCTTAGTTTCGACGAGGACGCAAAGCCCTTTACGGGCCCGCAGGCACGCTACTTCACCCAGCCTTTTCCCTTGTAATAGACGCATGATAGCAGCTTTCACCTCACTCTGAGGAGATATTTGCTCGATGAAGCGGGTCACTGTCTTATAGAGTCATTTTCTCTATAGTTTCTTTCACGGGACCCAGCAATGGCCTTCGGGCTGCAGATTGAGATGTCAAAACGCTCTCTGAAAGGAAAGAGGGTTGTTTCTGGCTCTGTCCTTCAAAGGGTTCCTCTGGGCATCGAAATGAGTTTGCAGTCCTAGCGATGTAGTATGGCGCGTAAAGAACGCCTAAGTTCAGGGAGAGAGGGGTTGTCGGTGTCTAAGCTCTCTGTCTCTAGCCTGGAGGCCCAAGAACTGGTGCGCTCTGGCGATGCAGTTTTGGTCTTCAGCGCGGAGAATGGAGAGCCACTTACGGAGAGCCGCTTCAGTTCCCCCCATTCTCTCCATAGATCTCCTGGAAGGATGCCTCCAAACTTCAGAGAAGCTTCGCCAAAGAAGCTCTTCAGCTATCTCGGTGACTGGCGCTGATCGAATAAGCGCTGAGATGGATGGCTTAAATGGTAAATAAATATACCGCACTTGGAGAAGGATAGCGCGGTGGTCTGAAAAGCGGTGTAGTCAGTAACGGGTGATACGTCCGGAGAGTCTTGATGAACTCGATACAAACAAGAGGCGTCTACCCGGCTTCCGTAACTGGCAACCTTCGTAGGCAGGTGCGCGGTATTGAAGATGGTGGCGGTGTCGACGAGGACGGTCCAGTCCAGGAGTTCCGCGAAGGCTTCCACCGCTCCAGACCAGATGTAGCTCGAAAACTCCAGCGAGATGTTAAATCATCAAGGGTTTACGCATTATCCCTGATGGCTTTTTCTAAAAAGAGATGCAGTTAGAGAAGCCGTTCTTTAGGAGTTCAGGAGAGGTAGAAGTTAAATATGCGGGTCCCCCCTCGAGAGCTCAGAAGTTGATGCAGGCGATGACAATCTTGCATGGCCACAGAACGCGGAGCCACAGTACAATGAATCCCTAGCCGCGAAGACGGAGCCGTAGCCCAGAGAGAGGTTTGGACGTTGTTCAGGGCCAGCACCCTCGTCTATTTCAAGAACGCGACATCCGTTGCGTTCTGATTAAAGAAACACCACAACTCCAAACTTCTTTATCGAACGATGAAGCGAGGCACATTGAGGCATGCTATGTGTAAGCTCATGGCGACCTTCAAACTGCTTCATTCCTGGTGGTGGTGAGCCGATTTTAGAGGGTGCATGCTTTATCCTAAACACCGTGGATGATTTACACGATTATAATGATAAGGTAGACCAACCTTTCAGCATTCAGGTACGAAATACCTCCTAGAGCGTTAGGAAATGATTGCCTCAATAATCTTTCCTTATCCCTGCTTATTGCATCAGTGTCCTTGAACAAGGTGTCGGGAAGCGGTTAAAGGAACGCTTTCATTGTCCAAGGACTATGAACTTTTTCACAGTGGATTCCACAAGATTGGTCAGAGTAGTGGTTTCTTCCTGCACCTGGCTTCCAGGGGGAAGGGGCATGATAGGAGCTGCGCTGTAGGCAGGCTTTCTTTACTAGATAAGGTATTTTTTGCCGCTGGTGAAGTTTCTGCCTGGTTGTTAACATCGGCAGAAAATATTTTCATAGGGACCAAAGATTTTCCGGCAAGGGTCTCCTCAGGCCTCGCATATCTATCTGCAGCTGAAGAGGTTGCAACAGGGCTCGACGATAGCGTTGTTTGGGTGGAAGGAGAGAAAGATCCATGCTGGAAGGTAGGTTTTCGAGGGTAGCGCTCCTCACATTTCACGCTGTAGGTGATGTATGCTAGCGTCATTTAACCCCTTGTTGTGATTTCCAATTTTACCGGAAGCTGGTGGATCTTTATGCTTCCATTCATGAAGCTGAAGGCTTCACTTCTGCCTGTGGCCCAAGAGTAACTGTCGCCGAATACCACTCCGTAAGCCATTGTGGATACTTTGCAATAAGGCCGTTGTGCCGCAATGATGTCTCCATCTTTGACGGTAAGAGCAACATATCCGATAATTATCTTCTAGGCCCTCTTCCTGTAAGGGAAAGCTCTCAGGAGAGTACTGCCGATAGTTAGGCCCTCCTGGACTTGGCGTTCAGTCTACTCAGCGTTGCAAAGTCCCACTAGAACATAGACGAACATCTTTATAAGCTGGTAAACAGATTATTTGCCCTGAATCTGTCCCAAAGTCTTCATGTACTGGACTTAAGGGAAGTCCGGGTTGTATTTGACAAAGCAGCACTTATCGAATGTTGTCGTAACTTACATAGCCTTGAATAGTCCCTGTTGTTGTCTGCTGATTCAGATATGCGCGATATCTTCTTTCCCTTCTTGGTCTCAGAGATGGACTGGCTGCGATGGATTCAGGTTTTGTCTTTTCTGCAGCATGGGACGGAGATTACCGGATTTTAAGAAATATAAAAGGGAATAAAGAGTACGTCAGGATGAAAAAAAAGCAGAATTTAAAATATTTCGAAATAAAATTTTACACAACACAAACCAACATGCCTCGTAGAAGCCATTTTCAACAATTATCTAAAATATTTTAAAAGAAAAGGTAAATAATTAACGCCTAAATATATATTTAAAAGATAAATTCGTTAAAAATATATATTTATTAATGTTTATTAGTTTTCAAAAATCCCACAAAAAAATTATAGTAGTATCAAATTAAATGAAAATTATGTATATACTTATACTGTGTATATAATATTTGTAGACATCAATTTTCGATTACCATAACTATGTTGTAAGATTTTAAACTCAAAAGGAGCTTCTTCTATAGAACATGTTTATTTTGTTAGCTTTCGAACGACATCGTTCTTCAACGGACATAAATACAAGGTGTGATGTGAGATGCTTGCAATTATATATATATGGTAATTTAAACCAACAACTTCATATTGTATAAACTTATAACAAGATTTTCATGTTGTATAATATAGAAACACACATCTATAATTAATTATACGCATGATTGACGTGTGTCATTACATCTTCATATGTAATGTACTTTGTACAAACTGAAGATAAAAAATAAAACTCTGTAATAGATTAAGAGTTGAGCTAAAGCATACAATAGATCGAGATGTAGCAGTCCCACAACAAGGTCTAAAGACAGGAAACTGCCAGGGCGTTGCCAGAGTATAAAATTTCGCTTCCGATCCACGCTCTTGTTGCACATCCGCTGAAATTCAATACTTCCTCTCTCGGCAAAGATATATAAGACCTCCGCCCTAGCCGAAAATATAGTCACTTCACCATCAGCGGGAGCCCTCGTCAGTTGTGTCCAAGGTCCGCCTCATCGACCATGTAGAACAGTAAGAACTCTTCTATCTCCATCTTTTGCTCCTAGCTCGACTCCTATCTGTTCACGGAACTTTCCTAATACAACTGTGTCTCTTCGTTTTTTGTGTGGACATTGCCAAGCTTTACACTCTGCCTCGACCACGACTGCCTGTACTCTGTGAGAACTGTTAAAGGTCTTCCAAGGTGCAGAGAGGTACTGGAAAACTCTCCACATCCTGACTGTTCCTCTCGGTTAACACAGTATAGCGAGAGTCGACAGGATCACACACCATAGCTTTAGTCGACAGGATACCTCATCACAGTTTTAGTCGACAGGATCCTTATCACATAGACGTACATTGAGAGCAAAGCTATATATACAAATATACAATTCTACCTTAGTTACAATTTTTTTATAAATATTGGCTCTCAATGTGCGTCCATATAATTGCACACATCTCACATCACACCTTGTCTTTACGCCCGTTGAAGAACAATGTTGTTCCAAAGCTAGTAAAATGAACATGTTCTATAGAAGAAGCTTCTTTTAAATTTATAATCTTACAACATATATAATATTTGATTCAAATAATAATAACTGAATAAAACATGATTTGACAAAAGTTTTTTTTTGTCGAAACTAGAATTTTCTATACTAGCTTATACTCTGTACATGTTCTCTTGTGTTACTAAATATGAATATACTAATATTCATTTTTTATTTATTTATTATCATTTACAAAGCACGCGATATCCGTCTTGGATATTTGCATGCATACACAAGTTTGGGAGCTTATTTACAGTAATTATTAATAGGAAATTAGTTATTATAATAGAAATTATTAACATATTTGTCAGTTAGTTAACGATTTAATTACACTATAATGAATATTAGTGAACATCACATAAGAACAGAAATTTAGAGCTATTTACAGCATATAACTATATTACAGCCCAGGCTATCTATTACTAAAAAACATTCTACAAAATCTATTAAAATTTATATACATATATCTATTATTAACTATTTGATTTAGACAATTTATATTTATTTGATTTTTGACTCTCAAGTCCTCTACAAGTCGACAGTCCGTTAAAATATGTACATGATTTTCTTCTTCTGCACCACATGAGCATTTAGGTGAATCCGTCTTTCTGACTTTGTACAAATATGATCTAAAGTTACCGTGTCCAGTAAAAAATTGGACATTGTAAAAGTTTGGCTTGACATATTTGGGTATTTGGGAATCAGTGAAGAAGGACTTGAAAATGGTATTAGTCTTCTCATAGTATTTCTGCAATTTTTCCCTTATGTAATTAGAAATTATATTCCTACTTGAAGAGTCAAATCGGTTGTAATTTATTTCGGTTTTCAACATGTTAGATTCAATATAATCAGTAAGTTTGGGGACTTGTGCAAGTATGTGTGTACAATCCGATGATGTTGTACTGTATGCCTGTATACAATGTTTTAAAATACTATATTGAAGAGAATTAAGTTTGTCTTTAGACTTTTTGTTTATGAATGGATACCATATTGGATAACCATAAGTAATTGTACTTCGATATAATGTCTTATACAATATCAGTCTTCGTCTAAAGTCCAGACCCCATGCTTTCTTTGTCAGGCCAAATAGGTATCCACTAGCTCTAGTTACCTTTATGATCATTTCATTAACATGAGGCGTAAAGTCCAGTTTGCTTCTGACTCGGTGATTTTTAATAGTTACTCCTAGAATCTTAAGTTCTTCAACCGGTTTAATTGACTTGCTACCTGAGACTATTATATCGCTATTGCATTTATATAAATATAATATTTTTGTTTTTTCATCTGACAATTTTAATTTACGACTTTCACACCACTTATTGATTTTTCTTAATACATTATCTATTGTCTTTCTTAGTTGTTCAGGAGTTTTATTCCAACATATTAACGTAATATCATCTGCATATCCTATTGTTTCACAATTATCATCCAGATTATTATTCAGTATCTCATTAATAAGAATATTCCATAATGTGGGAGACAGTGGTCCTCCCTGTGGACATCCTTTACTTAGTTTCTTATTAATTTCAGTTGAGGAATATCTTAATCTTATTCTTCTATTATCAAAGTATGATTGTAGAAGTTTTATCATTGAAGCCTGCACACCATCTTCATCTAGTCTTTTCATCAGGGCCGGCCACCATGCATTATCAAACGCTGCACTAATATCCACTGCAATTATTGCTGCATATTCTCTTGCTTTATGTTCTAACGCAATTTTTATTATTTCAGTTAGTGCAGTAATAGTAGATTTCGATCTTCTAAAGCCATGTTGTCGATCACTTAGTAAATTAAAATCTTCATAATATTTTATTATTCTGTTATTAATTATTTTTTCAAATATTTTAGAAATGTTGGAATTAAGACATAAAGGTCTATAATTTTTATAGTTATTAAAATCTGTTTTTCCAGGTTTCGGAATAATTATTGCCTCTGCTCTTTTCCATTCAGCAGGATAGTATTGTATGTCTAAACATTTTTGAAATAGTTTCACCAATATAGGAGCTATAAATTGTTTAGTGTGCCTTATCATGTTGTTAGAGATGTTTTCTATTCCGGGAGATTTCTTTGGATTTAATTTGTCAATCAAGTCGTTGACTTCAGTAATCATAAACATCGGTTTTTCTTTATTGAGTAGTTTTAAATTATAATTTCTTATACTTTTATGGCTGTTTGTATCTTCTTCACATTTATCATCTGGAAATAAGTTATTCAATAATTCCTCACCCTTCTGCAAACATTCCATATCAGTATTACCCTCCAAAATTTGCATATTTCTCTTCCGCTTAGATTCACTTTTGATGTTTTTGTACACCTTATATAAGTTTCCATAAGGGTTGTTCGATTTGTTTTCCTCCAGAAATATCTCTAATGATGCTTTCCTAGCTTTTTCTATTTCCCGTAAATACTTATTTCGTATGCTTTTATAGTATTGTTTAATATGATCAGGGCAATTTTTGTTTCTATAGTAACAGTTTCTAAGGTAATGACAGTGATCCTTTAGAAGCTGTAAATTCGTATTCCACCACTTATTACTAATATTATTTCTTGTTGTCATATTATTATTTACTTTAAGTGAATTATGTGCTGCCTCAATCAGTATGTTCGTAAGTTCTTTTACCGTTTGATCAATCATTTCTGGTGTATCCACTATGTCTAGCAAGTTTTCAATTTTTTCTTGTTCAGTACTGTTAATTCTCTGACTAAAACTTAACCAGTTCGCATTTTTCTCATTAAATTTCCAAGTGGAATAATATTTTTCTGAACTAAATTGTTCGTTTGTATATATTTCAAAAGATATAGCTACATGATCTGAAATTTGCGATATCTGCTGTGTCTTCCAATTTCTGATCGCCGCAATTGCCTGTTTATTTGTTAGTGTGAGATCAATCACACTTGCATCACGACACGTGAAAGTTTTATTATTATGGATAATTAAGTTTATTTCATCTATGATAGGGATCAGTCTATGTCCATTATAATTTTTCCTAATATCATACCATAACGGAGCTCTGGCGTTGAAATCGCCGCAAATTATCACTGGTATATGTAAATTTGTATTAATTAACTTCTTCATAAATTCCTCGTGCTCACTTTTCATTGAATTCGGATGTATATAAATGTTGGAAAGATATATTTTCTTACTTTTTGTTTGTATGGTTATAGTTGTAGCGAATGAGTTAGTGAATTCTGTACTTAATTGAATTTTTAAGCTGCTATTTCTTACAATTATTGCCGTATTTATATTGGGACTGTTCATCAATTGATATTTTGTACAAGGTCCTGGAAATATTACCTCCTCTTTGATTATATAAGGTTCTTGAATCATTACTATATCTGCATTTCTAATTTCATAAGATGCACAAAGCTCATTTATGCAATTTTTGCTTTTTCTGGTATTTTGTTGAATAATTTTTATTTTGTCACTATATAGTTACTAATATTCATTGACATTGACTTTAATCAATGTACTAATAAATGAAAAGGATTAATTTTTTTACTATATATAATATTTAATCAGAGTAAAAAATACTTTGGCTGATTCTTTGAATGGTTAACACCAGGATAGTCAAAACCAAACCTATTTAAACTCGTGGACAAAACTTAAGGAAGTAAAGTTTAAATTCCCTTCCCTTTTTTTTACGGGGAGACATAGGCAATTTTGTTCACACTTGGTGTTTCAATAAAAGTCACTTTAATATACAAGTATTATACTGTATCATACGTGTATTTTAGGGAGTTATTATCTGAATCCCGCTATACATTATAAAAGGTACAACTTACTTAAGTTTTGTCCATGAATGTATACTCGTTAACGTGATTTTTATAATCTCTAAAAGAAAAATTGATTTTCAATTTGAACAAAATTCTAAATGATATTCAATAATTTATCATCGAAAATAATTAAAAATCAACAAACCATTTGAAAATACAGTAAAAATACTATTCTACTCAATTTTTGTTTATATATGCATCCACAATAGTATCAAACTATGTTATCAAAATAATAGTTATACTTTCAACTAAATTTCCTTTTTAATTGAAAAAATAACAATATAAACAAATCTATAAAAGCTTTTACATTAATTGCATGTAATATTTAAATTAAATAATTAAAAATAAAATCCCACCCTTACTATTATTTTAATTATATTAACAAAACGAATTATTAGCAAACGAAATAAAAGATTAAAATCAAACGATATTTCTAAATATGGCGCACAATGGATTAATCCTTTCAAATGTAAGATAATGTTTAAAATGGAGGCGTTTATAATAAAAAAGGGTGAAGCTATACATGTGTTGGATTTAGGAAGTAAAGTAGGTAACTAATCTGGCTTTATGGTTGTCTGGAATGGGGAAACTTATCCCTAGAATATCTTAATAAGATTTTTTCCGCGTTGCCAATTTGTATTTTACGGCGTTCACTGAATATATTTCTTTTGTTGTACGTTTATATCTAGCTAATATTTCTATTAGGCCATTTAGTAAATAAAGAATATTTTTGAAAATTGTTCAATATTTTTAGAAATATATATATTTTAAATATTGCTTTTTTATTTGTTTTTTTTTCTTTAAGTTTATTTTGGTTTAAATTTTTGTGAAATATTATTAGGAACTTTTAAAATATTATATTTTATGTATTTGTATTTATTATTTTCGAATATTATATTATTTATATCATAAACCCAAAGTCTAAGGACAAACTAAATTCTCTTCAATATAATATTTTAAAACATTGTATACAAGCCTACAATACAACATCATCGGATTGTACACACATACTTGCACAAGTCCCCAAACTTACTGAATATATTGAATCTAACATGCTGAAAACCGAAATAAATTAGAATCGATTTGACTCTTCAAGTAGGAATATAATTTCTAATTATATAAGGGAAAAATTGCAGAAATACTATGAGAAGAATAACACCATTTTCAAGTCCTTCTTTACTGATTCCCAAATACCCAAATATGTCAAGCCAAATTTTTACAACGTTCAATTTTTTACTGACACGGTAACTTTCATATTTGTACAAGATCAGAAAGACGGATTCGCCTAAATGCTCATGTGGTGCAGAAGAATAAAATCCTGTACATATTCTAACGGACTGTCGACTTGTAGAGGACTTGAGAGTCAAAAATCAAATAAATATAAATTGTCTAAATCAAATAGTTAATAATAGATATATGTAATATAAGTTGAAGTTTGGGGTTTGTTGACTTGTAGTATCCTGTCGACTCATGTAATGAGGAGAGAAATTCCAGTAGCTTTTGTAGAGATCCTGTCGACTAGCTGAAATAAAGAGTTGATGAGTTACTGTTGTTGACTCTTGTAGAATCCTGTCGACTACTGTAATGAGAGAGTTTGTCGACTAGCTGTAATAATTTGTTGAGTTTGATGTCGACTACTGAAATAAGTTGAAGTTCTGGTAAGCCTTGTGTAGAGTTTTCCAGTACCTCTCTGCACCTTGGAAGACCTTTAAAAGTTCTCACAAGATACAGGCAGTCGTGGTCGAGGTAGAGTGGAAAGTTTGGGATGTCCACACAAAAACCGAAGACACAGTTGCACTAAGAAAGTTCCGTAAACAGATAAAAGTTGAGCCAGGAGCGAAAGATGGAGATAGACGAGTTCTTCCTAACTACATGTTGGATGAGATCGACATAACATACGACCGACGCGGCTTGCACTAAGGGTGAACTAAACTAAACTGAACTGTACTGAACTGTACTGTCAAGTCCCTGTAAAGATGATGTATTTATAGGTTAAAAGACGGGGGGGGACCATATGTGACAGGGGCTTTTGAGAAAGGGCGTCTTTACCTGTCCAGGTGTGAGAGGGGTCTCTGCATTCCACCACATGTGACAGTGTGGGTGGCCTTGTTTGTGGGAATTGTAAATCGACCTGATTTATGACTTCCATCTTTAGACTTTGTTGTTTTGGCAATACTATGCTCGATCTCTGCTTCAGCTCAACTCTTAAATCTATTACAGATTTTATTTATTTATCCAATTTGTACAAATTACATTACATATGGCGATGCAATGACACAGATTAATCATGCGCATAATTATTTATAGATGTGTTTCTATATACAACATGACAATCTTATTATAAGTTATATGCACAATATGGGGTTGTTGGTTTAAATTACCATATATATGTATATGCAAATTTTAATAGATTTTGTAGAATGTTTTTTAGTAATAGATAGCCTGGGCTGTAATAAATGGTAAATAGTTATATGCTGTAAATAGCTCTAAATTTCTGTTCTTAACTGTGATGTTCACTAATATTTATTATAGGGTAATTAAATCGTTAACTAACTGACAAACACGTTAATAATTTCTATTATAATAACTAAAATCATATTAATAATTCCTGTAAATAAGCTCCCAAACTTGTGTATGCATGCAAATATCCAAGACGGATATCGCGTGCTTTGTAAATGATAATAAAAAAATAAATAAAAAAATATAATTTATATATTTTTGTGATATTATATAAATTTATATTATTTTATATATTATTATATAATATTATTATTTAATATTATAACATTTTTACATATATAAATGTAATAAATTTAAATAATAAAATATAGAAACACGCCGCATATTAAAAATAAATATGTGTATCGGAATTTCTATTGTTAATTTTCTATTATTTTTATATATTATTATATCTATATATATAAAAATGAATGTTTGTATGTTTGTCTGTTGGTTGGTCTGTATGTCCGGTATACAAATTCGCAGTAGTTCACTAATACAAACCAAAATTTCCATACATAGGTAAAAAAAACGAGGATGACGATAGGCTATTTTAAAAAATATATAAATCAATTATTAAAACTATATATTCAAATTATTCTAAATAGCTCACGAGCAGCGCCCTTTAGAACGCGGTGGATCTGATGGCGGGGCGCGCCCATTGGCCGCCTGCGAGCACGTGGCTTACCTGTGCGCGCGCATACGCCGGGAAGCCACTTGCTCGCCGGCAGCCGACGGGAGCAGTCACTTGCTCGCCGGGAGTCAACGGGCGCAGACATTTACTCGCTGCCAGCCAACGGGCACATGTTCAATGTGTTTGAATTATACATTTAATCATGTAAACCCGGGCGTTGCCCGGGTCATTCGTCTAGTATTATATATAATAATGTTTTGGTGTTTTTATATAATCATTTTTTATCAAACGAACATTTCCACCCCCCCCCCCCCCCAAAAAATAATAATTTCGAAAATCTTTCCGCAAAGATATTTATCTATAAAAGGAAAGAACACCTTCCCTGTCAAAAAAGACACTGAAGCTTAAAGGTATCAACTGATTGTCTCCACAAACTATGGGACTCTGGCCAGTGAGAAAGCCACAACACCAGCTTTGGCAATCCCAGAACACCGAACTGGAGATCATAGTTTCGGGCTTATAGCCCTCGTCAGTTCAAGCCTGGCCTCAATTTCTTGAGCTCAATATGGGTAAAATATTTTCTCTCAATATTATCCAAAGTTTAGTTCGCTAAGTGCTTAGACTAATTCTAAGAGAGAAATATTGATGGAAATCTTACTAGAAGAATATATATATATTGTCACAAAATTTATTAATGTTTTATACAAGCGCTAGAGGGTACATTTTTCTCAATTTTTATCCATAAGTATTATCCATATAAGTATTTTATCTATAAGTGTATTTGCAAAATTTAAACTTAACCAAACAATATTTTTATTTATTTCTATGAATATTTTTCGTGTGTTTATCACAATATTCATCTCTCAATGACTGTCCGAACTTTACAGAAGTGAGACATCGATTGTTCCCAGATTTAAATCATTTAACTCTCTTACATCAGCAACTTTGTTTATATAAATATTATGAACTCTGTCGATTAATACATGTAAATTTGTAAACATTTAATTCCAAGTTCAAATACGTTTGTTGTTTTGTTTGTTTCCTCTGTAATAGGTGCAAAATTTCATTATCGCGCCTTGTTGATTAATAAATAAAAGATATTTTCTCTCAGTTTTTATTTTTATTATTATTATTATCCTAGGTACACATTGTACAAGCTAAGATGTTATTCATCATGGGTAGTTAGCGACTGCTTTTACTGTAAGAGCACCAAAAGTTTACATATGTGAAAAGAATTTCGACTTCGCACTTTCAAATGTTCCAAAGCCTCGTTTGGTACTTGCACTCGCTGGTGAGGTTGGTCCTTTGCAAGAATCGGGAGCCATTGGAACATTTATTTGAATGGAAAAAAGTACCCAATGTGGGATTCGATCCCGGTTCGTATCGGTCGAAAACCAACGGTTTAGACCCTTCCACCGACCCCCTGAATTATTATATACATTTTTATTTAAAACATCGGAAGTTTTTTATTATCACAATACTTTGTTTAAGATCTGATTTCTCTAATTCTGTAGACAAAAAGAGTAACTAGAAATGATACAAGAAACTACATTGCAAATTTACTTGAGTTTTTCTTAATCTGAGCTCAGAGAAAGAAAGAGGATGTTTTTAGAGAAGGTTATTTGGACTGGGGCTAAATTTAATTTACAAAATGGAAGCGGTTATTTCGTGGAATGAACTAAACTATATTCTGTTTGTTCTATTTATCAGATTAAATTAGGAAGAACGTACCTACTTCAATTGAGGTATTAAGAAAAACCTTTCCTTGAATCATTCTATTTATAGATATATGTTTTTTCTATATAATATTATGTATCATATTCCCATATTATATTGGTGTTAAATGTTAATTGATATATGTGTATTAAAACCTCCCTTTTAAAATTAAACGATTTATAGCCCGTCAAAGGATTCTATGGCTATTTACCCCCGAGGATATCACGGGATTTTGGAACAGCGACCTTTTAAATTGCTACTTCTGCAATCCTGTCATCCAAGACAATTTGGTCCATTATCTATTCCATTGCCCATTCCTACAGGAAAAGAGACAGGAAATTCGCGAAATTTCGGGGCTATTTCACTACAATGAACAGCATGTATATAGAATCTTTACTACTCTCCTGCTGGATAAAACATATGTTTATAAATATTTAAACATTTTCAAGGCTATTGATAAAATGAGGGAAGAAGTGCTCAACTCCACAGACAACGGCTGATTGCTCCCCCTCCCCTCTAAATTGCTTTTCCTCCTCATTCATGTACATATATAACCTTTATAGGGAATCCCCATACTGTCTTAATAAAGGTTTTTGTTGTTGTTATATGTTTATTTTACTGAATAAGAAAATTAAACGTTTCATATAGCACAAATTAGACTCTTCTGGATATTCTTTCACCGAATATTGCTCAAAACGTCGGGAACCTGATTGCCCCACAATTTTTTATTTATAAATATATAATACAAGATAAAATTACATACTTAACAATCTTCTACCCTCTCGTGACGGAATACAGAGAAGAATTGCTGGGCGATTCCCTTATGTTCCAATCCAACTCTCAACAAATTTACAACTGGCTAAATACTGCACTGGCTGACGTAAGCTTTACTTTTGAATATTTTGAATTTTAAAGCTGCGATTGATATTCGAAGTAACTTAATGAATCCGGAGGTTTCTACTGAACAACTGGATGAATGAACTAATTAATCACTCCCTAAAACGTTATATACCGACTTTAGACAACCCTCTACCCTTGATTCATCCATGTATAAAACTATGAATATGCCACTAATGAATATATATTTATGTCAATTCTACTAATTATTGTTTTTTATTTTATATAAGAAGGTAGCTGCTTGTTCTCGGAGCATCTATATAAGACCAAAAGTTCTTAAGAATCTCTTTTTTGTTGGTGTTGTATTATGCTGAAGAATGAATTTTAGGAAGCTTTCACGCGCTAGCACTCTATTAAATATTATAAAGAGGAATCGTTTGAAAGCTTTCAAATAGGGGAATATAAATAAGCTCTATATATGCAAATCGTTCCTTATTAGGAATAATTACATATATGATACAACAATAGTAACTCCGTGTTATATATAATACCAATAATATATAATACCGAATGTAAAATCGGTTCCCCCTTTTCTATGAGTAATTAAACATCTACATTTAAATGGCATCTATAAATATTCAACATGCTTCTAAGTGATACCTGTATATTCAGAATACGTACATATATTAATTGAATACGGCAACAACAGGTTTATAGAGAGTCTTTTTATTTTTTGAATTCTCGAGCTTTCGAATATTTACGCCCATCTTCAGGAATACAAAATGAACAATAATGAAACTCCGTTAGAAACTAACTAAATTTACATGTCTATATACATATAATAAATTTAGAGGGCGCGCTAATGCATCATATTATATTTACATATATACATGCAAAGAAGCACAGGGCGCCTCTCCCGTCAAAATAAACGTCAAAACCTAACGCCATCTATTGACCGTCGCCGCAACTAGCGGCCTCGGTTCGGTGACAAAGCAACAACACCATCTTTGGCAAACTGAGAAGCGTCCACCTAGAGACCATGGTTTCGGGCTAATGGCCCTCGTCAGTCTAGGGCGGATTTTATTCCATGAGATCCAAACGGGGTCTAATGGAATCTTGACAATCTACCAAAGAGGTGTTTTGCTGGCAGGTGCCTGGGCCAAATCTATGGCCAGAATATAGATGGAACATTTGCCGGGAGGAAATTGATCCATAGAAGCATAGGGTGCCTCTCCCGTCAAAGATGGCGTTAGGTTTTGACGTTTATTTTGACAGGAGAGGCGCCCTGTGCTTCTTTGAATCAATTTCCTGCAGGCAAATTTTCCATATATATACATGCATTTATTTTAACCCTATTTTGAATATTGATTGATGTTTAATTATTATATTGAATTAATTTGTATTTGCATATTGTTTATTATATCTTAGATATTATCATATACTCTATCGTTTAATTCTTTTGAATTTATATTAAATATTATTTATAAAATGTTATTGGTATTTTTATGCTATTAAATATTATGTTTATGTCAAATTTCTGGTAGGTCAAATTTTCTATTGATACCGTTGTAAATGTTCAATATTATTGCTTCAATGATTAACCTTTGGTATTTGTTGTTTGTATAATTGTATTGATATATGCTTTTTTTATGTTGTTCTATTGCAAATGTGTGGCTAGTTTCCCTGCAATGTCGGAATAGTAAAGATATATTGTGCAGGTTTTTTTAATATCATACTGGTATTCATATATATTCCTATCATATATATATATATATTTATTTAAAGAGACAAAGGTCGCCTCTCCCGTCAAAACAGACGTCAAAACTAGACGCCATCTATTGACCGTCGCCGCAAACTAGCAGCCTCGGGTCGGTAACAAAGCCACAACACCAGTTTTTCAAACTGAAAAGCTTCCACCTAGAGACCATGGTTTCGGGCGGCCACGGTCAATAGATTGCGTCTAGTTTTGACGTCTATTTTGATGGGAGAGGCGACCTTTGCTTTTTAAATAAATATCCTCCCGGCAAAATTTCCATCTATATATATATTCACATACATATATTGTAAGAATACCTATTATTATAATATAACACCATTAATCTTAATATTTTGTAACTCAGCACATTTCCCTTATAGTACCTCCATTATTTCATGATACAAGGTATGTCCCATAAGTTCCCGGACTGGGTCCATAAAAAAAAGGTAAGATTTTTTTTTAATTTTTTAATTAAAACCTTTCAAAGTAATCCCCCCTTGCTTCAACGCACCAGCGCCATCGTTTTCCCAATTGTCGAAACAGTTTTTATAAGCCTCTTTTGGAATGCTCTTCAATGCTAACGGCGATTTTTCTATTATGTCATCCCTGGTGTCAAAATGTCTTCCTTTTAGAACTGCTTTAAGTTTGGGGAACAGGAAAAAGTCATTTGGTGCGATGTCTGGGAAATAGGGTGGTTGAAGTAGGATTTGTGTCCCGTTTTTCGCCAAAAAGCTAGTCATCAAGTGCGCTGTGTGAGGGCGAGCATTGTCATGGTGTAGGATCCAGCCACCATTAGTCCATTTTTCTGGCCTTTTTTTTCGAATCGCTTCCCTTAGACGGCGAAGAATGCCCAAATACATTTCCTTAATAACTGTTTGGCCTGCAGGAAGATACTCGTGATGAACAATGCCCTTGTTATCCGAAAAAGCGACCAGCTACACCTTGTTTCTGGATTTTTTGGGTCTAGGCTCACCCTAACCTCTCCACTCGGCAGATTGAGGTTTGGTTTCAGGGTCATAGCCATAGACCCATGTCTCGTCGCCTGTGATTATCTTGTCTTTCCATTCTGGATCCGTTCTTGTCATTTCCATCATGTCCTCACAGGTTGCAAGCCGACACAGTTTTTGCTCATTGGTGAGGAATCTTGGGATGAATTTTGCAGGAGTCTTTTTGAGATTCAAATCTTCAGTTACGATCCTTCCAATCGTTGTTTTAGAGATGCCTGTGTCTTGCTCTAGGTCCAGCAAAGTGGTTCGAGGATTTTCTTTTATCAAATCGGTGATTTTTTGCACATTTTCATCAATCCTTTGAAATTTTGGGCGAACTTGACGAGGATCATCTTCAATGGAAATTCTGCCAGCTTTAAATCTAGAATGCCATTCAAAAACAGTTGTTCTCTTTGGGGCGTCATTGGGGAATGCTTTATTAAGCATTTCAAAAGTTTCGGTTGCTGATATTTGAAGTTTCACACAAAATTCTATGCAAATCCTCTGCTCCAATTTTTGTTCCATCGTAAAATCGCCGCAGCGCTAGGTGTGACCTTTAAATAAATTAGAATAAACTTGGCGCGCGCGCAAGTACCGCCTCGATATTGGTACCACCGTTCAGCCAGATATTTTTTCTATAATAAACAGTCAAATTCATTTACATTTTTCATTTATTTATTTTTTTATGGACCCAGTCCGGGAACTTATGGGACATACCTTGTATGTTTCTTGTAACATCAAGTGAGGTTGTTTGGAATCTAGCTTGATCCATCGTTGTATTGTAGACAAGATACCTTTTGGCCTTTAGCAATTAAATTATTTAAATTTATTTTAATGCAACTATGTACAACCTTATCTCTTCTAACCTCTCCATAGCCTGAGTGACCTCCAACAAATATTTACAGTATAAATATTGTAACAAAGTATTTATTAATTTTATTATTTTTATTAACAGAGTGGGCATTTTTATGTTTATATTTTGCTACTCTGTAAAACGTTTATTTGACTTGTTCCGTTGTATTTGGCCAACCCAATTTCTTGATAATTTTATATTTTTATTGTTTTTTCATATATATTTATATTAAAATATTCTTTAATATTACAATCCACATTAAACTCCACCACGTTCTAGTGATCTACTCTATTATTTTGGAAGTATGACTTTATCATTGAATATAGACAACAAGTATGTCTTAGATGGGGTTTTTTAAGCATTACTGAATATTTTTCTCATTTTAATTTTACTGATATAATTGAATATTCGAAACTATTATAAACGCGTATGATTATTCAAAAAAATTGAACAATTTATTTTGCCCTTACGGCAATAGAAAAATTAATGAGAGGGCCTGTCACATCAGTGGTTAACCCTCCCAGCGGTTTCGCCTGTTTAATCTACCATAAAAAATGGCTCGCTAATGTTTCATAATATAATAATATCTTCAGTATATTTCAAGGAGCTTTTTACATTTCCCTATTTTTCTTATAGGTGTCCATATATCTATCAAATTCCCAATGTTCTAATCGCGAGGTTTTTCATTATATTAACTTTTCATCCCTACTCAATCCGAATTCTCTGAAATTCTGAACTTCATCAATTCCTTCACACATTAATCATAACAATCGTTTTTTTTTTGTGTGAGACATCGTTTGTTCCCTGATCAATATTATTAACTATCTTACATCAGCCACTTTGTCTATATAAATGTTATGAAATCTGTCGCGCGATTGTAAATTTGTAAATATTTAATTCTAAGTTCTAATTTTGTTGTTATTTTATTTGTTTACTCTGGAATATGCGCAAATATATCAATATCACGCCTGGTTTAAAAAATAAAATTAAAAAATGATAATCGCGTTTTGAGAAAAGAGAATGACAAGAATCCCTTGTTTCTTGCAAATTTAAGTTAAATCCATTAGCCATAAAACTCTTCCTCAATACAGTAATTTGAGGATGATAATTTGTGGTTAAACAGAGATCGTGGCCATTTTTTATATGAAGAATTTCTGCAGAAGGTTTCTTGTAAAATGTAAATTCTTTTGCATATCGGGAAGACAAGGATCTATGTAGAGGAAAAAAACACTTTATATTAAGGTTTTAATAACTTCTATTGCTTTGGTATTGATAGGGATCTAGTTCCTGCATACCTGTGTATTTAAGAAATTATCGATTTTCTTAGTTATGTGAAAGGAAAAGGGTCCAAGAAAGTTATACCAACTCCCTCATATGGAAGAATTGCTCTCTCTTTGTCATTTAAATGATTAAGTAAATGTATTCACAAAATACATGCCTCATGGGAACAGATTTAACAATCATGAAGATAGAGGTTGTCTAGCCGCATTCATAGTTTTTAGAATTGTAATATACTTTTTATTTTCTCTTTTCCATCTCGTAAATAAAATAACGTGTATATATTGAAGGTAGTTCATTGAACATTTATATAACATCAACTATTTATAATAGTAATATCCCTGTTTTCATCGACAACAACATCTTTCCTAAAAAAAAAACAAAATTTCGGAAAAAATGGCGTGTTGAATGGGTCAGTAGTTTCCCTAAAAACGTAAATTTGATAAAAGGTAGCTCTTTGAAAACAATAGCTGAATAGCTCTCCTTGAAACTTCATTTTGAATTAAAAAAAAGGTATCTTTTGAAAACAATAGCTGAATAGCTCTTCTTAAAACTTCATTTTGAAAAAAAGGTGGCTCTTTGAAAAAAAAGCTCAATAGCTTTTCTAAAAACATAATTTTGAAAAAAGATGGTCTTTTGAAAACAATAGCTCAATATCTCTCCTTACAACTTCATTTTGATAAAAGGTGGCTTTTTGAAAGCAATAGTTGAATATAATGTTAAATTAGTAAAATTATATAGATGAATAGCTTTCCTTAAAACATAATTTTGAAAAAAGGTGGCTTTTTGAGAAACAATTGCTAAATAGCTCTCCTTACAGCTTCATTTTGAAAAAAAGGTGATATAAGAAATAGTTCATAATAGCTTTCCTAAAATATTATTTTGTGAAAAGGTGTCCTGTTGGAACCAATAGCCTGAAGAGATTGGCTCATAACATTATAAAATTCTACATTGCAATCGATTCGTATAAAAAGGTAATCAGTGTTTATAACATGAATATTTGATAGATTGATATGTCTACTGAATAACAATATTAAAAAATATACAGTAGAACCTACATTTAGCGGACCCTCTCTATAAAGGACAGTTTTCATTTGCAAAATTACCATTTTTAAAATTTAGCAACTCTCCGGTAAGAGGACGCCTCTCCCTAAAGGATACTTTGGCTCTGCAATTATATATACGTTATATATTAATTATATATAAACTAGCGGACGTACCTGGCTTCGCCCGGGTTTTACCCGAGTAAAAGTTTGTCTAACGAATCTCTCGATAAAGTGAACATTTTTTCCCCGGTCCCTTGAAAAATACTCGATAAGTTGAATAAAATCAATATTAATTGGTTCCCGCGGTAATTGGAAGTTAAAGGAATAGTATCTTGCCTTGGAATTGTATCATTATTCTTGTATGGATGTACCCGGCTTCGCCCGGGTTTTACCCGAGTAAAGGTTTGTTTAACGAATCTCTCGATAAAGTGAACATTTTTTTCCCGGTCCCTTGAAAAATACTCGATAAGTTGAATAAAATCAATATTAATTGGTTCCCTCGGTAATTGGAAGTTAAAGGAATAGTATCTTGCCTTTGAATTGTATCATTATTCTTGTCTCAAATAAATTGCCGTGTCATCCTGAATTTTGTCTTTCCTAATTTTCTACATTACAAAATCATCGTATCATCATGATAATATTTAGAGCAGATTGTTGAATTATAACAGATAAATTAGAATATTTATCTTGATTATTTCTAGGCGAAAGTTATTTCAAAAATTTTATTTGCTAGAAACCTTCCCAGTACTATACTAAATAACTTCCCAAAGTTTCATGGCGATCCAATGAGTGGTTTGGTCAGGCATAAAGGACAAACAAACAAACAGACACACATACATTCATTTTTATATATATAGATATCTAATATGTTTACGATTAATATATAATATATAAGATTTTATATAACTGAAATAGATTCTGTGGGCGGAATATAATTTCCAAACTTTTCAACAAGGCAAGAGGATTCTTCTGTCCTAATTGAAACATTCTGAAAATAGAAAGATTGATTCTTTCATATATATGCTGGTCACAAATTGAACCATGTTGTAATCTTTTTCTACATTTTAGATTTTTTTAATGGAAATAAAACAAAATTAGATTTGGTCTATCACATGAGGTCCATATTATTTTTTAAATTTTGAATAGCCCTGGTTTGAATTTGAATGAAGTAAATGGAAACTCTCTCTTGTATGAACTTTTAAAGTGCTCAAATTTGCATGAATAATTTTTGGATGATTCTATTGATGTCTATGTAAACATGACCGTGTGTGTGATTAAAATGTGATATGATTATATATATATATTTTATTAAAATAAAAAAGGCATATCCTGACAACGTTCACATGAAACTTTTAGATGGCTCTCTGCCATTAAAAGATTCATGTGAACGTAGTCAAGGATATGCCTCTATACCTTTTTATAAATTATTTTATTATTTTTTCAAATATATTTTATTACAGTTGAACCTCCTTCTAAAGGATACCTCATTGCAGAGCCAAAGTGTCCTTTAGGAAAAAGTGTACTCTTACCGGAGAGTTGCTATAGTAAAAATGATAATTTGGCAATTGAAAACTTTCTTTTATAGAGAGGTGTCCGCTAAATACAGGTTCTACTGTATTAGGCTGAAATATTTTAATTTTTACCCCACTCGTATGTGAAAATGGAAATAGCCAAGTCGCTTTGAAGGTTCCCTACTGATGAGTCAAGCTTTCACAATATGATTTTTAGATTCAATCCACTAATTATAGAAATCAATATTTTCTTTATCTCTCTCTCTTGTTCGGCGGTACATATACTGCAATAATAACGGCACAGAGAAGATTAGCATGGACCCTGCGCAAGAATGACACGCAAAATTGTGAAGCAGTCTCTCTATCTCTGATATTTAGTTACTTGAAATGATTTACCACGCGGATATGAAATATACCAAATGGTCTGTTTCAACCTTAGTGTGAAATATTCCATTTGTTTACAATGTTGCATATCTTTATCTCAACTATTGTAAAGGTTTATTTTTTGGGGTTTTTATAGAAATCATTTGAATAAATCCCAAAAATTTATCACTGCAGTAAAGGTAGTATGTAATTATTATATTTATAAAATAATCATATACTCACCAAAAATAGTTCAAATATCGTATAAAATTAAAGTATATTAGTAAAAGAGACCGTAAAAATAAATATTCATTTATATATTATTATTTTTTAAAATAGAGATCTCTCTCTCTCGTATAGGGAAAGTAATTGGTTTATATTAGTGGAGAGGGATTTAGGTATTTAATAGCCTGATAGAAACTCATTAGATGACTCAGTTTTATTGTAATCCGCCAATCTCGGAAAATTGGGAAATATTTAATCGATTTGTGAGGATTTGGACTTTTCAGAATTTGATGTCGAATTTAGAATCCTTCTGAAATTTCTGGATATAACAGCAACAACAACTCCACAATACAAATGAAAATACCAAAATGGGAATGTTTCTTTTAATTGTTTGGTGGGGAACGTTTCTTTTAATTAAATTGGTTATAAAAAAAAACATTTAAAATGAACCAGGCGATAAGGAAGATGGGTGTCTTTTTTATATAAAACGAGCACGAGCTTTAGGGTAAAAACCCTTCTATAGGCGGCTATCACATAGCAAGATGGATACCAATGGTAAGAGATTCTCAAATATATATAGCAGAGGTAATTTTTATAAACAGCGTGAAAAAAAAAGAAGATGCAAAGTACACAAAAATGCTATTAAACAAATATATATGGAGAAAAGGCTCAAGATAGCATAGAAACTATTACATTAAAGCTTTAAGAAATACCAGCAAGGAAAACACCATAGATGTCGGGAATGTCTATTTTCGTATTTATGCTATTGAGTTTTTTAGAGATAATGGTTGATGTTGGTTGTGAATATGTAGGTAGTGACAGTGGGATGGAGAAAGTCGAAGGCGTGACCAGTATCGGCTATATGCTGGTATATTAGGGACCTAGGGTCACAGTTAGATATATTGCGCTGATGCTCCGACACTCTAGTGGCAACTGTTCTACCCGTCTCACCCACATAAGTGGAAGAGCAATGCTCACAGGAGACGGAGTAGACAGCGCCAGAAGAGAGAAGGACGTCAAGTGGAGTACAAGACTTAGTGATTGGATGCCTTAAAGAAGTTAGTAGGTTAGAGCTATTATTGTAAAAAAATCGATTTCCAAAGGATTTAAGGGAACGGGCAATGTCAACAGACAGAGAGGAATAGGGAAGAGTACATATTCATCTGTAAATATCCGGTGGTTTCCGAGGAACAAGAATATATGAATGTCTCTTAATAAAGGACAGAGGAAAAGAGACAGCAGTGAGATGGGAAATTATTAATTCATTTTCAATTTTTCTGAAAATAGGAAGGGAGCAGTGGGTATAGACACGTTTTGTGAGAGTTTTTACAATATTGATTTTATGGGTAATTGGGCAATGAGAATTGAAATGAGTGTAGTGAGGGGGACAATCTTTTTTTTTTAATATACTGAAGTGTTGAATGAGCAATGAGAGCGAATGACGAGGACATCCAAGAAAGGGATTGCCCGCTCTTTCTCTAGCTCTATGGTGAAAGATATGTCCGGATGGTAACTATTAAGGGATGAAAGAATGGTGTTTTCCCGGCTGGCATCACTAATGCAAAAAACGTCGTCGACGTAACGACGCCATAATTGGATGTCTGAGTGGTGAACTTGGTTTATCCAGGTATCAATGCGGGTCATAACAATTTCTGCAGCTATAGATGATAATGGGCTTCCCATAGGGGAGCCCCTAATCTGCTTGTAATAGTCCTGTCTATAGGTGAAAGTACCCATATCTAGGCAAATGCGGACAAATTGAGTGATAGTTGAGATGGTGGGGGGATCTAAATTTACGGTAGTAAGGAAAAGATTAATGCTTTCCATAATAAGGTTATGCGGGAGGCTAAGGTACAGGGAAGTCACCACGTAAGAACACATAACATGGTGGGGTGTGGGTTGAAGTGCGGTAACTTCACTAACAAAGCTGAGGGTGTTAGAAACAGAGTAACAACTTCCATGGGACCCTAAGAGAGGGGAGAGGAAGTGGGAGAGATATTTAGATAACGGATAAGCTGGATAGAGGTGACAGGATATTATGGGAAACATTCTCGTTTTGGTGTTTTTATTTGTATTGTATAAATGGCGTGTTATTGCTATGTATTAACAACAAAGTTTTATTAAGAAAATCGGTCTTATACAGATTCACCACAGGAAGAAAGGAAGCATAGATGGAGCTCCTGTACTCCAGGCAGCGCAGAACCCAACAACAGCCTACAGGTCGGACACATGTACAGTGGTCACATATTCTTTCGAGCATACGTCAAGGTTAGCGTATCACTGAAAGGCAAGTATTGAATCAGCCACGTTCTATACGTTCTAGTTTTCGCTTTCTTCATCTAAATGGACCACGACATTCGGCGATTCTATTAATCTCCTCTGAACGGTGACTGTGACCTTGTAAATTTCTGTACATATTGGTAAATGGTCCTTTTTTTAACATTATTCATTGCGAATAATATATCGATATTTAACAAAACTTAGTACAGCTACAATATTAAAAAAAAAGGTTACTTTATTTAATTATAAATGCACATATATTAGATGAAAAATATTATTTACCAATATTTCAGTTGGCTAAACGACAACATTTTTACAAAGTATAACAACCTATAACAAAGTTACTTTATGTGAAGTGAATTTATAAAAGGATCTTGTTTCTCTAGGTCTATTTTATCAAATGCCGAAATAATTTTGAAATAGTAATTTTAAAAATCACTATGTTAACCAAAATTATTATTTGAATCACACACACAAAGACTTTATTAAGACACCAGTCTTATTCAGAGTCTCCTCTCACATTGCAAGCCGCTTGCAACGATATCCTGACGATGATCAATCATTATATTTGAATCATCTAACGAATTTGTTCGATAATAAAAATGGTACAAAATTAATATTTGAGAGGAATCAATAGCGCTGATAGCATTTTATATCTTTCGAAGTAAATTTTGACTAATAGTTGATTTTTAATGAAACTTGGTCTAATTGAGCCTCATCAATAAATCAAGAAAAACCATTCACGCACGGGATTCAGGCTGTTGTCCTCTGTCAGTGTGGTGCAGACAATTGAGAAAAAAAATGTTGTTGGAAATTTTTCCGGCAGGATATTGATCTATAAATATATAAGGGTCACCTCTCCCGTCAAAATAGACGTCAAAGATAGATGCCATCTATTAACCGTCGCTACAAACTAGCGGCCTCGAGTAGGTGACAAAGCCACAACACCAGCTTTAGCAAACTGAAAAGCGTCCACCTAGAGACCATGGTTTCGAACTAATGGTCCATAAATATCACAAGGGATCTAATGGAATCTTAACAATCCGCCGAAGAAGTGTTTAGCTGGTAAAGTGGTTAAGCCTAATCTATGCCCAAATTATAGTTGGAAATTTTGCCTGGAGGATATTGATCTATGAAGATAAAGATCCACTCTTCTTTAAAAATAGACATGGATACTAGACCCCATCTATTGACTTTCGCCGTAAACTAGTGACTTTGACTCGGTGACACATCTATATTTTGGCCAGGATTAGGCCATGGAATGTTTAGTAGTATTCCCAGCAGACCATTCTCAAGCTTAACAGGCTTGATATCTTAATACGATTGTTAAGTAAAGATACATAGAGCGATACATATATGTATAAAATTGGCAATATTTATCGATGGATAGCATTTTAAATATAATTTTATGAAGTCTATAGACCAAACCCTTGTGATACAGGTTTTTCCTTTTATCCGCATATCCTATATTTGGGAAAATTTAGCGATTTGAATCTACGCTGTTTTAGGTGAGAGGTTTAAACAATGATATTTTTTCTTATTCAAATTTAGAAATGGGTGAAAGCCTCTTTCAACACGTCAATATCGCTTCCCGCAGAGATTAGCAAGATAAAGAGGAATTACATTCGCGAATAATATACAATATTGGTATATAACCCAGAAGGTTAAAGTACTAATCGTGCCAATATGGAGTAAATTGAGTAGAAAATCAACAGAAAAGGTAAAATATTTGAAAATCGAAAGATTTGAAGCAAATTGAAGGGGAAAAGTCAAAATCAAATTTGAGTCTCATCAGTACATCTTACAAGAGGGGTTATGAAATCTGTTGAATTTACCAAACAGGTTATAAATTAGAACCGCCCCTGTATTGATTAGGGCCAAAGCACGAAATTCTATTATACAGGTTGGGGTTTTGTCTGAATGTGCCGAAACTGGTGTTATGGCTCATTATTTACCATCACTAGTTCAGTTTGTTAATAGGGTGATGTATAGTGCCATCTTTCTGATTCACATTTATAGAGAGAGGTGCCTCTGTTTGTACATGAATATTATCCTTCCGCAACCTTATATTTTATATATTTATGTACCAAACGGGGCATATCTCCCTTTAGTTGTGCATCAGAATGATGCATTAGGCATCACCTTAGTAAATCATTTACTAGTAAAGATATAAAATGAGCCACAACACAGAAAATTCAGACAAAAATTGAATCTGTATACAATGGGTTCGGACGTTGACCCCCATCAGTACTAGAATGATGCATAGTGCATCCCTTAATGAACAAATAAAATGATTTTTTGACACATAAATAACATCTTTTCTTAAATTTATGTTGCATATATAAGGAATTCGTTTTACCTTGAAGATAAAAATAACGATGTGAAAACATATTGTATATTGACACATGAATAGCATCTTCTCTCAAATTCAGGTTGCATATATTAGGAATTTGTTTTACTTTCAAGATATAAACGACGATGTGTAATATTGTAGGGTTTATTACTTGATATTTAGATTAGTGACAAGTCTATAATAATAAGATAACAAGATGTGTTATTTTCTTGTAAAATAAAGCGCAAACGGGATGGTTTGGTTCTGATTTCACTATACACTCTGACATGCGCTAAGTAGAGAGCAAGAGGGTTTATATAGCTTACAAAGACGTAATTTAGATATCAAAGAAATCAAGAGTATATATGGAAATATATCTGCCCAAATGATTATAACTAACGTCAAATTGATTAATACTTTTTTTCCGGACCTTCATACATAATCACTACTAGAAAAGACTAACTAATAATTCTGAACTCTAAATATGCAAATGTAATTCTATAAGTTGTAAATTAAGCAATCATACAACACTGTAGTTTAGGTCGTTAAAAGTCCAGTTGCCCGATATTATGCCAGCCTATACTCTAATATTGATAAAAATAAGCAATTTTTTTGAGTTTATAGATTTCTTCATAGCAAACCTTTATTATTCGTAATATGAGTTATAACATAATTTTCACCAAGAATTCCTCCATATCACATAGGGTATATAAAAATAACTAGACGCAATATATTGACCATCGCAGCAAACTTGAGGCTTCGAGTCGGTGACAAAGCGATAATACATCTTTGGAAAACTGAGAATAGATGAAGTCTAGTTTTGAAGGGAGAGGTGACCATTATTTTTATAGATTAATATCCTATCATCAAAATTTACATCCAAACATGGTTCATGTTGGCAGGACGAACCAACACAACAGCAGAGCTGTCTGGTGGATTAAATACTCAACCATTGGAAAATTCTCATCACTGATAAGCCAACCCGCTGTTTTTGTCATCGCGGCGTTATGTATATATTCACTTGATTATATTGGGGCGTTTAACTAGTGTAAGTTCACTCACTCATGTGTTTTGATAAAAACAAATCATGGTCTCTACATAGTTATTATATATTTAATTGGGTATTTGCTCATATTAATAACATATATATTTTCAATACTTATTGGTTTATAAAATAAAACTCAAGTATATAGAATCATAAACAAAACTTAAGGAAGTTACCAATTTCAGCATGTATATCGGGATTAAGACAATGACTCTGAATGATATTCTATATACAGTGACCTTTATTTAAGACACACGAGATAATCAAGTGTGAACAAAATCGCCTCTATATATTTTATTTATATATATGTTTAAAATGAAAAAAGGGGGCATATCCTGACCACGGTAACATGAGGTTTTAGATGTCAGAGAGCGCCATCTAGTGGAATAGAAATCAACTAAATGTTAATTTAGCCTGCTCCCTGATATTTGGCTAACCTATTCTTTGATAAATCAAGAAAAGCTAGAAACGAATGACCTCAATATTTAATTGATTTTAATCAAATTTCACAAAACAATATAATCTTAGCAAATTTTATATCCAACAAATATGTTATGGTAAATGTATGAACTGATTCTAAATATTTCAATTATTCACAATATTTATACGAACATAAATAGAGCACTTTTTATTTATTTCAACACACAAAAACGATATCCCCGCTAAGGATAATTGCCTCAAATTACAATTTTCAAGCAAAAATAGTTCTGAACTCATCATGCAAGAAAATAATAATAATAAAGAAATTATATGATAGATTAGGAACCTGATCTTTCAGGTTAGAAAGAGTTCCATAAATATATTCACAAAAGTGGTTATATCTTTGAAAATTCTCTCTGGTATTTACAAATATATATATACGATGCATTAGCACGCAATCTGTTATAAAAAGTTTGAACAATTTTAGACGCGTATGATTCTTTTAGAAGAAATTTTAAGAGAATAATACACGTCAAAACAGTTAACATTTCTTGCAGTTTTTAAAACGAATATATATATAGAGCATTAGGTTTCTTTTCCGTCAAAATAAACGTCAAAACTGGACGTCATCTATTGACCGTCGCCGCAAACTAGCAGCCTCAGGTCGGTGACAAAGCCACAACACCAGCTTGCGGCAACGGTCAATAGATGGCTTTAGTTTTGACGTTTAATTTGATGGAAAAGGAACCCTATGCTTTTTTTAGATCAATTTCCTCCTGGCAAAATATCCATCTATATATATATACTTCAGCACGTACTCTCAATATGAAATCGATGATGTACCCTTCATTTAAAAAAATCGAAAAAAACATATATTGATCAACAAAATATAAAAATATTTGGAATAGTTTGTCATAAATATACGCAATAGCGCTTGCTATCAATTCCAAAAATCATTTCAATTCCAAGAAATATTTTTTACCACATTTATATCTTGTAATCGATTTTCAATACCGACGCCAAATTGTCCAGAAATTTCGGAAATTTTCCTATTAAAAAAGAAACATTTTAAAATAATTTAATCGGATTTTTCCAAAAGAAAATATCTAACTGGAAATAAAAACGAATCAAATGAAATAAGGTTTTTTTATAAGACACTTAAATTATTTCAGTAAATACTTCTATTTCTTTAGAAAGAGTAAAGAAGAATTAATCCAATAAGGTATGTATTCAATGAAAAGGTTATATAATGTATTAAAGGGCGCTCGGAAAATTTTATGAAATATATTAAACAAATATAACTTGTAAGAATAAAATTATTTTATAAATTTATGAATTTCTCTCTCTGTTATAGCTCTCTCCGATTAATAATATCATCATAAATTAGTCATAAAATAAATTAGAATCATTTTTAATATGAAATTTCGTTCAAAAATATTGTTACTTCGTACCCAGACCCTATCCATGTTCTTTATTTTATCAGGAGGCACAAAGATGCATACTTGAGTTCGTAAGGGATGCAGCAAAATTTAGCGCTTTATTATACGTGGTACTGAACAGAAAAAATACAATGAATTGGACTTGTCTTCAACTTCCCCGTCAGAGGGATCTTTGGCGCCCTGGATGTCCCGCTCCACACTGTACACTTACAGCTACTCTGGGCTACACCGCCTTGTAAGCTGTTCCGATGTCAGGATCTCCTGGCACCGTCTTCCAGGATCATCCACACGCCCCGAAGGCAACTTCCTACGTCTTATACTTGCCGCAAATGAGAAGATGTTGTCCTCCCCCACATATGAATGCTGTTTTTGGCACCTGTCCCCCCACCCCCACCCATTCCCTCAAACATGGCAGCTGAAGTTCACCCATCATTCCCCAACTTTTCTCTGGTATCTTGTCCTCTAGAATAACATGTCATATTTTTACAACATGTATACATTAAAACAAAATCCATAATAGCGCCATCTGCATCCATGAAATGAAACTTCAAAGAGGTTGTACCTATTAGTATGCATATCGGTATTCAGACAATAACTCTGGTAGATATTTTATACACAGTGACTTCATTGAAGACACTCGATTTGTGTGAACAAATTAGTTTCTGTCTCCATCAAGAAAAAAACAGAAAACCGTCGAAATCGAAGACTTTCCACTTCCTCATGAGATGACAAGATATTTTGTGTACATTATACCAGAATCGAATATGTTTACCCAACAACGATATTTGTTTCAAATTTTTATTATGATAAAATATTTGTTTTTATTTTAATTTTAAAATATATTTATTGAAATTTTGCTAATGATAAAACATCTCGATTTATAGTCAACGAGCTCGAACTGGAACAAAGCTTTACTACACATACGGGCAGTAGTGATGCGGCCTCATTACGCATGCGCGGGCGGCATCCGGGACTCTTGCTACGCGCGTCGCTCGAACAACAAGGCTTGCATTCCCAGTCGAGTTTCTGTACAGCTTGAAGGGACTCCGCTTTGTTCTGCTCCAACCTTCCTTCAAACGCCATCTCGCGCCCCCCTGCAACTGTTTTCTCCACCCCAGTGCACAGAGACAATTCCCTGCCCCAGCAGCCGCCGTCTCACGAAGAGCCCTTGCCTCCATCCTACGAGCAGAAACATCCACTCTATCTAAAAGAAATCAATAACGCGGCTGTAAGGGCTCCTCTCCACTTGTAACCCGCCCAAACTTCGGTACCACAATCTCTCCAACCTCAAAACACTCTCCAACAGTCATTACCTCCCATTGAAGCAAGAGTCACCACTTCTCCAATACCAATAGCTCCTCCGGTACTCACGGCGACTATACCTATCGCTGAGCAGCCCATCGTGTCCCTGCAAGCTAACAAGATGGTCGCCACCCATTACATCTGGATAATATTTAAAAAGGACAGGTGCCTCCCTCAGCCCCCAAGACCAGATCTCAACCCAACAAGACACCCTACCAAGAGTTCCTTCTACGACTACATAGGATCTTTAAGAATCCTACTGGAGGTGGAGTAGTGTGGCGACCACACTTTGCTTCAGCGAACGCGAACTGAGAAAGATATATTTTTCATATGCCTTCAATAGATTTTCAAATGTTTGAATCCCTTTGAAAAGGTAAAGGAAATTCATCGAAACGTCGCTGAAGATAAATATATTCTTTCAGGCTGTGGTGACAATGCAGTAAGGGATATCGACAGGAGAAACCTACATCTTCAACATACAAAGCAACAACGAGCCTTCTATATATAACGAATGAAGACATTATAAGACGCGAATGTTTCTTTTCACAAAAAAATCAAACTTCTACTTTAAATCTGAATATACACTCCTAAAGGTTTATAGCCATAGTTTGCTTAAATACCATTTCTAAGATACCACCCTTCAGTACAGTATATAAAGGCAGATTGAGAGCTCTAATGAAGCGGTCTGGTAGATAAATTGGCGAACCGCTGAGAGGTATCACCACTGATGAGCCAAGCCTTTCCAAAATTCTTTCATCTCAGTAAAGAGAGTATAATTTGATGTATTTGTGAAAAGAGACATTTGCATCTTAATGTCTTAATTCGTTACATCTTCAACATTTCTAATAGATTTGCAAAATAAAATAAGTTAAGGCAGTTTACAATTACATCTATTCCAATAAAAAGGAGAAAACCATAACAATAAAACACATGTTTCCATACCTCGCTGTACTTCTACAGGTGGAACTCTAATGAAAAATTTATAGAAAACCATTTTATATATAAGATAACACCTTTGTCTATATCTAAACAGAATATACAAGACCTGGTTTTAAAAACTTAAGAATAAGTTATTCACAATTGTTAAAATAGAGAATACAGTGACATATAGAAATGATAAATTTTATATATATATTTATAAAAGATATTTTTTTGAGAAAACGAAAGACAATTATGGTTCAAGACCCCTTTACTCGAGTGTTGGATATAGTGCATCGTTCTGATGTATAATTAGAAAGGAAGATATTCTTCTCTAGCTACATATATATTATTTCGATAACCCTTAACTGTTTATTGCAAGACAATTCAAAATTAATTCTACAAGGGGGAAGGAATAAGATGAATAAACAACGAATTACAAGAACAAATTTATTTATCACAACACACACAACTTGAAACATATTTACAAAATATATAGATTGTATTTCTAATAAAATATATATTGAAATAGTCGAAAATATATATAGCATATATAGAAACAGTATGTTATATATTTTTGTTTGTATATCATTTATAGAATGGAATGTCAAAGATTGAAAGTATATTTACACCACACAACACAAGTGTATCACAGATATAGAGAGTAGAATATATCTTTCATGTAGATAGAAGTATCCAATCTAAGTATGAAACACTCTGAAAGTTGAAGTTTCAGTAAAATTCAGGAAATACTGTTAAAGTAGTTTAGTAATGTCCACCGCCTCCACCTCCTCCATGTTGCATCCTGAAACACATATATAATGTTTAACACTTGTTTGAGAATTTTCTCCGAACATCATAAAGTATGAAAAAGAAAAGGGCACCTCCTTATCGTGTAACTGAAAGTTGCTGTTGGCTTGTTCCATCTATCGGAAAAAATATCAACTATTCTCGATGATTTTTAATTATTATAGAATTGGTCAAATACCCATTCTTGATTAATCAGGAAAAGCTAACCAGGTATGTGTTTCCGGCTGTTGGCCCTCATCTGCGTGGAGCAAGCTGTACCTCAACGATCAATAAACTGGTTATTCAGGCATCCTGAAAAATCATGAAAAGGGTAATTAAGGCCAGAAATGCGTGAGGCCGCGATACAATGTGAAAAAATCATAAAGTATATCACCACACACACATAGTATGTAATACTAAATATATAAAGGATAGTTAATTAACAATCAAATGTTGACTTTACAAGCAGAATATAGAAATTAATAGATATACACTCATAGACAAAATTTAATGAAGTTTCATATTTCTGCCGTCTGAATATTTTTTTTGAAGGAAACAGAGACCATTTTATTCATACTTGGGTATCTCGTATGTCTTCAGTAGAGGTCACTGTGTATTGCATAACTTTCATTTATTGTCTGAAATCCGATATACATGCTAAAGGTGCAATTTCCTTTTGTCCATGAGTGTATATATGCACAGTAGTATGCAAGATTGAAATATAAAAGCGATAATGAATTGACCATCAAATGTTGACTATACAAGCATTATAAACAATATCATAGTTATATTTCATGGAGTTTATTTCTATCAAAATCTCCATATAACTCCAAAGTAAATATGAATAAAAATATCTATCTTAGGTATGACTCTTTTTTATGAGCATTCCGTTCAAAGAAGAGTGTAAGAAATACTACCATATCCAAGTCAGAATATATACACAGAGAATTTATTGAACAATGTAAGTAGCAATATATCCAAGCCAGTAGAGTATTCACATGTTAATACCTTCATGTGTAAGTCGGTAAAGTATGAACAACTGACCACAATATTGTCTCTACTACGATCAACAAATATTGGGAGGGCTTGGCTCATCAGTAGTGAACTTTCCCAGAGGTTTCGCAAATATAATCTACCAAACCGTTTCTTAGAGCTCTAATACTGTATTGGATGATTCTGTTTATACAAGTATATGCTACACTGAAGGGTGAATCTGAGAAATAGTATTCAAGTGAACTATGGACATGACTTTTTAGAACAGTAGAATTAAAATAAATATTTGCATCGAGAAGTTTTCTTCCGTAAACCATAAGGAAAAGGTCAGTTAGGTATAAGTTAATATAATTAAATAACGCGCCATCTATATATAACAAATGAAAATATTAAGACACGAATGTTTCTTTTACACATGAAACAAATTTATACTCTATATAAAATACTATATTTTACACGCACACGCATACAGCTATATTAAGGCAATCGGTATTATACAGATTCACCACAGGAAGGAAGCATAGATGAAGCTCATATATTCCAGGCAGCGCAGAGCCCAACAGTCTCCAGGTCCGACACATGTCCATTGGTTACAGAATCAAACGTGCATAGGTTAGCCTTACACTGAAAAGACGACTATGGAATCAGCCACGTTTTACTCTTCGCTTTCCTCATCTAGATGGACCACGACATTCGGCGATTCTATTAATCTCTTCCAAACGGTGACTGCGGAAAGACCATAAAAGAGCATATTTTATACCAATCTAACTCAAAATAAGAATAATAATTATGAGATAGATAAGGTGATATACTTACATAAGTAGAGGAATAGGAAGTGGGATAGGAATAATATGGTGTTTTCCTCCACCAAGACCTCCACCAAGTCCCCCTCCAATTCCTGCACTTTCCTTTGCCAGTAGTGCAGCCAGTAGAGTCTCCAACGTGCTATCTTTACCAAGCACAGAACAGACACATGTCGCCAACAGCAGCATTGACAAAAACACCTTACACTGCGCCATGTCTCCTACAACATACCAAAAGTGTAATTAGAACCTCCTGAAAATATTTGCTCAACACCTAATTTCATTATCCGGAAATTATGAGCCAAAGGTAAACAGAACACCAGAATTTAATAAAGCCAATAAGAAGGCAGGATAGCTAGACCAAACAAATTTTAGACGAAATTAGTATTTGACCAGGGCCTCGAGATAAAAAGTAAGGTTAGTTGAAGGATTAAATCTTAATTGTGAGTTAAGATCCTGCTGTTTGTTCGCTCTGTGTACAATCTCAGTAAATACTTTAGTAGTTACAGATGGCTTACCCTGTGGTACGTTAACTAGTAATCTTTTTATTTATTAGTTTAATAACTATTAAACTTAGAGAAGATTGTGGGCTTCTACAAACAGATTTCTTTACTATTAATGAATCACATAGAGATTAAAATGATTTATTTTCTCTTGAAAATATTATATAAATGTAAAATATATATAATAAATATTACATTTTATTTTGAAAAGAGAGCAATCCATGAATAAATCTTCAATTAAAAAAGGCATATATTAGTAAAATAAATTATATTTTCATCCAATATATGCCTTTTTAATTAAAGATTATATTTTATATAATTATTTACATCTTTATATGAAATTTGTAATTATTAATATTGTGGCAATGTGTTTATTTTTATATTTATCATAGAATATTATCTCTATTAAATAAAAATACCAGGCCTCCAGGATATATTTTCTTTTCAAAAACCTTTTTTCACATTTAGCTTTCTGGTATGAACGCCCTTTTACAGGAGAAAACATGGTAAATGATATATTTTAAAATAAAAATACAACCTTTCGCAATGAGTTTCTTTTATTATGATATGCGCGAGCTTTCGGGCTGGAGCCGCCCTCCTACAGGCAAAAATGAAACATTTGATTCACGAGAGACAGTTATATACATTTGATTTGTTACAAAATCTTTACATAAAATATCAGAAAGAAAAGTATTAAATCTACATAAATTATTACTATTTTACTATGTTTAACAATTGGAAATAAATTAAATAACCTTAAATTTCAATATTTTAATAAAGTTAAGTTTTAAACTATTAATTAGATAAACGAGAAAACTGATTTTTGTGGTATTAAAGATTTTGTAACAAATCAAATGTATATAACTGTCTCTCGTGGATCAAATGTTTCATTTTTGCCTGTAGAAGGGCGGCTCCAGCCCGAAAGCTCGCGCATATCATAATAAAAGAAACTCATTGCGAAAGGTTGTATTTTTATTTTAAAATTTGTAGCGCAATCTTTTCGTTTACTTCAATAAATGATATATTCCTTGTTTTCTATTGTAGATGAGCGTTCGTTCCCGAAAGCTAGAGATTAAAAAGGTTTTTGAAAAGATAAGTTTCCCTGAAGGTCTGTTATTTTTATTTAATATTGATACAAGGAATTATTTTATTGAAATATCATCTTTACAGACCTTACTGAGATGATACAATTAATTGTGTGAATGAAAGGGCTTGGTTCATCAGTAGTGAAACCTCTCAGCGGTTTCGCCAAATTAATCTCTAGACCTCACTATTATAGTATTGGATTGTTTGTTTTATATAACCTGCATTCATACTAGGAAAGGTATCTATGTATATAACCTATGTACATAAGCTTATAGTTGTATAGATGTGCATATATATAATTTCAAGAAATTGCATCGATCAAAGATCATCAGCAAAAATAACTATTATAAAATAATGTGTTGTGGAATGATGGTATCCATCTAAAATATTAGGTATCTCTCCGTTTTAAAAGTATTTATAATAATAAATTTTGTTTATCATACCAGTACAAAATACATTGGGCAAAATATTAAACAGGTATTGTCTGATATGAAAGAAACTGATGTTGTAGCTAATTCTCTATCACAGCCATTATATTTAGTACAGTGATGATTAATAAATACATTTTCAAAAGGAGAGGTGCATATAATGGCAAAACTGAATATTACAAGTGTTTTCAAGATGTTTGTATATTTACTTTTCTAAGTATTCAATGTGTGTAAAGAGAAATATAAATTGTCAAGAAAATAATTTATTTAAATATTTTTTAAAGCTTCTCTCTGAATTTCTCAGTCTTGAATATTTCAACAGAATAACATATTCTAAACTATTTAAAGGCGTAAGATTATTAAACTATAAATAAATAGATAAACTAGAAACTATTATAGACACGTATGATTCTTTTAAAAATTAATCAATTTCTACTGCCCCTTACTGCAATGGAAAAATTAATGGGAGGGGCTGGCTCATCAGTGGTGAACCCTCCCACCAGTTTAAACTGGCGAAACCGCTGGGAGGGTTCACCACTGATGAGCCAGGCCCTCCCATTAATTTTTCCATTGCAGTAAGGGGCAGTAAAAATTGTTTAATTTCAAAAAGAATCTCACGCCTTTAAAATAGTTTCGAATTTTGATAACAGATGGCGCGCTAGTGCATCATAGAATAACATATAAACCGGAAATAATAATAATAAACAATTTTATTAGTTAGATTGTGAGATAATTGAAAAGGAATTTAAACGGTATATTCCAATAGAATTGCAAAAAGTTTCTTTATTAAATAAAAATGGCAAGTTTTCAAGCGTTAACTCATCATCAGGCCAATTGTTTCACAAATTCCTACAATATATATATGCACTAGCGCGCCATCTGTTATCAAAATTCGAAATTATTTTAAAGGCGTAAGATTCTTTTTGAAAATAAACAATTTATACTGCCCTTACTGCAATGGAAAAATTAATGGGAGGGCCTTGCTCATCAGTAGTGAACCTTTCCAGCGGTTTCGCCAGTTTAAACTGGCGAATATAAACATATAGACGTGTAATAGGTATTTTTACTATGGTCTAAGGACCTCTATATATATTGTATGAATTTGTAAAACAATTGGCCTAATGATGAGCTAACGCTTGAAAGCTTGCTTTTTTATTTAATAAAGTAATTTTTTACAATTATAACAACAACAACAAAACAGCTTTATTAGGGCATCTTGCCCTGTACAGATTCGCCTTTGAATTACTGACAATATTCAACACAAGAAAAAAAGGAGATATGGAGTATTTACAATTAAAGTATGGCAAATATTTTTATTGTGCCCCTGTTCTTCTCTCTTCCACGAGTGCAATTTTATTTACAACCGATTTTTGGTAGTTGAACAGTTCTATTGCCCAACTTTTCTTATCTGAAACAGTTTTTATTGTCTTTAATGAGTTCAAATGTGGTCTAGGAAGACTTTTCAGGATCTTTTTTCTCTCACCTTCCAGATCTCTGCACTCGGCAGTAAAATGGCATATCTCATCGGTTATCTGACTTCCGCATAACTTACAGTACAAATCTTCTTTCTTAATTACGCAGATATGAATTTCTTTGATCAATGTTGATATTATCCTGATCTGTGCAATAAAACTCACTAAAGCTGAGGACAGATTGCATGAAAAATAATGTTCTGGAATGAATGAATCATAAAGTAACCTATAGTTTGAGTATGTTTTCGTAAGAGATAATTTTGCCAGATCTTGCTGCAATAGCTGTTCAATTTTTATTTTTAGTATATTCGGTAGTTCGATCTGTATGTCATCATAATTTAACCTAAGGTTTAGCCGTGTGAGTCCACAATGATTGATGATATCCATGATATTTTTACAGAATCCTATAGGTTTTTTGGTCATTAAGGAAATTTCCTTCAATCTATTCCAGCATAGCTTAGGTAGCCTATTTTCTTCCATTTCCTGTAATCTAATGAAATATTTCATAATTAGTTTGATCGTTGTAAAGGTCAGAGATAATCTGCCTGTTTCCAACCTTACAATATACCCCGGTATATATCTTGGCAGATTCAGAAAATTTTTGATAAACGTATTCTGTATTTGGTCTATAATATCGGTATTGTCCCAAGCCCACACAGGGGCCGCATAGAGTAGTATTGATTTAATAACTGAGTCAAATAAATTCAGTGCAACTTTTAATGAATTAATTTTTTCCCTTTTTATCAGTCTAATAGTTGCATTTATTGCGGTATTTGCTTTGGCTTTATAAAAGAGGGCTACCTTTTTGCTATTATTAGTGGTAGTGAATGGAAATCCCAAATACATAATATTGGACGCAACAGAGAGTGGGATGTCCCCCCAGTACCAGTTTTCGTGTCTTGCCGGTCTTCCTCCATTTCTAAATACCATCACCTTGGACTTATTTTCATTTAAAACTAATTTGTTATTGTCCAGATAAGACTTTAGTAAATTGATTTTAGTTTGTAGGTTAATTTTAGATTCTCCAATTATGGCTATGTCATCCGCATACATAAGTAGGTGTAAAACGCCAAAATCAGGGAGATGAAATCCTGTAAGTGCTGAGTTATTATAAAGTTCTATTAGGTCGGCCATATATAATATAAATAAAAGTGGGGAAAGTGATTCTCCCTGCAACACTCCAGAATTAATTTTCACATTACTTGAATATTGCCCTTTCCATCGGATAGTAATCTTAGCTTCTTGGTAAAAGTTTTTTATCAGCATTACAAATTTATTGCTAATGCCCATTTTATGCAATTTCTGCCAAAGTAAATCATGTGGTACTGTGTCGAAAGCTTTAGTCAAATCGACGAAGAAGACATATAGCTTGTCTCGTTTTCTTCTCAAAGATAATTGGATGAGCGAATTCAGTAGTAGTATGTGGTCAGTGCATGATCTGTTCTTACGGAAACCTGCTTGATTTTCTAAAATAATCTCTCTTTTTTCTATCCAGTTGTTTAATCTGTTTCTTAGTATTGTAGTGAATAATTTAGATATATTACTGCAGAGGGCAATCCCTCTATAATTTGTTGGGTTATTCTAATCACCGCTTTTATATATGGGGTGTACTATTGAGTTCGTCCAGAGTTGCGGGTATTTTTCTGTGGACATTATTTTGTTGAATAGGTTTTTCAATTTAGTTAAAGTCGGTGTCGGTAAATTCTTTAGCAACTCATTTGGTATACCATCGAGTCCCACTGCTTTGCCATTCGCTAGTTTTTTTACTACATCATAAATCTCTTCAAGGGTTATTTCCGCGTCTAAGTCTGGATCTTTCCAACCAATCATCTGGTTTAACGTAAAAGTAGCTTCATTATTTTCTTTGTTCAGTAAATTTTTATAAAATAAAAACCATTCTTTTATATCAATCTCTCCTTGTATTATTGGTTTTTTTCTAAAGGCTGCAATGGCATTCCAGAAGGATTTGGGATCTTTGGCGTTTTATATCATTTCATTCTTGTCCTTATTAAATTCATCTCGTTTTCTTTGCAGGAGCTTAAGATATTCCCTCCTAGTTTCAATATATTTTTGGCGGTCGTGTGTGTTATTTGAGTTCCTACATCTTTGTAAACTTACTTTGGTCGTTTTTTTCATAATGTAACAATCTTTGTCATACCAAGGTTTTGAAAGTTGATGTCGTCGTTTTGCGAATTTAATTATATTTGCCGATACCATTGCCGTGTAGATCTGTTTAGTAAAATTTACTGTTTTTGTGTTAATATCGGTTTCATTTCCATCTTCTATATCACTTAAGTTATGTTTTAGCATCTCCACATTTTCTTTCGTCCAAATGAATTTTCGTGTCAGTATTTCATTGTTGTACGAGGATTTAATAGCTTCATACCCAGTATTAATTTGTAAAACAGTTGGTAAGTGGTCTGAATATGAAAGTTCTTCGATCCACATATCCGATATGATCTGTGTTAAACCGTGTGTGTACATAAAATAATCCAAAACCGATGAACCTCTTTCTGAAATAAAAGTGAATGAGCCGTTCGTATCCCCTTTAGTTCTGCCATTTGCTATTGTTATAGAATTTGATTCTGTGAAGGAAATTAGTTTGTCAGATAGTTTCGAAGATATTGGGTCTTTAGATTTTCTATATTTGTTAAGGGATGAATTTAGTTTCAGTGGGTTATGGAAGCCTCCAGCATTGCCTATTCTTATATTGATATCACCGGCTATTAGCACTTCGTTACCTTCATTCATGTGATATTCAATATGCCTAAGTAAGTTTGTTAGATTTTGTTCTTTTTTACAATTATATTGATATATATATTTTATTTGTATGTCGAAATATGGCAATACATAAACGGCAATGGAAAGATTTCTGTTTAATATTTTGTTATACGATTCTCTGACTTTTGTGTTTTAACCAAGCCAGAAACTCAAAGATTCACAGTTTTCTATCTGCATGTTTCAAAATTTATAAAAATACAAAAGCGAGAAAAATCGTATGAGAAATAACAATTTAACACAGGACTGTTTATATTAATTCAATTTGATATGAGAGATACATTTATTAAAAATTATATAATGTGTATTTTTACATTATTCATATTTTAAATTTAAAAAATACATTAATGGATAAAACCGATAATACTAAATATATAATATTTGTTAAAAATAAAAAAAGGCATCTCCTGACCAGGAGCACATGTGCTTTTTAGATGGCAGAGCGCCATCTGGTGGAATATAAATCAACTAAATCTTGATTTATCTTGTTCCCTGATATTTGGCCAACCCAATTTCTTGATAAATGACACATTTTTCCATAATATGTTGTGATTTAGGAATTTAGAAATGTAAGTTCAACTCTCAACATATCATGAAATAAACACAGAGGAAACAATATGAATTTAACATTGATGAATGCCATTGATTTGCCAAGAGTAGTTGAGAAGACAAAGTGGAAACTGTTGACATTAAAATTCAATGGATAAACTCGGCATATATTAGCTTCGTTTTAACTGGAATTATTTTATATATCTGGCTCTTGTTAAAATTTAAACTAAATCATCAAATATGAAATAAAATAATCAAATTTACGAATTATTTCTTTCTTTAATATACACTCATAGATAAAACTCAAGGAAGTTATACCTTTCAGCATGTATATCGAGATTCATACAATAATTCTGAAAAATATTTGATATTTTTTTAAGATACACGAGATAACCAAGTGTGAAATGTAACGACAAAAAAAGTAACGACAGATGATATTAAAGACTTTTCCATATTAAAGTTTTGTACATGAGTGTATATATAATTAAATTGAAGGAATATTGTTTTTTTTAACCATATTTATAATGTTGAACAAAAATATATAAATAGTCACCTTCATATAGAAGCGAAACAATTATAAATTGTATATAAAAACGTTTGTTGAATTATAAATTAACATTATATACAATACTAGCGGACCCGGCCACGCCTTGCTGTGGCTAAATTGTAATATGTTACATTAACATTATACTAAACTATTCAGTACAGTAAAGTCAATATTCACTTATAAAGATAAAAATGTTTTAGCAGATCGAAAGCCCAACGGGATTGAGAACGGAAAGTTACGCTAAAATTTGAAAGTGATTTTTATATATATAGATAATATAGCCCTTCATTATAATCATTGATTATAATCACTGCATTAATAAATGTCAGTGAACTCGTTTATATGTATTTTTTTTTGTTTTCGAGATATTCTAATAGAAAGTTCTCACATTTTCTGTAAAATATTTATATATGCACAAACACAGAATATAATCACTACGTCTTAATTTCGCTATATTTATTGCTATAAATATTAATCTAAAATAATTCGCCAGAAATCGTCCTGATAGTATACTACACAGCGAACCCTGCCACGCGTTGCAGTGGCTAAATTGTAATAAGTTGAATTAACATTATACTAAACTATTCAGTACAGTAAAGTTAATATTCACGTATAAAGGTAAAAATGTTTTAGCCGATCTAAAGCCCTACGGGATTGAGAATGGAACGTTACGCTAAAATTTGAAAGTGATTTTTATATATATATATAATATAGCCCTTCATTATAATCATTGATTATAATCACTGCATTAATAAATGTCAGTGAACTCGTTTATATGTATTGTTTTTTCTTTTCTAGATATTCTAATAGAAAGTTCTCACATTTTCTGTAAAATATTTATATATGCACAAACACGGAATATAATCACTACGTCTTAATTTCGCTATATTTATTGCTATAAATATTATTCTAAAATAATTCGCCAGAAATCGTCCTGATAGTATACTACACAGCGAACCCTGCCACGCGTTGCAGTGGCTAAATTGTAATAAGTTGAATTAACATTATACTAAACTATTCAGTAAAGTAAAATTAATATTCACAAATAAAGATAAAAATGTTTTAGCCGATCTAAAGCCCAACGGGATTGAGAATGGAACGTTACGTTAATATTTGCTATTTATTGCTAATTATTGCTATAAATATTATTCTAAAATAATTCGCCAGAAATCGTCCTGATAGTATACTACACAGCGAACCCTGCCACGCGTTGCAGTGGCTAAATTGTAATAAGTTGAATTAACATTATACTAAACTATTCAGTACAGTAAAATTAATATTCACAAATAAAGATAAAAATGTTTTAGCCGATCTAAAGCCCAACGGGATTGAGAATGGAACGTTACGTTAATATTTGAAAGTGATTTTTATATATATAGACAATATAGCCCTTCATTGTAATCATTGATTATAATCACTGCATTAATAAATGTCAGTCTTCCCAGTATTCTTTTACCTATGTATGGATATTTTGGTTTGAATTAGTGAACTACTGCGAATTTGTAGACGAATGACCCGGGCAACGCCCGGGTTTACACGATTAAATGTATATTACATATGGAAGATGGATGTAGTTCCCTGAGGGCACCCGCGAGGTCACTCTGCCCCCGCGCAACTGTCCAACCGGGAGCGCCCCGCGCCGTCAAAATCGGCACGCGTTCTAGAGGGCGCTGCTCGGCCGTCAGCCGGGAGATCTCATTTACTCGGTGGGGGGGGGGGGGGGGGGGGGCGGGGGGGGGGGGCAGGGAGGTCACGTGCTGCGCCGGCAGCCAATCGTCGCGCGCCGCCATCCCCCGTCTGCCGCGAGAGGGGCGCAGATTGCGAGTGAATTTACGATTTATTGTAAATAAAAATGCAACGAAAGGTTATTTCTAAAGAGTAATTAGCCATAAACCATCCCGGTAGTATACTAAACATCTTCCCAAAGTTTCATCACGATTGGTTGAGCGATGTAGAAGATTATCACGAACGGACGGACGGACGGACGGACGGACGGACCAACGGACCAACAAACATCCATTTTTATATATATAGATGAAGCACTAGCGCGCCATCTGTTATCAAAATTCGAAACTATTTAAACGCGTCAAATTCTTTTTAGAATTAAACAATTTCTACTACTCTTACTGTAATGGAAAATTAAAGGAAGGGCCTGGCTCATCAGTGGTGAACCCTCCCAGCTCCCTTCGCGAGTTTAATCTACCATACCGCTGTTATCACTATAAAAGGAATTTCCAAAAATGCAATATAACAGCGGTATGGTAGATTCAACTGGCGAAACCGCTGGGAGGGTTCACCACTGATGAGCTAGGCCCTCCCTTTAATTTTTTCCATTGCAGTAAGGGTAGTAGGAATTGTTCAATTTCAAAAAGAATCATACGCTTTTAAAATAGTTTCGAATTATATACAATATGTTTCTTCATTTGCTTATACAAGATAATAGTGTAAGCTAGCTTTCAGTCGCCATGTAGAAAGAGTTTGCCTTGAAAGTAAGCCTAAACATTTGATAAAATTGTTTAATAAATAGACATATTTTGCTTTAAATTATAATTTATAATAAAATAGAAAGTTAACAAAAGGTAGGTGTTAAGATGCATTATCGCGCCATCTGTTATCAAAATTCGAAACTATTATAGACGCGTACAATTTTTACATTGCAGTAAGGACAGTAGAAATTATTTATTTTTAAAAAGAATCATGTGTGTCTAAAATATTTTCGAATTTTGATGAAAAGTAGGTGTGTTAGTTAAATATAAGAAATATCTTACAATTCATCAAACTGTTGGAATGGTGTCTTTTTAGTGAAGAGAGGAAGGAGAATTATTTACCAGTTTTTTCATAGCCAAATGGGTTTATCTTTATTTATCTTCTTATATGTAAATATAAATAACCTTTATCTTCCTTATTTACAAATAGGATAATGATCGAATCTAAGTGATAATTTTTATCTGCTTATTAACATTCAATTATATTCTCAAAAATATATTTACACAAAGACATAAGCCTGGAGCTTCTAGTTCGCGGCGACGGTCAATAGATGGTGTCTAGCTTTGACGTCTATTTTAACGGGAGAGGTGGCATTTATCTTTGCATATCTATATTCTCCCTGCAAATATCAATATGTTGCACCAAGTTGCAGCTTTGCAGGGTCGTCGACCTTGGTTTCTTCCTTCTTGGTGTTATACACGTTTCCCGAGCGTGTTTCCATAGTCAAAGCAAATGAATAAAAGTAAATAAAAATAAATTACCTTTCAAAGTTATTGCGTTTATTTATTCGTTGTCTTCCTCGTAGGTCGTGATCCGCAGTCTTGGTCTAGATCCTCTTTCGCTCCAATAACCAATCAAGATATATGTACAATAAAATATTACAAAAGTAATGAAACTATTAAAAGAAATGATGATAATCTAAATAATCTGTTTTAAATAAATATTAAATATCATAGAATATTTTGAATAAATGTAGGGCATATTAAAATTGATGCAACAATATATATGTTATTGAGCAAAATTAATCATGCCTCCAGGGATAAATATATTTTCAAAATATTTTTATTCTCTAGCTTTCGGGCACGGACGGCCTTCTACAGGAGAACACTTGGTATAATCCTCTTTTAGGAGGCCGTCCGTGCCTGAAAGCTAGAGAATAAAAATGTTTTTGAAAAGATACTTTTCACTGAAGGCCTGATTAATTTTACTCAAATATTGATACAAAGAATTATTTTATTGAATATATATGTTATTAAAAAATGTACTTTTCGCAATTATCCTTATTGATTTATCATATTAAACATTTTACAATTATTCTACAACCTCAATAAAAATGTTTTTTTATTTTTTTTAAATTATAATTTCTAGAACAAACTACTCTGTTAAGTTGACCGCCAGATATCGCGACTTTCCCTTTATAAACCCATTGTTGTTTTTTCCCGTTGGCCGGCTCAAAGCATTTTGTAAATATGTAAATACGTAACCTTTTATTTTCTTTATTCTACGCCTTGAATCAGGTAATAACTTTCTCAAATTATATTTTAAATATTTTATAAGCTTAATTAAAGCAATATTGAACCAAAATGTTTTTATTCTATTTGCAAAATTACACGACTGAAAATAATACCATAAAAATACTCATGTAAACAAAGAACAACCTAATAATATAAAAAAAATATTGTGTGCCAAAGAAATAATTTATTATTTAATTAAATTTAATATCCTTCAATGAAAATAATCAACAGATTATAAAAATATAAATTACTCTGTATTTTTAAAACAATCTTTAAAATATTTCTTTGCTTGCTTGTTCAAGATTCCCTAGCTGTAGATATTTTGGTTAATTTGTTAATAATTGTCGACTAGTCGCCGTGACGTCATCAATACTTTCACATCTTCAGATATACAAAGACTTGATTTCTACGCTACAATATTTATTATAACATTATAGACAATGACTTATAACAATTCAATTACCAATTTAATTACAATATGAAAATATTGCTTACTTGGAATACGTAACGTATATCTTAAAAGTACAAAATCTCTACTGGATGTTCAAACACAAGTAAATCAATAGACATTTTGCTAAAACTTCTAAACTCACCTTCTCCAGTGAAATCCAGTTTCTATCTACTCGACCTGATCCACCAGCCTATTTTATATAGACAGAGGTAGGGCACTTTTTGCCTCTCAGGAAGATGCTCACTTAAGAATGGAGGGCGTTCCTTGAGAAAAAAAAATGGAAAGGATTCATTTTCCTTTATTTTTTTCTTTTGGCATTCCATGCTATTAATTACAGCCCGCTTAGTTACCTTTTATTTCCTTATTCGAACAATAACTACGGTATTTATAGAAAGTTTCTTGAATTCACTCACTTTTTTACTCTCTATTTACATCATCTTTTAAATATTATCTAAAAATAGCTATATTTAAAATTTATTAGTATGTCTTTAAACATAAATTAATATAAAGCAATAACGCGCCATCTATTTATAATGAATTAAGATATTAAGACGCGAATATTTTTTTTCACAAATGAATCAAACATTTCTGTCCTCATTGTGATGAAAATATATTGGGAGGGCTTGGCTCATCAGTAGTGAATTCTCCCAGCGGTTTAGTCAATTTAATCTACCAGACCGCTTCTTGCTCGATGATAATATTTGAATGTAATTCTATTTTCCTAAAGGTTTATGCCCATCGTTTGCTTAAATACCATTTCTAAGATTTCACTCTTTAATGTAGAATATAAAAGCAGAATGATCCAATACAGTATTATCGCTATATAGAATTTTTACACTCACTTCTTAATCTTCATTCGTTATAAATTAATATATGTTCTGAGCTATATAAAAATTAATGTTTCACAGAAATCATATCCAAAGATACATTTCGAAAATATTTTTATGAGTTTTCTTTTATTGAAAAGTAATATATTGGATAAAAATATTATTACCATTATTTCAATTGGCTGACTGCCAACCTTTTTCAAGGCATAGCAACGTATTTAGGTTGGCGTTCAGCCAACTGAAATATTGGCGAATAAATAAATTTTTGTTCCAATATATGCCTATTAATTAAAGATTTATTTATGGATTAGTATATTTCAAAAACATTTGTAAGTATAATGTGAGATTTTATCATATTTAAATTGATAAGTTAAATTAACCTAATCTTTACAATCATGGACAAACTTATTGTTTGCTGTCGCCGGTTGTCGCTTTTTTGAAGGAGACAGAGTCAATTTTTTCACACTTGTTATCTCATGCGTCTTCAATATAGATCACTTTGTATCAAATAACGTTCAGAGTTAGTGTCTGAATCTCTATATACATGCTGAAATATGCAACCTCCTTAAGTTTTGTCTATGATTGTATATCATATTGAAGATAGTCATTTCCAAACTTTCATGATCACCGTGCTATTTTCTTATCCTATACTTATTACAAGTTGCGTTTTGGAAAACAAAATGGAGAGGAAAAATATAGAAAATGAAATCATTTAGACGCATATGTTTCTTTTACACATATATCATAATTCTACTGTCCCTACTGCGATGAAAAATATTGGGCCTGGTAGATTAAATTCACGAAACCGCTAGGAGGGTTAACCACTGATGAGCCAAGCCTTTCCAATATTTTTTAATCGCAGTATGGAGAGTAGATGTTTGATATACAAGGGTCACTCTAAAGGTTTTTGCAATCACTTATTTTTTTAAAGCTGCTTTAAAATTTTCAGAGTTTCTCAAAGTATTTACTCTCAGCACATATGCAAGATTTATTCTGTGAAAACCAATTATCAATCACATCAGTCATCTTAAGGGATGGAATTTACGGCATTGGTGAAGGCTTGCAGTGCTTCATCATTTAACTTAACTTTTGCAGATGAAAAAATTCACAAGGTGCTAGGTCTAGTGAATAAGGAGGATGAATGACTAATTAGACACCAGAGTTGGCTAAAATGTCTAATGTTTGGGCTGCAGTGTGCGGTCTTGTATTGTCATGGTGAAGAAGGACTCCTCTAAGTTGAGGTTTTGGTCTGCTTTGCTTGGTTTTTTCAAATACTGCTGGAATACATTTTGTTGTATACCAGTCACTATTAACTGTCTTTCAATATTCTAATTTCACAATATCAATAAAACCACTTTTTCTAAAAAATAAGCTACCATTTGTTTTTAAACACTTCGAGTAAAAAATCGTTAGTCCTCATTTATATAATTTTGACACGTTCATTAAGATAAATTTAACAAGATTATTTAAAATCTATTCTTTTATTTTTAGCTTTAATGTTTCTCATATCAATTAAATCGAATATTTATTCAGATTAATTAATCATAATCAATTCTAAGATAGAATTACAGAAACACAGTGCGTGTACGCTATATATTGGAAGCCTAAGAAAATATAATCACAGAGCTCTAAGTAGAGAAAAACAAATAAATATAGGAAGAGAAACATGAAGGAAGGAATACCCTTAATAATATTGATAAGCTTATTTAGCACACCTGCTAAAACTACAATTTGCAACCTTCGTGAAAATGGTCTCAAGTATAGGTTATTATTTACTTTTGTAGTTACTGCGTCGGTAAAAAAGATTTAGCAAAATTTGATGAATCGAAAAACAGTTCTAATCAAATGGTTTTTAAAGCTACAGGGGAAAATATTCTAATTAACGGATTAAATCAAGAAAAAGAAACTTAAGAAATTACTACATTGGTTAAAATTGAAAGTTTTAAGTATCTTCCACCAGTTTTCTTAGTTTATTTATAACATGTCTTCGACGTATACTTCCTTTAAAATGTAAATAAACATTTTATATGGCTACTGTTATTGAAAACAATGTTCTTCAAATTTTAGCATATTAATTCTCCCAATAATTCTAATTGAATATGAGTTTATCTTTTTGAGCAATAATGGCTAATAATTTATTAGTTCACATTGTGTGTTGAATTTTATTTATAGTTTTATTTCATAAATAAATATGGCACGTTATTGTCTAATGTTGAAATATATGCTCTCAAGAATAAAACTATAAAAATTAAAAATTTTAAAAGTTTTAATTTAACCAAAATTTATTCATTTTTAGAATTCTGTGTCTATCAATTTAGTTAACGAGTGTGTACTTTTACAAAGCAGTTGCGTGTTAACAATTTTTATCGTAACAAACACTTATTCATAAACATAAATTAGAGAAGTCTTTATTAGGTTTGTTGTCTGTTTTATTTTTGAAGCAGAGAGAAGCAATTTTGATCAACTTGGTTGCCTCGTGTGTCTTCAGAAATAGTCACTGTAATATCTTTCAGAGTTATTATCTGAATCTCGATATACATGCTAAAAGGTACAACTTCCTTAAGTGTTGTCCATGAGATTAATAATAATAATAATAAAATTTTACTCATGAATATCCATTGTTTGTTGTTATTCTGAGTGAATGAATATTTCTATATGAAAATTAAACGAAATAACTCTGAAATAAAGATCAATCGTGGTTATATATGAAAGTATATTAAAGTACAACCTCCTAGATTTGTATATAAGTTTAAATGTGTTAGCATTTTCAAAATCAAACAAAATTAAGTAACCTTATAATTCTATAAAAGAGAAAAAAACTATATATTTATAATACAATATAATGCGGCTTTATGAACGGAAAAATATGTCCAGGAGAGCCTAGTAGACATGGCATCTGCCCGGTAAGCGGACCACTGTGGGTTCGATTCCCATTCCTGGACACTTTATTTTTCCATTTACCATTGCTCTTCACAATTCATTCTTTCATACTTCATCCCTAGGGTTAGAAATAATCGTTAATTCTCCTTAAAAATAAATTTCAATTTTTCGTTTAAAAGAAACACATGCGGGATAATTTTCAAATGTCGTTTTACTATATATATTGTAATTAAAAATATATATATTTATATAAAAAATAGACACTTCGGCCAGTTGGAGTTTTATAAAAAACTCCAACTGGCCAAAGTGTCTATTTTTTATATAAATATGAATGCCGGCCAGGCAACCTCTATCTTTTCGATTAAAAAAAAGTTAATAGTATTTAACACTCTTTTAAAAATAATTACAATATTTATTTTTCTATATTTATAATTTTATAAAAGAATTTAACTTCAAATGTTTGATGAGAAAAGCATATATATAATTAATCTCTATATATGGTTGATAGAGAAAAAGCATACTTTTTAACTTTTCATATTGCACGTCCTAAATTATTCATTGTTGTTCTTAGGTCATTATATAACCGGAATAAGAAAGTAAACTTTGAAAATTTTAAAATAGCTATAAAATAATGTTAATTTGCATATTTACAGTATCTATGATGCAATAGGGGTATATGTAAATATTAAGAGGCCCTTTAGTTAACACGTTTCTTATTGGTTGACTAATATTCTCTTCAGACGAATATGAATAGCTTCTGTCTATTAATTCTCAAAGGAGTTTTAAAAATTCAAATATGAAAAATATTTCAAAATAAATTCAAAGAAGTTTTCAATTTTTAAAGATAAAAAGGCATATTTTATGAAAATTATATCTTCAATGTATATAGAGCATATGTATTTTAAATATTTATATAATATATTTTGATAAAGTGGTTCTAGATTAATATTTAAAATAAGGAAAAATATGTTGAAGTTTAATTGAAGATTGAAATTTTGAATTTATAAATAATTACTGTGGAATTTCTTTTAAGTATTAGAAATTATTTTTACATAGAATATATTTGGTATGTGTGTTATGATATATGCATATCAAATATAATGAATTAATGCTAAAGGCAAGTCTCTCTCTCTCTCTCGTCTCTTTTCTCAATAATTATTATTTTACAATTGTAGACGAAAATTTCCCGGTAGGATTTGATTTATAAAAACAAACTAGCTCCCCTTTTCAAAATAGACTTCAAAACTAGACGGCATATATTTACCGTCTCCGCAAACTAGCAGGCCTCGGATAGGTTACAAAGCCACAACACCAGCTTTGGAAAACTGAGAAACGTCTACCTAGAAACCATCGTTTTGAGCTAATGACCCTCTTCAGTCTAGGAAATACTTTTTCCCATGAGATCCACAAGGGATCGAATGGAATCTTCACAATTTGCAAAAAGGGTGTTTAGCTGTTAGTGTGGCTATGTCAAATCTATAGTCAAAGTAGTGGAGACGGTCAATAGGTGGCGCCTTGTTTCAGCATATTTTCGACGGAAGAGAGGCAACCTATATTTTTATCAAAAGTTTCCATCCTCCAAAATTTACATCTTTATTTAGGTAATAGATTTGGCCTAGTCCCAATACCAGCTAAACACCTATTTGACAAATTGTGAATATTCTATTAGATCCCTTGTAGATACCATGGAATCAAAGCCCGCCCGGAACTGACAAGGGTCATTAGCTAGAAACCATGTTCTCCAGGTGAAGGCTTCTAAGTTTTCAAAGCTGGTGTTGTAGCTTTGTCACCAACCTGAGTCCGCTAGTTTGCGGAGACGGTCATTAGTTGGAGCCTAGTTTTAGCGTCTATTTTACGGGAGAGGCCGACCTTTATTTTACAATTTTTATTATTTTAATGAGATTGACATTTAATCACGTTTGAGTAGATTTATTATTGTGATTAAATTCAATTTCAAATAAGTAACATATGTAAATATATCCATTATAATATAAAATTGAATAAATGATTGACTTCAAGTTTTTATTTTAAATATATTATTAGAGATCTTTCGATTCTCGCTCTTTTTTTTAACATCTAGTTGAAATAAGTTATCAACCATATGTTTTTAGAAAGATCAAGATCCGAATCTGCAAATATACAGAGGGTTTTCCAGTTTTAAAAGAACGATATTATAACGCTTTATATCGTGAAAGAAGCGCGTAATTCGACTGATGTTTAATATATTCCAAGGAACAAACATTGATTTATAATTCATTAAAAACGATATTTGAATATTAAAAATTTTTAAAGTTATAAGTGGTATTTTGTGAAAGGTTACCTTTTCAGACTTTCCTAGTGTCAGACTTTACCCAAATTATTACATTTATGAGAGAAATATTATTACTATTACCAAAGAACACTTTCTTTAAAATAATAAAAGGGAAAACAAATTTATTTAAGCAAAAGATTATTCTGAAAAAAATGTGTCTGTGAGAAGAAACCTTTAACAGAAATAAATAAAAAGAAAATATGGTTGACAGAGAGAAACTACTTTCTCAAAGGAACATTTGCACAATAACCAACGTACCACTTTCTACCGTTAACCGTATTATCAGAGAAAAATTGGCTTAATATCAGGTGAAAGGGTTAATGTTCTCGGTTTGTACCATATCGATAAATGCAAGCAGCAGCGCCTTTAAAAGTACCTGGTAGGTAAAATGGAAGAATATTGTTACACTGGATGAGGCATGGGTTTACCTCAATGATAAAACCAACCCCCTTTGCAATTTATTACGCTTATTTTTAAATAACAACTTACAGAACTGGGTCGAGCAATGCAAGAAGGTTTTTAAAGGGCTTCATGGCCGATTTCATTGACTCATAAAGTAAAAATTATTTATTTCAATAATGAAAAAATCATGTAATTTTCAAAATATATGAAATATTACTGATACAAATAGTTTTTTTTTAATTGAAAAATACGTTATTTGCACATATATCTGATTCAATATAAAGAGGTTTACAATACAAACTTTGTAACTCAACTAGAATTTTACTGTTGTATTTCAAACATTTTATATACCTTTCAATCTAGGGAAAGAAATAGTGAATTAGCGACAACTATCAAAGTTAATCATTATTTTTTTGAATAGTTTATATATTACCACTATAAGATGCTTATTAACTTAACCTTTATCTATTCTTTAATTGTAATTTTCATTCTTATAGGTTCAAAGTAAACATCAAATAAGTTAATTAATTTTTCTCGAGTATTTCGAATAACCATTAAGGATAGAGAGAGAGAAAAGAAACTAATATTATAACTTAAAGCTAATATATATTTAATTTTGAATAATTTTATATGAACATAAACTCGCGTCATTAAATGTCTTCTTTCTTATCTCCACTCAATCATATTAAGGTATCAAACCTGTAGAACGTAGCAACCATCATGACTCTGTGAAGTAGAATGCATCTGTCTTTGTCATTAAGACTGGGAGCACTACTCAGTAGCAGCCGATTTAGCTCTAACAGAAATGGCCGCCTCTGACATGAGGAACAGACGCCATGTTCAGCCGCTCCTAACATGGAGTACAAACGCCGCTCATCCTATATCTCTGGATCAGGAGCCTTTACAGGGTACTATCAGCCAGGCCAGCTGAGTCCAGGTTTTTTAGCGAGCTTGTTTACGCTCTGTCATGAATGTGATAGAGAAATATCTGAACATAATCCTAAATTATGTGATATCTTTAAAATGAAAAAAAAAAGTAATCTAAAAATATAGTTAGGAAAACAGTTATCATTAGAAATTGCTTACAATTTTTACCAATTTCAATTGAAATAAAAGTATTTATATTAAAATGAAAATATCTTCAGTATGATTATTAAATTTCAAATATAATCTCAAAATAGAGCGATTAAAAATGAAAAGAGGTAGTATTAAAGTATAAAATGTTGTAATAAAGTGTGAAAAGTTGTAAATGAAATATAAAATGTAATTATTATAAAGTGTAAAATGTCGTCTTTAAAAGTACCTAAGACCTTTAATGTAAAAAATAAAAATTATCACAAAAATAAATAGAAAAGGAAATTTCAAATGTCCTTAGTAAACTAATAAATTCGTTTAAAATAATATCGAAAATAAATTTATTGATAACAACATTTTATATGTCCTTATTGAATTTAGAAATATATGTTTTCAATAAAATATAAAAGTATATATATAAAACATATTTTTAATAAACATATTTTAAAATATATATATTTCAAAACATTTAAAGTTAAATTAGGATTTTTCCTTTTGTGCCTCTTTGATGGAATCCAATTTAAGATGTATCTCAACATTAAAGAATTTTTTTTTTCTTGAAGTCAGTGAAGAGAGAGAGAATAAGATATGAAATAGGTTATAGCTCATAAATTTTTATTTTTTTGGCAAATATATTGGTCCAATTTGTGGATTTCTATTTAATTTTGAAGAGAAATTGAATTTTGTCTCAGAGTTCTTCAAATTGGTAGGCACCTTCAAACCATCTCAAATAAAAAAACTGATATTTTATCCATGAGAAATTTACCAGAGAGTCCCTTTTAAGAAATCGATAATATATTTTTTCTATCCAAACAAATCTTTGTTTGTCTCTGGGTGGACGGAAGTGTAATATCATTCGTTTCTTTGGAATCAGTGGATACCATTTTTACCATTCTCTATCAAATATTCTGTATAGTAATTTATAATTATTTACTTTTTAATTTATGTATATCAATATTTTTAATTTTGTTGAGTTTGTTGTTAACATAAATATGTTGTATTACCTTGAAAAAGGTTGGCTTTCAGCCAACTAAAATATTGGTAAAATGAATTATTTTGATCCAATCTATCACTTTTCACAAAATATCTTATCGAGGATTGCTTTATTTTCAAAGTATATCTGTATATTTTCTAAATTTTAACTATCTATTTTATCATGCTTAGAAGAAATATGATATATAATAATAAAAAATATATTATGATGCATTAGCGCGCCATCTTGTTTAATTTTTGAAAGAATCATACGCGTCTATAATAGTTTCGAATTTTCATATAATTATATTATACATTAACAAATTTATCTATATTTACGTATACCTTCCGAAAATTCTTTCTTTTTTTTTTAGAAAATGTACCCTGCATATAGAGAACAGTCTTAAAATATGGAAGAGCTGTCTGAAGAAAAGTTTAGCAAAATTGCTGAGAATGTTTATCACAAAAGAGCCAAGCTCTCTGAACTAATACACTCATGGACAAAACTTAAGGAAGTTATATCTTTAGCATGTATATTGGGATTCAGACAATAACTCTGAAATATATTTGATACACACTGACCTTTATTGAAGACATACGAGGTAACCAAGTGTGAACAAAATTTTCTCCGTCTCCTTCGAAAAAAAAAAAAAAAAAAACAGATAGCCGGCAACATAAATGACTTTCCACTTCTTTAATATTTGAGTGTAATTTTAACTTCTACAATAAGGTCTATATAGGTAAATTTAATGATTTTTATAAAATAAAGAATAATCAAATATTAAGGTTAAAATATCAGGCTTCAAGGGAAAAGTTTCTTTTCAAAATCTTTAATCTCTAAATTGCGGGCATGAACGCCCTAGTACCATGTTTTCTCCTGTAGAAGGGCTTTTATTCTCGAAAGCTAGAGATTAAAAATTCTAAAAAGAAATTTCTTACTTAAAGCCTGATATCATCACTATAATATTGAAATTAATGATTATTTTATTGAATCAATAAAAAATCTTAAAAATATAGGTTTGTAGAAAAATATCCCTTTTAACTCTAATTTTTAAATGTATAAAACCAAACACCATATTCACACATTATATTATGAAGTATTATTGTTCTTACTGTTTTGGCTTCAACAGTTTCTATGATATCATCATTCACAAAACTAATATGGAACATATAATTATTATGATAAGAAGTAAAACCAAAATTAAACGGTATGTTTTGAAAACTCATGTTTCTAAACGAAATTAGAATTTAGTATTTTCAAGCGGGCTGAATCAAATTGGCGAAGAAGTCATATTTGAAAAAGTGAAATCTTCTCCAATACATTTAATAAAAATTGAAACAGCTTTCGAAATTGAGTTTCGTGCTTTATTGTATATTCATGTCAGGCTTTTGAGTATCAAAAACCCTTCAACATAAGCATATGACAAAAATACTCCTGCATAAGGGTTTATGATACCCGAAAGCTTGATATGAATAGACGATAAAGAAAGAAACTCACTTTCGGAATCCGTTTTTCATTTTGTCAAGTAGCTCTGCAACCACAGCCACAGAAAACTCCATGGGACACCTGTCAATTATCAATGGACTCCTGGGGGGACCACAGGTGTGAGGGGTTCTCAGAATCTCATCGGAAAATAAGGAAAAGGGAACGGTGGTTGACCACTCTCATTATTATCATTTTTACCTTGGGATAAGTTGTTATCTCTCTCTCTATAAATACCTCTTGTATATAATTTTATTGAAGTACTAAAAGGTAAATACCCTTTATAATAAATTAATTATTCCCAAATTTGCCTTTGCTTTATTTATCTCTGCGACAATATTATTATATTATCAAACAAGAAAAACCAACCTGTATACCGTGATTTTAAGCTATAGGTATAGTTACCACAGGAGAGGCTACGGGTTCTCCACGGAAAGATTAATGTTTATGGCCCAAATCGCCAATAAATGTTTTTTCAGCTGATGAAGTGATTTCACAGATTTCTCAGGCAATAAACATTGCAATTTCGTGGGAAAATGTTTCAAATGCGAAAAAAAAACAATCTTTAGAATAATTACATATATGTAGATAAAAATAATTTATAAATCTATTAAAGTATATGAGCTTTTTTAGGCTTTTGTTAATATATATATAAAGGCTATTTTATTTTATAACAAAATCAAATAGTTTGTTTTTAATATTCCTAATTATATTTTTAAAGTGCCTGATAGTTTATGAAATAAAACTAAAGAGAATTTTATTTTTGTCAAAATAGACGTTAGAAATAAACGCTATCTATAGAGAGTCTCCACAAACTATTGGAATCAGTTTGTTGACAAAGGCACAGGTGTTGTAAATTTAACACCGACACGAGTCCGCTGGTTTGCGGATATTCTAAATAAATAGTGCTCATTTCTATCTTCATTTTGATGGGAAAGTTTAATTTTATATTTTATAGATCAACTCACAAATTATGATAAAGGAAATAACATATTCGATTACCTCTTTGCTTGTGAATATGTTTTAAAAAATTATGTTGATGCCTTTAAAAATTGTTTTTGTACGTTATAAAAATAATCCATTATGAACGCTAAATATAATATTATATTCAACTATTATACACTTACTACTTGTACTCAACTATTATACACATAAACTTAAGGAGGTGGAAAGTCTTTGACACCGAAGGTCGTTTACTTTTAAAGGAGACAAGGAAATTTTATTCACACTTGGTTATCGCTTTTTGACCTTTAGGCTAAAAAAAAGTGTAGTGTCTTGTTATCTCGTGCGTCTCCAATAAAAGTCACTCTGTGCATCAAATATCTTTCAGATTTAAAGTCTGAATCTCGATATATATTCTAAAAGGTACAAATTACTTGAGTTTCGTCCATAAGTATATATATTTTATGAATTACAAAGTATTAAACACTTAAAATACACACAAATGGCTTAAAATATTCAACAAGTAAAAGATAAATGTTGTAGGCATTATTGCAACAATGGAGAACAAGGCGCTTTGTGATTGGCATCAATCATATTGCTTCCAACTTTACAATTGTTTAAAGAGGAATTTTCTCAGTCGTATTTTATCTTTAGTTTAGCTGTCATTCCCAGTCTCTCTCTGGACATGTCAAATTCCACAACACAAATCTGCATCTTAGATATTCTTTAGATTGCGGCTAATTGAATAACGTGTTATAATCAATATAATATTTAATTGTATATATTAAAAAATATACAGATAAAAATCAAAAACTCCTATTTAATTTTACATTCCGAAGTTAAGTTACAATTATTCCAATTATATTATTTCCAAAGCGCTATATCCCGCAAGGGATACTTGCGCCAAACAAGGATAAAAGTTTATTTACATAAGTTATTTACATTATTCAACGCATGAAGACATTAGAGATCCCGATTTTGTAGAAGGTTTAGAATGTATTTACAAAATGAATTGAGCTTTAAATATGATTTTTTATCTGAAATCAAATCGTTAAGTTCACAAACAACTAGTTCATTCTTCATTCTATAATCCGAAGTTAAGTTACTCGTTGTTACTCTGCTGAAGAAAATGATGAAACATTCTTCCGAGGAGAATGACAGAAAGTCACTGAAACGTCATGGATAGAATAAAATGAAAATTAGTTGATGTAGCTTTATCTTTTTCTAACCAATTTCCAACCAACGAACGATGTACAAAGTTGATTTTTTATCTAATTAAATTTGAAATAAAGAGTAGGCATATTTAATTCTAAAATCCTCTATTCACGCACAAATCATTCTGATATAATATATAAAACAAAACCTTTGAATAAAAAGGCATATATTATTTCAAAATATCATTTATTTTACCAATATTTTAGTTGGCTGAACGCCAACCTTTATCAAGGTATTATAACATTTTAAAGTGTTCAGCCAACTGAAATATTGGTAAAATAAATGATATATTGATCTAATTCATGCCTTTCTATTCAAATATTAATGTATGTATTGCTCTATTTTCACAACAAAATATGAGTCGTTTTTTTATGAAGTGTATTGCAAGTGTAACAAGTGAAGAACAAAAGAATCGATATACACATTAAAAGTGCACCAACTTGGCGTAGATTTCCAGATAGATATAAGAATTTAAAAAATAGATGTTCTTGATATTATGTCAACCGTATAAATAGAAATAAAATAAAACAATTCGAATTCAAGAAATGAACCAAATATCAGTAATTATTTCAATAATAAAGGACTAAGGCAAAATTGTGAAAGAGCCAAAATCTCTCAAATTTTATCATACCAATATATAGAAAACAGTTCATAAAGAAATGTAGTATTATATACACTACAGAAGTGATCTTAAACGATGGAGAATCTTTCTCTGTAAATTTAGAATATCTTCATGCAATCATTTCACTTCAAAGTTTAAGAAAAAATTGTAGAGAGACGCCTTAGCCAACGTGAGGATGAAGAAGTACGTCCAGCCCTGCCCGAAGTCAACATTATCGATTGAAAATATGAAGATTATACTTAGAAAAACAATACCGTTGGAACAACAGAAGGTCGCTGGACCCACAGGCGATACAAGAATCTCTGAAGCAGGCCAGATGCCCAGATGGCCAGATAGAGAAGAACAAGTAGGGTCATCCACTATGACAATATAATTTTGCCCTGAGGAAAAACAAACCTAAAGAGACATCCAGCTGGTGGTGATAGAGCTTATTGTGACGTTCCAGGCAAAAGGATAGTTATCTGCGTTCAACTTTCATCAACCCAAAAGTAGGTATTGAAACTTTCACTAAGAACAGTTTGAGCCCATGTGCGCATATAAGCTGAGTGCCGAAATTAAAGAGCCCGAAGTACTTCACGAAAACAGGTTGCCTTTGGACTCCACCTGTCAAGCCGGAAGTGTATTGAGATCTCCAGAAGTAGCTCACTAGTCGGGTTTGAGCTTGAAGATGTTGAAATGGGAAAGAAAGGTTTCCGTGGTGTATAACAGAAGAGAGCACCAAGGAGTTGGCAGTTACCGACCGCCTGACAAGAGAGAGAGGCCACGGACGAAGGGGAACCATCTTGCAATGCCCGCCTCCATCAACTCCATGAAATGGGGTTCGTCAACAGATGATCACAGTTTTGGTGTTACCAGACACCCCAGCATATTCAATTGCATTCTTTACCAACTTATATCCAACATAGTATGGCGCAAATCATCCGCGGGTTGTACTAACAGCCCTTTCTCAAGTTGTCCTTCCCTTTAATCCTGACAGGAATTGGTCGAAGATGTTCTTTACGAAAAGAGATTTTTCAACGTTACCGATACTATCATTCACCAACTCTATTAAAGACATGATGTATATGAGCCAAAACCTATACTTGAAAAGGCAATTTCGAAAATTGAAACTTTCTGCAGAATCGTAAACCAGAATGAGAAATAATGTTCAAATGCATATCACAGAAAGAGAGTATTAACATTCCCTTATTAAAAGGTTCCAAAATAAAAAAATATATACTATATAGTAAGAAAAATATAAAGGATAATTTAATGTCAGAATTTATTTTAAAAATTACTAAATCAAAAAGCAACAAAAGCGGACATCGACATCAAAAATAACTCCATAAAACGATCCCAAAACATATGGCATTTAACCATCGATAATCCAAATGCAGCGTCTTATTCTCCAAGGTAAATAAATTCTATAGTGAATTAGTTATTCTCTCAAAAATATAAATATGTAAATAGAGAGATGAACAGTTTAAGAAGATAAGTAGACAAGAATCTACTTCCGGATCAAGAGCTTTATTCAGCGGGTACCTCAAGAAAACATCATCAAGACGTCCCGGCCTGGAATGAGGCACTCAATGGATTGCCAGCCACGCGGTTGGCCGCAAGTGCAGCCAATTAGAGGCCAGCCTGCCTACCATTCTAATTACAAGGGTACTTTAGTCCCCAGGGGCACTACTAATTACACGAAGCCCTAACCCAGGCGCTAAACAAACAATTAATTATGACCGAGCCTCGGGCAAATAGGAATTAATTAGAGTAGAAGTAATTAAGATTCTGTTTTGCGATTGGGTGTGCTGATCGCGGGCGATTCCTCCGGGACGAAGAGAGAAGCGATACAAGCACGTTCGTCTGATTTGTTGGCGACCAGGTGTCGGACCATTGGAGAATCTGCTGCAAATGGCGACGATTGAGATTCTTTCATTACTTCTTTGATGATTGCCATAAGTAAGTTATGAAACCTATACCAATCAAATTTGAACTCTATTCTTACTTACCTCTTATATTTTGTCTCAATACTATCCTGAAGAATTATGGCAACTAGAGTTAGGTTTTTTGTTGTTCCTTTCTAAGATTTTTATTGAAGAGAGTGTATATAAAATCAAGAATATATTTTAAAAAACTCATTGAATGTTTTAAATTCATCAATTTCCTCTCGTTCTCTATGGATCTGCAGGCCTACCTGTTCGACGTCGGCCTCCATCTCTAGGCAATGAAACTGACATGTATGGCGATGGCTACCATCTACAAGTACCATCTTGGTCTTGAGTTGGGTAATGCCAGACATCACATGGAATGCTCACTCTGTGGAAAATAACTCTTGCAGTCCATTGTTTGCAGAGTCTTTCCCGTGGTGGGTGCCATCAATGAAGACTTTGCATATTTTTATATATATGTATATTTATATCAATTATATCATATATTTAAATATTTTCACAGTGAAAGAAATATTTGCGTCTTATTGTTTTCATTTGATATATATAGATGGCGCGTTATTGATTTATATTGATTAGGAAATGAGAATATCGTGGTTAAAATCAGTAGTTGGATATCCGGAAATTCTGGAGGGTTGCGAAACATGTGATTTCCATCAGCTGCTGTAAATTAAAAAAAAAAAGATTAAACTTTTGTGTGTGTGTGAGTTCATAGTTTAGCTCGAAAGTCTTCGGCCGTTTATAATAATGTAGATAGTGAAGATTCAAGTAAAATATTGCTGCCTGGGAGAGAATACATACATCTACGAAGATGAAAATGAATTATTTTAGAAGCATTTCAGCTAACTCTCATTTTAGTTTAGCTTGAAGGCAAAATAAAGATACTTGGCTAAAGTCTTTTGCCAACTTGGCTCAATAGTGTTTGGTGAACCCATGAAGGCTTTCAAACGGAATATTTGTCTATTCACAGTGGTGCTTAGCTTGGCTCAGGATATAAGATCGAAAGATTCTGTAGGCATGGATAGATCAAGTTTTAGGTATCGAGTTTGTGAGGTGTAAGTGGACATGGCATTGACTGCATCTGAAAATGGGAAGAATAAATAGTTTAAGTTCCTTCTAATTTCAATTTTAAATTTATTTTCGTGAATAAAATGATCTTCATGGCTTACAGTAAAACAACTTTGGAATAATACATCTTATTCGATTATGTTTGTGTAGCAAATTTAGATGGAAGACTAGCTAGATGGAAGCAACGCTCAAAATCTACATCGTTGAGAGGATAATTTCAAGCCATATGAACAAATTCGATATGAAATTTTAACCAGCTCTACACAAAAGAAACCACTAAAGATTCCACAACTATAAATATAAAGTTATTTGGTTATTTCTATGTTCCCTCAATGTAGTTTTGTCCAAATATAAACCATGAAGTATGAAGTTAAAAGCGTCATAAAGAATGTCCACGCGGGGTAGCAGATTTAAAACATTTTATTTTTGTGAGAGGCCTCGAGCCCCATGGGGGTGGCATTCGAGATTGGATTGGGGCACTTGTCAAATATTTATTGGTGTCCCACGTTGGTTGTTAGGAACCCGAGGAATAAACTATTTATGGAACATTCAAATCTCGACCGTGTTCAACTTACCATTTTATTCAGTGGACTCTCTCTTCCTCTCTAGGCGCCCATTTGACACTCTTCATTATCGATTCGCCTTTCTATACCCAGCCTGTTAATAGAAGCATCATTGTTTGAATCGATTAGACAATTATGTCTCACTAGACGAATGGCCAGGGCAACGCCCGGGTTTTACCCGAGTGCGAATATATTTTAAAAACGTTTTAATTCAAATACTATTCGTTACAATTATGAATTGGCGCCATGGATGTCACTCTTGTGAAACGTCCCGTTCCAAACTGTGTGTTTTTAAAATGTTTTAACTATATATAATATAACGGTATAATAACGGTATAAAGAAATAATGAGCCTATAGCCTAGTGGTCATGGCATCTGCCCGGTAAGCGGAAGGTCGTGGGTTCGATTCCCATCCCTTGACCTTGTATACATCTTGCTTCCTAGGGTTGCCTAGAGTGGCCGCTATAGACAGGGTGGTCTGTATAGACAGGTGGATGTATCACACAGCTGATAACAGGGTTGCCACGAGTGGCCGCTATAGACAGGGTGGTCTGTATAGACAGGTGGATGTATCATACAGCTGATAACAGGGTTGTCTAGAGTGGTCGCTATAGACAGGGTGGTCTGTATAGACAGGTGTATGTATCACACTGCTGATAACAGGGTTGCCTAAAGTGACCGCTATAGACAGGGTGGTCTGTATAGACAGGTGGATGTAGCACACTGATGATAACAGGGTTGCCTAAAGTGACCGCTATAGACAGGGTGGTCTGTATAGACAGGTGGATGTATCACACAGCTGATAACAGGGTTGTCTAGAGTGGCCGCTATAGACAGGTGTATGTATCACACAGCTGATAACAGGGTTATCTAGAATGGCCGCTATATACAGGGTGGTCTGTATAGACAGGTGAATGTAACACACTGCTGATAACAGGGTTGTCTAGAGTGGTCGCTATAGACAGGGTGGTCTGTATAGACAGGTGTATGTATCACACTGCTGATAACAGGGTTGCCTAAAGTGACCGCTATAGACAGGGTGGTCTGTATAGACAGGTGAATGTAACACACTGATGATAACAGGGTTGCCTAAAGTGTCCGCTATAGACAGGGTGGTCTGTATAGACAGGTGGATGTAGCACACTGCTGATAACAGGGGTGTCTAGAGTGGCCGCTATAGACAGGGTGGTCTGTATAGACAGGTGGATGTAACACACTGCTGATACCAGGGTTGTCTAGAATGGCCGCTATAGACAGGTGTATGTATCACACAGCTGATAACAGGGTTGTCTAGAGGGGGGGCAGGGAGGCCACGTGTTCGCCGGCAGCCAATGGGCGCGCATTCTATCCGTGAACTTCAGACAGTGAGCTTCAGACAGTGAACTTCAGACAGACAGAATAAGGCAATTATATAAGTAGATTCTTGATGAATAAAATGTTTTAAAATTTAACCTGTAGGGGATGATAATCATAAAAGTTTGATTTGTGATGGGTACACCTTTTTCAATATCATGACGGTTGTACATTCCTTAGTAGTGAGTCATCATTTGTTCGAAAGATAAGATCCTCAGAAATGTTAATAATAATAATAAAAGGCTTTTCCGATATGTGTGATAAGTTTTTTTGCTTTTTATTGAAGCAAGAAACTTATCTTCGGAAGCCGTTTTTTATTATTATCATGATTGTTTGAGTTGTATCGTTCTATTTTACGAATTTCTACCCTTTTACTTGCTATCAAAAAATGTTAACTATCCTCATAATCACAAAGTATTATTATTAAATTTCAATACTGTGTTATTCCTTACAGGTATTTACGCTATCCTGATAATAATTTCATTTTCAGACTTAGAGAGTATTAGTTTTTCAGATTTTCTACCCTTTTACTAACTACGGTGATGTATTTGCACTATTCTTGCAAAGGAAAAATAATTGCTAGTTCGCTTTGTACTATTTTAGGATTTTCTGTCCTTTCCCTAGCTTTCGTGAAATTTGGACTATCCTCACAATCTATGTATCATTGTTGTTTTTCGATTGTATCGTTTTATAAATAGTTCTACCTCCTAATTTGTGAAACAGTGATGTTTGCACAATTCATATAATAGAAATATCACTGCTAGATATGAGTAGTTCTTTTTCGGATTTTTTAAAATTTTTCTAGAGAGAGAGAAAATAGAGGTAATAGAGACCTGTCACTGGCCCACCTCTACTGGTCCTGTAGGCGGATCAGGCCAGTCATCTTGGAGGCCTTCACCATCATCCAGCGGCCCCCTGACCCGCAGAGCTGGATCTTCGGGCATGACCTGGAGAATGCACATTGGCCATCATGGCATCTGCCAAGACCCGCATCTACAAGCACTTCCTGGGCCTGGAGATGCGGGGAGTCCAAGAAGACCCCCTCCTCGTCTGGCGGAGGACCTTATCAAGGTGGGGGAGCCTCCCTAGCTCCTAAAATCATTGTACATTATCATCATTTATTCATATATATTATCATTTTTGGTTTGTAAAAATTGACTGATCCTCAATAAAATCATTTCAAATGTCAAATGTCTCTCTCTCTCTATGATGGATGCAGTAAAATTGTTTGAAATCTAATCTATTTGCTATATAGTATATTATCTATCTATATATATAAAAATGGATGTTTGTTGGTTGGTCCGTTGGTCCGTCCGTGAGTCCGTCCGTGAGTGATAATCTTCTACATCGCTCAACCAATCGTGATGAAACTTTGGGAAGATGTTTAGTATTCTACAGGGATGGTTTATGGCTAATTACTCTTTAGAAATAACCTTTCGTTGCATTTCTATTTACAATAAAACGTAAATTCACTCGCAATCTGCGCCCCTCTCGCGGCAGACGGGGGATGGCGGCGCGCGACGATTGGCTGCCGGCGCAGCACGTGACCTCCCTGCCCCCCCCCCCCCCCACCGAGTAAATGAGATCTCCCGGCTGACGGCCGAGCAGCGCCCTCTAGAACGCGTGACGATTTTGACGGCGCGGGGCGCTCCCGGTTGGACAGTTGCGCGGGGACAGAGTGACCTCGCGGGTGCCCTCCGGGAACTACGTCCATCTTCCATATGTAATATACATTTAATCGTGTAAACCCGGGCGTTGCCCGGGTCATTCGTCTACAAATTCGCAGTAGTTCACTAATTCAAACCAAAATTTCCATACATAGGTAAAAGAATACTGGGAAGACTGACATTTATTAATGCAGTGATTATAATCAATGCTTACAATGAAGGGCTATATTGTCTATATATATAAAAATCACCTTCAAATTTTAACGTAAGGTTCCATTCTCAATCCCGTTGGGCTTTAGATCGGCTAAAACATTTTTATCTTTATTAGTGAATATTAACTTTACTGTACTGAATAGTTTAGTATAATGTTAATTCAACATATTACAATTTAGCCACTGCAACGCGTGGCCGGGTTCGCTGTGTAGTATACTATCAGGACGATTTCTGGCGAATTATTTTAGAATAATATTTATAGCAATAAATATAGCGAATTTAAGACGTAGTGATTATATTCTGTGTTTGTGCATATATAGATATTTTACAGAAAATGTTAGAACGTTCTATTAGAATATCTCGAAAACAAAAAACAATACATATAAACGAGTTCACTAACATTTATTAATGCAGTGATTATAATCAATGATTATAATGAAGGGCTATATTATCTATATATATAAAATTCACTTTCAAATTTTAGCGTAACGTTCCATTCTCAATCCCGTAGGGCTTTAGATCTGCTAAAACATTTTTATCTTTATAAGTGAATATTGACTTTACTGTACTGAATAGTTTAGTATAATGTTAATTTAACATATTACAATTTAGCCACAGCAGGGCGTGGCCGGGTCCGCTAGTATATATATAAAATTGAATGTCTGTCTGTCTGTTTGTTTGCTTGTACTCTATCGATTCAAAAACCATACATCCAATCGCCGTGAAATTTTGGGATATTATTAGGTATATCCCCGGGAAGGTTTGTGAAAAATAATATCTTGAATATCTTGAATATCCTTAGAGTTATTTGCAGATTTGTAGATTTAACTCGCAAGCAGCGCCCCCATTGTGACGATGTTAACAAGTTTTCTTATCACTGAGTTTGTTATCTTAAATATTATTTATCAAAAGTAAGATTATCTCAGGATGACACGGCAATGTGACACGGGAAAAAATGTTCACTAGATAAAACTATGATTTTCTATATGATATAAAAAGCCAACAATGAAGAGTGAATGTAATATAAAAAGCCAACAATGAAGAATGAATGTAAGATAAAAAGTCAACAATGAAGAGTGAATGTAAGATAAAAAGCCAACAATGAAGAGTAAATATAATATAAAAAGCCAACAATGAAGAGTGAATGTAAGATAAAAAGCCAACAATGAAGAGTAAATGTAAGATAAAAAGCCAACAATGAAGAGTAAATGTAATATAAAAAGCCAACAGAGTGAATGTAAGATAAAAAGCCAACAATGAAGAATGAATGTAAGATAAAAAGCCAACAATGAAGAGTGAATGTAATATAAAAAGCCAACAATGAAGAATGAATGTAAGATGAAAAGCCAACAATGAAGAGTGAATGTAAGATAAAAAGCCAACAATGAAGAGTAAATGTAATATAAAAAGCCAATGATGAAGAATGAATGTAAGATAAAAAGCCAACAAAGAAGAGTAAATATAATATAAAAAGCCAACAATGAAGAATGAATGTAAGATAAAAAGCCAACAATGAAGAGTGAATGTAATATAAAAAGCCAACAATGAAGAGTGAATGTAAGATAAAAAGCCAACAATGAAGAGTAAATGTAATATAAAAAGCCAACAATGAAGAATGAATGTAAGATAAAAAGCCAACAATGAAGAGTGAATATAATATAAAAAGCCAACAATGGAGAGTGAATGTAAGATAAAAAGCCAACAATGAAGAGTAAATGTAATATAAAAAGCCAACAGAGTGAATGTAAGATAAAAAGCCAACAATGAAGAGTGAATGTAATATAAAAAGCCAACAATGAAGAATGAATGTAAGTTAAAAAGCCAACAATGAAGAATGAATGTAAGTTAAAAAGCCAACAATGAAGAGTAAATCTCTATATATATATAAAAGTCAATTTCTTTCTGTCTGTCTGTTTCGCGATAAACTCAAAAACTACTGAACCAATTGGTACCAAATTTTGCATGTCGCTTTTTATAAACCTGAGGAAAATTTTCGGCTGCATTTTGATTAGTATTTTTGGCTATTTCTTTTTTTTCATTTGAAGAACTTTTTTTTACGCGGACTAATCCGGAATGGAATGAATACCTAAATATGGCCATTTTTTAAAGCATCGGTGGTTCAGTGGTAGAATGCTCGCCTGCAACGCGGGCGGCCCGGGTTCGATTCCCGGCCAATGCATTTTTTTTTTACAATTTTTAAAACCTATTTATATTATCTTATATATATAAAATTGAATGTCTGTCTATCTGTCTGTACTCTATAGATTCAAAAACCATACATCCAATCGCCGTGAAATTTTGGGATATTATTAGGTATATCACCGGGAAGGTTTTTGAAAAATAATTTCATGAATATCTTGAATATCCTTAGAGTTATTTGCAGATTTGTAGATTTAACTCGCAAGCAGCGCCCCTATTGTGACGATGATAAAAAGTATTCTTATCACTAAGTTTGTTATCTTAAATATTATTTATCAAAAGTAAGATTATCTCAGGATGACACGGCAATTTATTTGCGACAAGAGTGAATGTAAGATAAAAAGCCAACAATGAAGAGTAAATATAATATAAAAAGCCAACAATGAAGAGTGAATGTAAGATAAAAAGCCAACAATGAAGAGTAAATGTAATATAAAAAGCCAACAGAGTGAATGTAAGATAAAAAGCCAACAATGAAGAGTGAATGTAATATAAAAAGCCAACAATGAAGAATGAATGTAAGATAAAAAGCCAACAATGAAGAGTGAATGTAATATAAAAAGCCAACAATGAAGAATGAATGTAAGATGAAAAGCCAACAATGAAGAGTGAATGTAAGATAAAAAGCCAACAATGAAGCGTAAATGTAATATAAAAAGCCAACAATGAAGAATGAATGTAAGATAAAAAGCCAACAAAGAAGAGTAAATATAATATAAAAAGCCAACAATGAAGAATGAATGTAAGATAAAAAGCCAACAATGAAGAGTGAATGTAATATAAAAAGCCAACAATGAAGAGTGAATGTAAGATAAAAAGCCAACAATGAAGAGTAAATGTAAGATAAAAAGCCAACAATGAAGAATGAATGTAAGATAAAAAGCCAACAATGAAGAGTGAATATATTATAAAAAGCCAACAATGGAGAGTGAATGTAAGATAAAAAGCCAACAATGAAGAGTAAATGTAATATAAAAAGCCAACAGAGTGAATGTAAGATAAAAAGCCAACAATGAAGAGTAAATGTAATATAAAAAGCCAACAATGAAGAATGAATGTAAGTTAAAAAGCCAACAATGAAGAGTAAATCTCTATATATATATAAAAGTCAATTTCTTTCTGTCTGTCTGTTTCGCGATAAATTCAAAAACTACTGAACCAATTGGTACCAAATTTTGCATGTCGCTTTTTATAAACCTGAGGAAAATTTTCGGCTGCATTTTGATTAGTATTTTTGGCTATTTCTTTTTTTTCATTTGAAGAACTTTTTTTTACGCGGACTAATCCGGAATGGAATGAATACCTAAATATGGCCATTTTTTAAAGCATCGGTGGTTCAGTGGTAGAATGCTCGCCTGCAACGCGGGCGGCCCGGGTTCGATTCCCGGCCAATGCATTTTTTTTTTTACAAATTTTAAAACCTATTTATATTATCTTATATATATAAAATTGAATGTCTGTCTATCTGTCTGTACTCTATAGAATCAAAAACCATACATCCAATCCCCGTGAAATTTTGGGATATTATTAGGTATATCACCGGGAAGGTTTTTGAAAAATAATTTCATGAATATCTTGAATATCCTTAGAGTTATTTGCAGATTTGTAGATTTAACTCGCAAGCAGCGCCCCTATTGTGACGATGATAAAAAGTATTCTTATCACTAAGTTTGTTATCTTAAATATTATTTATCAAAAGTAAGATTATCTCAGGATGACACGGCAATTTATTTGCGACAAGAGTGAATGTAAGATAAAAAGCCAACAATGAAGAGTAAATATAATATAAAAAGCCAACAATGAAGAGTGAATGTAAGATAAAAAGCCAACAATGAAGAGTAAATGTAATATAAAAAGCCAACAGAGTGAATGTAAGATAAAAAGCCAACAATGAAGAGTGAATGTAATATAAAAAGCCAACAATGAAGAATGAATGTAAGATAAAAAGCCAACAATGAAGAGTGAATGTAATATAAAAAGCCAACAATGAAGAATGAATGTAAGATGAAAAGCCAACAATGAAGAGTGAATGTAAGATAAAAAGCCAACAATGAAGCGTAAATGTAATATAAAAAGCCAACAATGAAGAATGAATGTAAGATAAAAAGCCAACAAAGAAGAGTAAATATAATATAAAAAGCCAACAATGAAGAATGAATGTAAGATAAAAAGCCAACAATGAAGAGTGAATGTAATATAAAAAGCCAACAATGAAGAGTGAATGTAAGATAAAAAGCCAACAATGAAGAGTAAATGTAAGATAAAAAGCCAACAATGAAGAATGAATGTAAGATAAAAAGCCAACAATGAAGAGTGAATATATTATAAAAAGCCAACAATGGAGAGTGAATGTAAGATAAAAAGCCAACAATGAAGAGTAAATGTAATATAAAAAGCCAACAGAGTGAATGTAAGATAAAAAGCCAACAATGAAGAGTAAATGTAATATAAAAAGCCAACAATGAAGAATGAATGTAAGTTAAAAAGCCAACAATGAAGAGTAAATCTCTATATATATATAAAAGTCAATTTCTTTCTGTCTGTCTGTTTCGCGATAAATTCAAAAACTACTGAACCAATTGGTACCAAATTTTGCATATCGCTTTTTATAAACCTGAGGAAAATTTTCGGCTGCATTTTGATTAGTATTTTTGGCTATTTCTTTTTTTCATTTGAAGAACTTTTTTTTACGCGGACTAATCCGGAATGGAATGAATACCTAAATATGGCCATTTTTTAAAGCATCGGTGGTTCAGTGGTAGAATGCTCGCCTGCAACGCGGGCGGCCCGGGTTCGATTCCCGGCCAATGCATTTTTTTTTTTACAATTTTAAAAACTCATTTATATTATCTTATATATATAAAATTGAATGTCTGTCTATCTGTCTGTACTCTATAGATTCAAAAACCATACATCCAATCGCCGTGAAAATTTGGGATATTATTAGGTATATCACCGGGAAGGTTTTTGAAAAATAATTTCATGAATATCTTGAATATCCTTAGAGTTATTTGCAGATTTGTAGATTTAACTCGCAAGCAGCGCCCCTATTGTGACGATGATAAAAAGTATTCTTATCAATAAGTTTGTTATCTTAAATATTATTTATCAAAAGTAAGATTATCTCAGGATGACACGGCAATTTATTTGCGACAAGAATAATGATACAATTCCAAGGCGAAGATACTATTCCTTTAACTTCCAATTACCGAGGGAACCAATTAATATTGATTTTATTCAACTTATCGAGTATTTTTCAAGGGACCGGGAAAAATGTTCACTAGATAAAGTTATGATTTTCTAATGTAGTAAATTAGGAAAGACAAAATTCAGGATGACAAGGCACACAGGGACCGGGAAAAAATGTTCACTTTATCGAGAGATTCAAATTTACGAGTTTCAAATTATCAAAATATATCTTTTTTATTTTTTAATAAGTTTTTAGAGAATTGTTTTAACAAATGTTCGCTAGACAAACCTTTACTCGGGTGAAACCCCGGGCGAAGCCGAGTACGTTTTATAAGTTTAAAGAGAATTGTTTTAACAAATGTTCGTTAGACAAACATTCACTCGGGTAAAACCCGGGCGAAGCCGGGCACATCCGCTAGTAGAAGTATATTTCTTGATTCAATTAATACTAATTTTCTTGCTTAATCGCGTATTTATGAATCAGTATACCTTTAAAATTTTGCCTTATTATTATAGATAATATAATAGTTTACTCTTATTATGATTCAATATTTTGGCTTTTCATTATGATATTTTTCTAGTTTGGAAATTATTTAGTACGGTTAATTTGTACCTTCAGAAATCATTACTAAAATTAAATGCATATTTGAATAATAAAAACATTTTTAAAGTTGAAAAAGCTTTATTAAAATTCACTATAAAAAATAAAATAAATAATTCAGTTAAAACTATTGATCTCAATTGATAAATACGTGTAAAACTTTGAAATGTGTACCTAGAAATGTGTGCCGAAGTATTTTTTTTTTCCAGTTATCATAAATAATCAATAAATTTATATGAACAATAAAAAGGAAATTGTCACGTGAAACGATATCATATATTGAGTAAGGAGGTGACATTCAGTTAGACATCAAAACTTGCTAATCTTTTGCTTTTATTAAGTTTCTATTTAGGTCGATTATAATATCAAATCAGTGAATTTGCGCCCGCTCTTTATTTCAAGAGGAAGGCTAATTATATAGAGAATTTTGAAATATTTACCTATATTTACCTATTTTCGGGTATTTAGAATGTTGGTTTAAAAAGACAATCTAGTTAAATACTAAATAACAAAAATTAACCTGTCTATTAGAGACAGTTTCTCAAATAGTTTCATGAGTAAGAACAGATTTCATAATCAAAGCCTTCAAAATATCATAATTGATTCCATAAAAACTTTAAAGATGGTTGCAAGTAAAAACTAAATTATACTTTATTCTATACAATCAAAATATGAACTCAACAATAGTTTTAATATTCGTAATGGTTAACAAGAAGATAGAAACTAGTTAAGAGACTAAGTGGAAGATAGTTAGGTAAGAGTATAACCGTGTATCATGTGGTAAATTATCCCAGAAAAATTCAAGTAGTTAGGGGGAAATTGCGAACTCAAGGTGGCTATCCAGTCCTTCTAACACTTCCATTAGATGCAGCTCCATTATGTGTTTAGAAAGACTGAATAAAACATTGTACTGATGGCAACCAAATGCTTAATGCCATGGAAGATAGAAAAATGGGGCTCTCTAATTGGACATGGAGATTTCAAGAGCTGATGCTCTTATTGCGTGCGCTGGGTAAAGAGGAGTTTACCTACTTGGTCATCTGTTCTTGTACTAATTATCGGTTGGATATGGTAGTGATTAGGTTGGTAGTTTATCACTTTCTTTTTTAAAAACTATTTTTAATTAGATATTGAGTTAGATTTATTGTTTCATATTTGTGTCCTAATATTGAAATTATGAATACATATTTAAGTAATTCAGAAGAAATATTTTCAAATATGAAAATTTAAATCTAAAAGTAAAATTATTATATTGCTTATAACTACGGTAAAATAAAATTACTTAAAAGGGTAGCTTATTACATTCTTTTTTGAAAACTATCTTTCATTATATGTTGAGTTAGATTTATTGTTTCATATTCGTGTTCAAATATTGAAATTACGAATATACGTATATTTAAGTAATTCAGAAGAAATATCCACAATATGAATAATTAAATCTAGAAGTAATATTAGTATCTTGCTTCCAACTACTGTAAAACAAAATTACTTGATATCATCTTATGAACTTCTTTTTTCAGACTATTCTTCATTATAGGCTGAGTTAGATTTATTGTTCTATATTTGTGTTCTAATATTGAAAATACGAATTTCACTAAATTAATTCGGAAGAAATATCCACAAATATGAAAACTTCAATCTAAAAGTAACATTATATTTATTACATTGTTTTTCTAATTACTATAAAACTTGATTCTTTGATTTTTTTTCTAAAATGCCCAAAGGTTTGATAATGAAATAATATAATGAAACTTATCTTCAGAAACCTGTTGCATTATTCAATTAATATCCAGAAAATTCACGTGTCTTGTACAATATCATTGCTATCTATCGATAAAATTCGTTATTATTAATTTTTGTAATATGTTTCTAACGACATTCGTTATCAAATATCATCTACAGACCTTACAATCCTCGATGAATATCCTTGTAGTTAAATATATGTATTTATATATACATGTAAGCTTATGTCTAAAGGTTCCCAAAATTCCCTAAGCTGCATAGTAAATGTATGAATTCTAAGAATACAATATATTAAAACTATAGCGCGACTTGGTGATTATTTTTTTCGAAACCGCTGAGAGTTTTCGCAACTGATAAGCCAAGCCCTCTCATTTAATAATTCTTATCATTGTAATTATGGCTATGGTCTGTTGATGATGTATATGGAATTTTAAAGATAGTTATAGTTTGTTGAAAATGAATATGATTGGTAGTTGACTCGCATATATAAAACTATGATATATATTTTTTAATAGTAATTTTATTTTATTTGCGATCGAACGTTGTGGCCCACTGTATGTATGTTTTACATCCCAAACACGATGCGATACAAGACATCTCTGTCTTGAGCTTGATGTATCATCTCGGCGACCGTTAAGCCAGTGAGTTCCTTTAATTGGTCCACGAAGCGTGTGGGCGGACGTCCAGGTATGGGTCGCCCAGACATCTTTCCAGTCAGTATGGTGTACTGCATTCCCCTGCGTCGCGCGATGTGACCGAAGGATCTTAAACAATTCCGTTGTACAGAAGTCATTCATCTTCCGAAATCGATAGTTGTGATAGTATCGATGCATTCATCCTACGCGTTGTCCAAGATATATGATTACAGAACGACGTTAACAAGTTTTACCGTAAATGTTTCTTTTTACAAACGAAAAATCGTAATTTTAATTATTTAGGGACAAATAACGACTATTCCTATTCTTAGAGATGAGGTATGAAAGGATGAATTGTGAAGAGTAATGATGAACGAAAAATAAATGTGTCCAGGGATGGGAATCGAACCCACTGGCCGAACACCATCCCCGAACACCTTTATTTTCCGTTCATCATTACCTTTCACAATTCATCCTTTCATACCTCATCTTTAAGAATAGGAATAGTCGTTATTTCTTCTTAAATAATTATAATGACAATTTTACGTTGTGTTAAAGAAACATTTGCGGTAAAACTTGTTAAACGTCGTTCTATAATCATAGCCACATTATGTTGTATTATGTATGATATAAAGCAATAACACGCCATCTATATAATACAAATGAAAGTTTGATATTTTATGAAAAGAAACATTCGCGTTCTGGTGTTTTCATTTTTAGATATTTTGTGATATAGTCGTGATCATCCTGGGGGAGACATTAATAGCTTACCAACATACAGCATACATCAAGTTATATCATGCAACATTTCCCACCGTTAGATGTCCCAGAATGTCATCTCTGGTCAGAAGGTGACAGTGAGAGGCTAGCGTATGTACCAACCTTCCATCACTGCACGTTTTCATTTGTGTTATTGATGATATATAAAATGTTAAAAAGAAATAAAAACAACAACAATTGATTTCTATAGGGTGAAGCGGCTCTATCTTGCAATCGAATTCACAGAGTATTGTTCTAAATAATATTTAAAATATAATATATATAAATAATTTTCATTTTTAACACACATACATACTAATAAATTACGACAGACGTGTCAAAATTTATTATTCTTAAAGATTATCTATATTTGTTATAGTTTCATTAATTCACACAAGAACTATTTAAAAATAAAAAATTAAGGTGAAAATATCAGTATGGAGAATCACGTTAAGATAGGAAGTTATTTGCTGTAGGTGATGGTAATATCTTTGTTGCAATTATCACTTATTCTGTCACAAATGTTGGCTCCTCTGAGAAAACAACTAGAACTTTCTACGCTACCATGAATCTTTTCCCGAGTGCATTTCCATGTCGTCGTACTTTCACAAAAATATTTTTCTCACTTCTCTTCTATTTCATTTTTAATAGATTTAAAGATTACTTATTATTTATACAAAATATTTTCAGATTTAGTAAAGTTATTTTTTAATTAATCTATTTGTAAAATTACGGGAGGATGGAATTGAAGAGCGCAAAATAAAGGTATATCTTACTTTTTATTAATAAATGATTTTAAACACTTTCCATGATTTTTTGCATATAAATAAAGAATTCCTTCAATATATTGAATATAATGTACAGATATAATAATCATAAAATGTGTGTGTCTCTCAGCACCAGTGAGGGCCATAAGATGAAGCCATGGTATAAATATTGGCTTTCGTTCATTTTTGCTGAAACCAAGTGTTGAGACTCATTCTATTATCCGAATTTATATTCTCTTAGCAGAAATGATCAAAGTGAGAAATGTCTTTATTACCGATTATTCATTTTATATAATATGGTTGTGAAATGATTTTATTTCTACAGTGGTGGTGCTTATCTCCATTTTTAAGCCAATTCCTAAAGTCCACTCCTCTCCAATTTTGCGATGGTAGTTATAGGCCTGGAAAATGGTCCTCTATTGTCAGTTCTAAGCATGACAAGATATGCTCCGGAGAAGCTTCTGCACTATTGCATTTCAAACAGATATTGAATGTTTTTGGTCCATTTTGAAATATTAAGGTTTTTACATGGCGATTCTTAGTCTTACTAAAGATGTTTGTTGATTTCTATTGAGTTTTTGAAGTTCTTCTAATTGATTCAATGGTTTGTACCAGTGATGATTTGGATAAGCTGTCAGTTTTGATTAATTTTATTTTTTTATATGTATATATTTCTTCAAAGGTAAGATTATTGCTATTGATTGGTAAGTGACACGCCTTTTCTCTACATTTTCAGTAATATGTAGAAATTTGTAAAAGAATATTTGAATAATGAAGATATACCTATGATATTAATTTATCATACATAACCTTTGGAGTTAGATTAAACGAATAGTTGGGATTTTAAAGAGATGTGCAAACTCTTAAACAAAACTTAAAGAAGTGGAAGGTCTTTTACAGAACGTATATTTTTTAAGGAGACAGAGGCAATATTGTTAACACTTGGTTATCTAAAGAGACAAAGGTCGCCTCTCCCATCAAAATGGTTGTCACTTGGTTATCTCTTGTTTTCAATAAAGTTCAATGTAATATATTTCAGATTTGTAGAGAACAACCTTTTGATTACCATTACTATATTGCGATAATATAAAAGAACAAAAAGGAGATTCTTGTGAAGAATACGTTTATTCCGCTAACTTTCGAACGACATCGTTCTTCAAGATTTATTGACTGAATTCCGATATACATGCTGAATGGTACAACTCCCTTTAGTTTTGTACTTAATTGAAGTTTATTGTCCATCTCTCTACCTACAGTAGTATATTTCCTAGATCTACTGGCCAGTTTTTTGTTCATCTTTACGGACCGGGTTTCTATTCAAACAATGGCTCACTCCTTGCCATGGAAAACTCTTCTTTTTTTTAAATAAATTTATTAATCAACCAGGCGCTATATTGAAATATTTGCGCTGAATACAGAGGAAACAAAACAGCAAAGAAATTTAAACTTAGAATTAAATGTTCACAAATTTACATGTATAATTCTACAGTCTTCAGTCAAGTCATGTGAATATTTTATATGATAGTTTGTGAGGTACAGATTTTACCAAGAGAAATGGTAAGGATTCACAGGAGATTTGGGTTCAAAGTAATAATCGGCAAGATTCAGATAAAGAGGTCTTTAGAGAAACCGTCCCAGCCGTTTTGGCCAGTTTTATTTATCATTAGAAGATTCACTACTGATGAGCCAGGCTATCTCATTAATTTATCATTGAAATAAGATACCAGTAAAAATATATATATTTTTAAAGAATCATACGCGTGGTGATGGTGTCTTGTCCATTCCACCGTGGGGTCCCATTGCACCGTTAGTAAGCCATATTTCAGAGTTCCCTTTAAGCCTTCATAGTTTCCGTAGCAGCTCGGGGCTCACGACACCGTACTTCGCCCTACAAGGCAGTCCCTTACTTGAATCATACACGCGAAAAATAGTTAGAATTTTTTATTACAGATTGACGTGCTAATGCATCAAATTAAAGATAAATATTGCGCAATAAATTGGTGAACTATAATATTTATAATAGTTACACCTTTCTCTCATTTACAGTTATTCTTTTTGCTTAGCTTAATTGATGGAAGAGCACCGACATTTCTTAGAATGACATTAATATAATTAAATTGAGTTTTTATTTTAGTTTTTTGTAAGCAATTACAAACCTAATATTTAATCAGAATATGAATTGATAAAATGCACACTCATTGGCAACTAAAGATGACTGAGATGAGAGATTTATTGTATAGGACGCCAGTGGATCGACGACATAATCAACTTAGATCTAGTGAAGGAATGGTACAATGCCTCCACAACCGAACTTACAAATCGAAAGCAATAATAACTCTAGGCGGTAGGAAATTACTGTTGTTTTAATAATTATTTAAAACAAACACATACCTTTAGGTTTCTATATATATATATATATATATATATATGTGGTAGCCTAAAGGTATATATATATATATAGTACATATGTTAATGATAAGTTCAAAACATCATTAAATTAATTATAATTATAATTACAGACGATTCCTTTTCTTCAAAAACAACACAGCAATGATATTTAGCTTTAATTAGCAACGGCAGCGGAGAGAGAAACTATCTCACCCCAAAGTAAATATTAACATGAACAATATTGATAATTAAGATGTTTAATTCAATAACTCTCGATTTTGGATTTCTCATTTTCTAAGAAGCACTTCACAGAACATTGTGATAATTAATCTTAACTAATTGTTATCTAATAAATATTATGTTAAATATAATTAAACCACTTGTCTAAATATATAAATATTCAATTATAAAAGGTAGACACATTTTAATAATATGGAAAATTGGATTGTTATTATGAAATATCTATTTTTTATTCAGATAAAATTGTGTGAAACGTTCAAAAACTATCAAATAATTTTTTAAATATTCATTGTAAGATATTGGCGATGTTTTAATCAAGCCCGTTGAAGAACTTTTATCACTTGAAAGTTTTAACTTTCAAAAATAAAAATAAACACATTGTACGAAATTATTTTTGTAGTTTTTGATTATAAAATATGTTATAACAGATGAGATATAAATATTGTATATGTATAATTATAAAGAAGGCATCTCCTGACCACGAGCACATGTGCTTTTTAGATGGCAGAGCGCCATCTAGTGGAGCAAGAATAATTCGTGGATGGCTTTTCTTGATTTATCAAGAAATTGGGTTGGCCAAATATCACGGAGCAAGCTAAATAAACGTTTAGTTTATTCTTGCTCCACTAGATGGCGCTCTGCCATCTAAAAAGCACATGTGCTTGTGGTCAGGAGATGCCTTCTTTATTTTTAATATCAACACCTGACCCACTTATCTTTTATTTTTTCTATTGTTTTCTCATGTATAATTATATAAATATAATTGCTATCTATCGATAAAATTTGTAAATATTCATTTTTAGCCATGTGTTTCTTTTTAATAATACCATCATTTATGAAAATTCGAAACTATTTATTATAGACGCTTATGATTCTTAAAAAAAAAAAAAATTTCTACTGTATTTACTGCAATGTAAAAATTAATGAGAGGGCCTGGCTCATCAGTGGTGAACCCTCCCAGCGGTTCCGCCAGTTTAATCTACCATACCACTGATGAAACAGGTCCTCCCATTAATTTTTCCATTACAGTATGGGTAGTAGAAATTGTTTAATTTTTAAAAGAATCATACGGGTCTATAATAGTTGCAAATTTTCATAACAGATGGCGCGCTAATGTATCATAATATCATCATTTATCAACTCTACAGACCATACTGCAATGATAAACATTTTTGAATGAGAGGGCTTGGCTAATCAGTGGTGAACCCTCTCAGCGATTTCGCCAAATTAATCTCCGAACTGCTCTACTATTGTATTGGATTATTTTTCCTATGTACCCTAATATTACTAAGAAAGGCAGCTTAGGGGTGTTTAGGAAACATATGGACATAAAGGTATAGGTCTGTAGAGGTGCATACATATAATTACAATAATTTTATTGAGAAAGGTTCTACCGTAAATTACATTTATAAAGTCACTTGTCATTAATAAAAAAAAATTGTGTAGGTTTTGCGTCAATGCGTTTATTTTTATTATATATAATCAAATATTAACTCTATATACTCACTTTACTACAATGATAAAGGTTTTTGAATGAGGGAGTTTAGCTTATCAGTGGTGAACCCTTCAACGGTTTCACCAAATTAATCTCCAGACCGCTCTGTTGGTAGATTTTTATCTATAGCGTATCCATTTGTTTCTAACCAGTTTTGAACAAAAGTACCTCTGAAAGGGAATTTATTCTTTTAAATGAATTACAAAGAATACATGTTTATTATGAATTTATTAACGCGCCATCTGTCATAAAAAAAAAATTCGAACTATTTTTGAAGCGTACGATTCTTTTAAAAATAAATCAATTTCTACTGCCTTTACTGCAATAATAAAATAATGGGAGGGCATGGCTCATCAATGATGAATCACGACTGATTAACTAGCCCTTTTAATTATTAATCATTGCAGTAATGGCAGTAGAAAATTTATTTATTTTAAAAATAATCATACCTGTCAGAAATAGTTCAAATTTCTCATATTACATTTTTAATAAAAAGTAATTAGGTGATGAATCAATTAAATTTATCACCACTATAATAAAACATATCTATGAGGCTTAATTATATAAAAAGGGGAATTTTTTCAAGGAACAATAAACTCTTCAAAAGACTCTAAACCACACGATTGTGTTCTTCTTCTGATGGTATTTTTGTTTTAACAAATGCATAAACCCGCGTGTCGAATGGATTCACCACTGCCGATCAAACTTGCATACTAATTATTGTACATATTTTAAATATCTTTCTTTCTTCTTTTTTTTTCAATGTTTAGTTCAACTTTGTAGTGGAAGTGTCCCTAGAGGGACATAGCGCTCTAAGTCGAAATAAAATAGGATCAAAATTCTGTAATTTCCAACTCCTTTATTTTAATCGACTACAAGAAAAGCTGAGTTTCCATAGGCGATTTCTTATTTTAAGGATGAGAAAGTTGGCATTGCTGATAGCTTCATGATAATGAGAATTTTCCGAACTTTCAACTTGTTTTGTGCTCGTTCATGAAAACCAATTAGAACTCACAAAAAACGAATGTCCTATTTAAACTTGAAATTCGATAATAAAATAATCATATAATGGATAGAGCCAATATTCCTGTTGTTTGAACGTCAATCTTTGTCAAGGCATCACATTTTGTATACACAAACTCATCTCCGGATTTTGCTTATGCTAAATGTAATGCCTTGACAAAGGTTGGCATTCAGCTGGTAAATTCATATTCCTCTGGGATGGTTTACTACTAGGGAGCCAAACCCTTCGAATGGATTTCATGGCATTATAATAATTAAAATATATTATATTTATAATGATAAAAATTCGCGTTAACAGGTTTCAATGATCAAATACACTTTTTTTTTGTTGTTTTCCAGTAATGAGTCTACATTTATATCTTAATAGAAACGCCTGGCCTCCCTGTACTCTAAGGGTCATAGTTCAAATCTCATTGCATATTTTTCCCTTTTTGGATTTACTATATCTTATTTACTAATGTACCTATATATCTCGAATGTATTTGGTTAGAAAGAGTTCTCCCTATATGAATATTTTATAAGATAGATCAGAAGGCCTCATCAATTAACAACATTTTCCCAAAATATCTAGCAAAATTATTATAATTCGATTAAAAAATCCCTTGAATCAATACTAAAATAAAAACATAAAGCCTCCAGGGGAAAGTTTATTTTAAAAATATTTTTTTATTTAAATATCTCTCGAGCTTTCGGGCAAGTACGCCCTTCTACGGAAGGAAATATTTTACATCATTAATACGCCAATAAAATAAGATTTAGAATAAATAAGAACCCACCCCATAACCCCCAAGTGAAGCACTCGCAACAGAAGCCCGCGTTGATTATGCCTTGAAACAAATGTAAACAACTAAAGGACTTTATTTAATTTTAAATATTATTTTATTGGCGTATTAATGATTATTATTAATGATATTTTCTCCTGTAGAAGGGCTTACTTGCCCGAAAGCTTTAGAGATTTTTAAATAGAAATATTTTTAAAATAATATTTTCCCTGGAGGCTTTATGTTTTTATTTTAAAATTATTACATGTAATCGAAACAATCGTATTGGCGACGTAGAGGTCTAGATTTCTTCCATTTTTAACTATAATTCTCTCAACCCTTTCGCTTCCAATAACATGCCCTTCTATGTGTCACTCATCAGCGATTATGAGCTTTCCTCAGGAGCCAATCACTTGCCAACGTTCTGAATTTTCGCGTTCTAAGAGTAGAAAATTAAATAAATCTATTTGTTTGAATGCATTTGTTAAAAGAGAAATATCATCAGATTAAGACTAAATCACGAAGTCTAAAAGAGCATCTTGTAGAGCGCTCGTATAAATGAAAAGTCCTTTAAAAGGATCTTCATTTTGTTATTAATTTGTAATTCTTATGATCACACTCCAGTGATTAATCAACGTATAGAATAGGGAAATACTTTTTCTTTTATTGCTTATCCTTATTACACGTGGTACAGGCCATGATAATCATGGTGGGTAGAAGTTGATGACTGCTTTACTGTAAGGGCACCACATGTCTACACATGTGAAAAGCAGTTCGACTTTGTACTTACAAATGTGCCAGAGCCCCGTTTTATTACTTGCATTTGCTGATGGGGTTGAAATTATGAAAGAATGGGGTGGGGGGGGGGGCATTAGAGCATTATTTTTTAAATCAGAAAAACGTGACCAATGCGGGAATCGAACCCGGGTCGTAGCGGTCGAAAACTACGGTTTAGACCATCCTCCCACCTACCTCCAAGAGAAATACTATATTTGCACATTAACAAACAACATGCCTCTCTGATGGAGAAATAAATAAACACTTTAATGATAGTATACAATATACATTCTTTAATTAACGATAGATGGCAATTAAATTTAATTTACTAATATATATGATGCACTATATATATATATTTGTTATGAAACATATTTTGCGGAAGATGTGCAATACCTTGAAATTATATGTAGGTACCTCTACAGACCTATAAGCTTATGTCCTTAGTTCACTAAACACCCCTAAGCTGCCTTCTATAGAAAATACAGGGTATATTCCAAACCAATCCAATACAATTGTAGAGTGGTCTAGAGATTAATTTGGCGAAACCGCTAAGAGGGTTCACTACTAAAGAGCCATGCCCTCTCATTCAATAACAAATATCATTGTAGTAAAGTCTGTAGAGATAATATTTGTTGATATTAAAAAAAAACGCATTGCCAGTAAATATATTTGTGTAAATTTTTAAATATACATTCTCTTCATCTATTGAGCCAAATCAAATGCCATTTGGGAAATTAGAAGACAACGTAATTTCTCTCTATCAAAATCAACTTAACATGTTGACGTACTTGAATAATAATGTTTTTTTTTCATTCCAAGGTACTCTCATTTAATTGACTGCATCAACAATCATTTATATCAAATAGTAGTTTGTTTTTACCTATTTTTCATCAGGATTGATTTTAACAGTCCTTATGACGATTGGAGCCAACTTTGATAGCTATTAAGGAAATAGTTCCATCATGTTGAATTGAGATCCCCAGAGGCTCATTCTGGCTGAAATTGCCTTGGACCTTAGCCATCCTCCATATTGGAGAGATTTTTCAGAACGGAAAACTTTTAAAACACATTAATTGACTCACCATTTACCCCTATAACATTGTTTATATCTCTTAATATAGATATATTGTGCGTTATCAAAATTCGAAACTATTATAGACGCTCTTCAAATTAAAGTTACTTCGACCAGTAAATCTTTTTTATTGAAAATTAAAACAGAAATTGAAGAGGAGTATATTGTGCGAATTTTATTAGCAAGCTTTTGGATGCATTTTTGAAAAAGCTTGTAGAAGGACGTCCGAAAGCTTGCTAATAAAATTCGCACAAGATACTCCTCTTCAATCTCAGTTTTATTTTCTATTTTAACTCGAAGAGTTTATTGTCTGGTTGTGAGGTTATTGTCTCGACGTTTCGACAAAATTATTTTGTTCACGTCAGAATGAGCAAAAATTTAAAAAAAATGGCAAAGCGTTAGAAATCATTCTGTAAAAAAATTATGATTTTTAACGCTTTGCCAAATGTTTTAACTTTTGTTCGCTTCTGACGAGGACAAAAGATTTTTGTCGAAACGTCGAGACAATAAAAAAGATTTACTGGCCGAAGTATCTTTAATTTGAAGAACTATGAATGCCGGCCAGGCAGCTTCTATCTTTACGATATTATAGACGCGTATGATTCTTAAAATTAAAAAAAAAAATTCTAAAATAATCATACACGTCTATAATTGTTTCGAATTTTGATAACAGACGATATGATAACATTGCATCATAATATTATATAATATTATAAATATTAAGCAAAGTGGTTTTCGTATATGAATTTCTTATTTTATATTCTTCTAAAGCTTGCGAGTATTACAAACCCTTTTCCTCTAAAAGGGTTAGTGATGCCTGAAGCTTTATAAGAATATATTATAAATATTAATAATACAAATCGAGTAACTCATCTTAGGGAGACATTTTGTTCATTATTTATATGCAGTATATTGCCGAAGAATTTTCTTGTCCGAATATGATGCGTTAATGAAGGTTATTCAAATTATATCTTAAAAACCTTTACTTGTTTTTGCGAGAGATAAATTCTAGATAAAATTAATACTTATCTGTTCACTATTCACAAAGTTTAGTAACATTGTTTGAATATTCTGATAAATGTTTTTCTGCAGTACTTATTACTTATTACAAATGTATACTTAATACTTATTTGTATATCCACTGTTCACAAAGTTTAGTAACATAGTTTGTTTGAATATTCTGCTAAATTTTTTTTCTGCAGTACTTATTACTTATTACCAATTTTACTTAATACTTATTTGTATATCCACTGTTCACAAAGTTTTATTTATTTATTTATTTATTGTTACAAAAGCACGAAGTCCAAAGGACTATTGTGCTGTGCTAGTATTATTTACCTATATATGATTAATTTTTTACACGATGGATTAGTATTGTTTTGTAAATTATTGTACAAATAGTTCTAAACTTAACAAAGTTCTCATAAGATAGAGTATATACACAAAGAGAATTTGGTAATGTTTCAAAGTATCTACATACAATTTGATTAGTCAGAGGGCAAGTTAAAAGTAGATGTTCTGGTGATTCAACATCTAAGCGACATTCACATGTTGGATCATTGATAGCATTCAGTTTGAATAGGAAACTTAAGAAGGGTCCTTTGCCAGTTAAGAATAAAGTAGTGAATTTATCAGGAGAAATGAAATTTGGGACAGCAATTGGAAAGAATTTCTTGAACAGTTCATTAGATTGAGAAAGATAAAATTTAAATTTTAGATCCAGATATAGTTTGTTTAATTCTTTTTGAAGGGGTTTTTTAAGTGTTCGATCTGTGAGAGAATTTGTCATATTATACTTTTTTTGTAATAATTCAAGATAATCGGACAGTAAAGGGGTTTTCGCTAGTATATGTGTGATGTAAGAAGATGAAGTCCTATAAGCATGAATGCATCTAATAAGAATTTGATATTGTATAGAATTCAACTTGGATCTTTTTGCTGCAGTGATAAAAGGAAACCAAATATTTGATGCATAGCTTATTGTAGAGCGTATCATAGCTTTATATAAGATCAATCTACGCCGAGTATCAATGCCCCAAGTACGTGCACATAATAAGAATAATATATTCTTAAGTTTCGTAGCTTTCATAATTATATTGTCAACATGTGTTCCAAAATTAATCTTATTCCTTTGTCTATGATTTTTAAAAATAACTCCCAAAATTTTAACAGTTTCTGATGGTTGAATTATTTTTCCATCAAAATTAATGGGCAATTTTTCATAGTTATGTAGATAGAGTATACCTGTTTTGTTTGGGACTTAGTGAAAGTTTTACCTTTTCACACCAGACTTTGATTTTTATTAAACGTTTGGTAACAAAGTTTAGTAACATAGTTTGTTTGAATATTCTGCTAAATGTTTTTCTGCAGTACTTGAGATATTTAGGAAAAGAGTCGAATGTAATATCTGGGCGATATTTTGGATTGAACGCGAAACCGATGAGAGATTCACCACAAATTAATGAATTTCCTGCCAATAATTTGATCGTGGTATTATAAGGGAAGTATATGAAAGTGTTTTGATTAAAAATCATAATCAAAGAAACGTCAAAAAATAGTTTTCAAGTTTTAATTCAGAAAGAGCGCTAATGAATCATTTAATTACTCATGGACAAAACTTGAAGAAGTTTCATATATTAATGTCACCGGTCGCCTGTTTTTATTTTTATTTTTTTAAGAAGACAAAGGTAATTTTTTTCACACTTGGTTATCTCGCGTGTCTTCAATAAAGATCGCTATAATATCTCTCAGAGTTATTGTCTTAATCTCAGTATACATTCTAAAAGGTACCACTTCCTTAAGTTTTGTCCATGAGTGTACGTGTTATTTTGTTTCTCTTCAAATTTTATAAGCCGAGAAAAGCGTTTATAAATTACAAGGCAAAATCGACATGAACATTTTCAAACAATATTAAATAGAAAAAAATAAAATGTGGATATATATTATACTGTAAAAATGTTAATGACATTAAAAACACTATTCATTTTTTTATTTAAAAACTTGCATTTTTATGACAGAAATTCATTTTAAAAAGACAAAATCATAAAGAAAAATATTTTAAAATTCAATCAATTTATAAATACAAAGCATCGCGTAAATTTCTGATATTATTTTTAAGATATCAATATAATTTGGCCTTAAATACCCATTTCTTGGTTTCTCAGGAAGCCTCTGGGTCCAAATATCTGTCGTAGAGGTACAGTCTGCACCAGGCTGACGAGGGCCAACAGTCCGAAACGCGTTCGTGGTTGACTTTTCTTGATTTATCAAGAAATTGGGTTGGAAAAATATCACAGAACAAGTAAAATAAAAGTTTAGTTTATTTTTGTTCCACTATATGGCGCTCTGCCTTCTAGAAATGCTCATATCAGCCTGGTCAGGATATGCCTTTTTTTGGTTTTTAATAAATATAATTATAGACTTCACACAATAAGAAGATAATTTGTATATAATTGTAGTTTCTTTTAAATACTGGATTAAAAATATATTTTCGAAAATAGAGAAATCTATAAATAAATCTTTAATTAAAAAGGCATATATTGGATCAAAAAACATTTATTTTACCAATATTTCAGTTGGCTGAACGCCAACCTTTATCAAGGTATTATAACATATTAATGTGACGCTGAGTTTGTTGTTGACACACATTAATATGTTATAACACCTTGAAAAAGGTTGGTGTTCAGCCAACTGAAATATTGGTAAAATAAATGATATTTTGATCCAATATATGCCTTTTTAATTAAATATATATATATATTATATATTAATTTAAATCTTAACGTGTTAGAATTAACTTTAACTAGATATATATATCTATATAACTATTAAACATATATAGTAATTGAGAAACAGTTTAGAAACAGTATTAAAACAATACTATTAGATAGACAAAAAGACTAGACGACAATTTACAAATTTGTAACAAAGTTTTAACGCCTGCATTCTTTTAAAATTTTGTTTTGGAAGGAATTTAGCAATTTAAAAGTCTCTGTTGCTTTGAGTCAGGAATACTCAATCTGCCGTCCTCAACAGCTCTATTGCTTTCTTTAGAACGATTTTCTACTTTCACAGTTCTTCTATTGGAATTCGATGGATTTTTTTTTTGTTTAGAAAATAAATAGAAATGATTAATTCTAGGAAATTAGCCAATCGTACATGTGGCATATTATTGGTGACGTCTTGTCCAATTATTATTTAAAGAAAATAAAACTTTGAAATGTATTGATATTGCCACGTGGAAAATTAGGGAAGACAAAAAACTTCAGGAGGAAGGACAAACTATCAAAGGTAAACAAAAAGATAAGCCACGAGGGAAATTTACAGAGTCGCAAGATATAAAACATAAAAATGACCACTCTGTTAAATAAAAAATAGTAAAATTAAGAAATACTATGTTACATAAATAAAATTAATAAATACTATGTTACAATATTTAATAATATAGAACTGTTCGCATACAGATAAATTCTACCATCATAATAAGTTAAAATCAATCTTCAGATACCTATAATATAAAGCATAAATAAGGATAGTTTGAACCGTTGGTTTTCGACCGCTACGACCCGTATTCGATTGGGCACTTTTTTCTGATTAAAAAGAATGCTCCAATTGCCCCGATTCTTGCAAAAGTTCAACTCCACCAGCGAGTGCTAGTAACTAAACGGGGCTCTGGCACATTTGTAAGTGCAAAGTCGAACTGCTTTTCACATGTAGTGTACTTACAGTAAAGGTAATCGCTTACTTCTACCCACCATGATTATCATGGCCTGTACCACGTGTACTAGGGATAAGAAAAAAAATAAAATAAATAAAATGTTTAATTTTAAAATTCTTTTGCCATCTATCAATTAAATCTGGAATATTCATTTTGGTATATTGTGTTTTGTTTCACATAATCATCAACTATTAACTTCCTTAATGCAATGATATTATAAATATGATATTAAATGTGTAATTTGCTAATAATAACTTCAATAAGTAATCATTTCTTTCGGAAAGGCATTTCTCGATGAAATTCCTTGTAATTATATGTATAGATCTTCTACCAGACACCTATAATCCTATGTCCATAGGTTCCCTAAACACCTTTAAGCTGCCTTCATTAATAAAAATACAGGGTTTATAAGAAAAACAATTAATATTAGAGTGGTCTGGAGATTAATTTGGCGAAACTGCTAAGAGGGTTTACCACTGATGAGCCAAACCCTCTCATTCAATAACTGTTTTTATTGCAGTAAGGTCCGTAGAGATTAGAGTTTATTATAATTTGAAAAGAAACACAATTTGCATAAAAATAGTTGTTACAAGAGGTTTAATATAATTGTAAGATTCGCGTTAACTACCGAGATCAAATTCTATGAGCTATGGTATAGCGATGATCAACTTGAATGAGTTCTGTAGACTTGAGTAAGGGAACTCTACGCAATTGAACAAGGAACCTCTGAATTTAATGATCTTTGAATAAAAGCTACATTAATTAATTTGATTAACCTAACATGAATTGATGGCTGATTTAACTAGACTAATAAGTAAACTAAGCAAAACACAAAATATATAGACAACACAGTGTTTCCGAATCAATGAAAATATATACAGATATAAATTAACAATAAAGAATAGAATAACATCAATGAATAATATTTAACAATAATTGCTACAATAATTAACAATTAATAAAAAATAAGAATGAAACATACATTTTTAACCAAACAATAATCATTATATTCATGAATATAAATTATAATACAATATAACGCGGCTGATGATTGTAAAACGAAAATTGAAATTATACCGCGAATGTTTCTTTTATAAAAATCGTAATTTATTTTCAAAGAGAAATGGCGACATTTCTAACTTTTAAGGATGAAGTATGGAAAGGTGAAAATGAAGAGTAATGGCGAACGGAAAAATAAAAAGTGTCCAGGGGCGGGAATCGAACCCACACCACACGAGTGGACAAGGCACCTGCCCGGTAAGCAGAAGGGTGTGGGTTCGATTCCCGCCCCTGGACACTTTTTATTTTTCCGTTCGCCATTACTCTTCATTTTCACCTTTCCATACTTCATCCTTAAAAGTTAGAAATGTCGCCATTTCTCTTTGAAAATAAATTACGATTTTCATAAAAGAAACATTCGCGGTATAATTTCAATATAAATTATATTATTTATAAGACAATATTATTCGTCATTTAAACATAAGAAAAAATGGAAATATTAATGCACAAATATTTATTTTACACATAAAATAAACTTCTACAGTCCTTATAGCTATGAAAAATATTGGGGGGGGAGGGGGGCTGACTATCCGTGGTGAACACTCCCAGGATTTTCGCCAATTTAATCTACCAGACCGCTTCTTTAGATCTCTAATACTGTATTGGATCATTCTACTTATATATGCTACACTGAAGGGTGGAATCTTAGAAATAGTATTCAAGAAAACTATGGACCTATGCTTTAAGGACAGTATAATTACATATAAATATTTGCATCGAGCTATTCTATTCCGCTAATAATAGGAACAAAAAAAAAAGGCCAGTTAGTATTAATTAATTTTAAGACAATGATGTGCGATCCGAAGATTTAAATAAATAAATTTAAAATTTATTGGTGTAAAAGAGGTATTTATCTATTTATATAGTATCGCGATTTTACAATTAATTTTAACGATACTAATATAATTATATATCTGACTCATAATTAATTTGTACAAATTGAAACAGTAATTAAACAATTTAAATTAGCGCTCTAATTGTTATAAAAATGTAAAGCGGGTATGTTTATTATCAAGTGAAGCAAATTTATACTGCCCTTGTTATAATCATTATTTAACAGGTAAATTAAACTTGCGAAACCGCTGGAAAGGTTCGCCAATGATAATCCATACCCTCCTATTATTTGTATCATTGCAGTAAGGTCAGTAGAAATCATTTTATTTGAAAATAAATATAGGCGCAATAAAATGGATGAAATTTTTCAAATGTCGTAATTGTGCGTTGATCATTTTATGAAATGAAGTTAAAATAATGGGATAATCCCCATACCATATGAAAATTGCCACGTTGAAAATTAAGAAAGACAAACTTCAGGATGACACAGAAATTAATTGAGATAAGAACAAACTAAAAACGATAGAACAAAAGATCAAGTATTGAGGAAAGTTTACAGAGTAGCAAAATATAAGCCAAAAATGATAATCTGTTAATAAAATAATAAATACTTAGCTACATAGCTCCTTCCTTATGGGAGCTGTGACCGACAGGTGAAAATTATTGTAGTTACTGACATGGATATGACGTGCTTTTGCCAAGGATTTCATCGAAGTCTTGAAACTTTGTTGCTAGTACCTTTGCGTCCTTTTTTCTTGTGGCGTGAAGATCGGCTTTGTCATCGTATCTCTCTAAGGACATCGTCTTCTTGGAGGGAAGTCTTAGCTTTGACACGGCGGTGGAATCTTGGAGCCAATCTCCGAAAATGTAGATCACAGCACCTACTGCCTTTAGGTTTTCTCGGCGATCTTCAGTTTTCTTTTCTAATTTACCCAGCATCTCCACCAAAATTCCAGTGGAAAATTAGGAAAAACAAACTTCAGGGTGACACAGCAATTTATTTAAGGCAAAAACAAACTATAATTGATAAAACAAAAGATAAGCAATGGGATAAGTTTTCAGAGTAGCAAAATATAAACAAAAAATGACACTCTGTAAATAAAATAATAAATTCCTTGCTATAATATGAGGGTAAAACCATACTAATTTTAATTACTATCATGTTACTACTCCTGAAAGATGGCTGATAATAATAATTAGAAAAACTTATTTTTCAAAAAGGTTACACGTTTTTCTCTAAAAAACTAACGAATCTTCAGTCTATTTACATATTATTATTCACAACATCGAAAAATAATAACTGTAAAATAATCAAAGATATTTACATTTGCTATCTTGACTCCTGGTCAGTGCTGTTGCCCTCGCAGATATGGTCCCCAGCTCTCCAGCAGTCTTTCTATGGCCTCTGCTGGTGGTTCCTCGATCCCCTGGCCTTGATCTATTCTTGTCTGTCAGGTCTCCAGTCATCATCTGCTCTAGGTTGTTCTCCTGGATCTCTTCTATGGTCGTCGTATCCCTGTGCTCCATGTCCGGGTTTCCACCTTCCTCGTCTTTACACGCCAGCTCCCTACATCGTTCCAACAATCGATCCATGACTTCTATTTCTTTATTTTTCTGGGACTTATCGTGAGGTTCATTCTTCTTTTCTGTTGAGATAATCTTATAGCCTATTTTAAGACCAAGGATTGAATATATGCGAAGTCCTTTTTTTCTTATGTTTATTTCATTTCTATATTGTTTGTTATATTTTGTTACTATTCCATTCAATGTTAAGACTATCGGAACTACTTTTACGGGCATTTTTCGGTTTGAGCCATTTCCCTCGCCAGTAGCTGGTATTTTCTTTGTTAACTCCGTAGTTTGGATATTGTCTTGGGAGGTAACGCCTATCTCTATGATTGTTATGGTCTTTTTTTATTTTGTCATATACTATTATATCAGGTTTGTTAGCTCTGATATTGATATCGCTTATTATTTTGGCGTATGAATTTTCAATCTTAGTCGTTATTTTGTGGAGCCTTATCTTGTTGTTCTCTGTGAAATTATATTTTCTAGCCAAGTTGAAGTGGACGCATCTCACTACTTCATTATGCTTCTCAGTGTAGTCGTAAGGAAGCAATCTTACACAATGTGTAGCAAGGTGGTCCAACGTCCTCTGTTCCATAATAATAATTATAATAATAAAGTTACGTTATAAAAGAATATTGTTTCAAAAGTAAAACGTGGACATAGCCGTAACATTATCTATAAAAAGTATACACGTATATTGCTTATTTTTTAAAATATATTTTTAAAGTTTAAAACAATAAGCTAAAGATTTATGTCTAGAATATCCAAAGAAGTGAAAGAGATAGAGAGAAATAATGATGTTAATATAGATTTGTTGAATGTATTAAAAGTATTGGAAATCATTCAGTTTGGAGGGTCGAAACCTACTTTATAGAAATACAAACGTAAAAAAACAGATGGGAATTAAAAAATCACAAGGAAATAGAAGATTCTCCTTTTAGATCCATGTCATAATGAAAAAAAAAATCTAAAACCGCTTCAATAATTCGGTCAACAATGAATTGTCGAAAGGGAAGTTCTTACACATAAAAACTGATCTATTTTATACAGATAACAATAGGTACTGGCTATTTTCAGAAGGCATTGTGGCTGTTTTGACATCGTAACAACCCCAGGTACTGTCGAATCTATTTTATTCTCAAATTCAATAGCTATTTTTGATTATCAATTGGACGTGGATTCAAAAGATAAAATATATAAACATATTTTTATTTATATATTAAAGAATCTACGATTTTATCTCTCTCTTTCAATATACAATTATATATAAAATGTATATAACCAAACATCTGAAAGAAAATAAACCTTTCATATTCACAAAATATTTTAAGTAATTTTTCTCTCTCTATCATTTATTGGACAAAGAAAACTTAAAAGTAATTTACAAATTCTATAGAAATCCTTGTCATTTGTAAAATTTCAATAAAGTGAAATAATTTAAAAATGGAATGAAAATAAATTTTAAAAAAAGAGATAATATAAAAATATAAACAGAAAATAAATGTATTTGGAATTGACGAGTTAACATTATTTATTATAAAATTCATTAAAAACCAAGACAAAGGAGGAAAAATAAATAAATATTAAAAATACGTAAATATTTAAGTAAATAAATGAATACAATAATGTACAAAAAGAATTACATTTTATCATGTATATCGTTAGAATACGGAACTATATGAATTACGGCCCTTAATATCCAATTCTTAATGTTTCAAGAAACCTCAAAGATACGATATTTGGACGTTGAGGTACAGCTTACACAAGATTATCAAGAAAGAGTATTCGGCCAATTCTGTAATAATAAAAAAAATCAACGATAAGTTGAGATTTATTTCGACAGATGGCGCAAGCCACTAGCAAATTTTAGTCGCACGATAAGAAGATGCATTTCTATATGTTGTCTGTTAGTTTATGTTGTTGTCTGTTGAACAAAAAGTTAGTTACCTGCTATAAAACAATATAGCTTTAATCTAGATACTGTCAACTAGCTTAACCTGTTGACTAATAAATGAAGGCGTGGCTTCTTTTCCATAATTTTGTATCTTAACTTGGATTGAATTTTTTACATACCGCCAGTTGAATTGAGGTAACGTTTTTTTCTTTTAATATCGTATCCTGAAAAAAAAAGATGTATTTTTTCCTTTAAACTATAAAATATAATATCTATTTGTTCTATAAATAGTTAATCTACAAAAATATGTTTTAATCCAGACTTTTATGTCTCTATTCCAATCATTAAACCAGAATATTTGTCCCAGGTGTGGCCGGTCTAAAATTGATCGGACTGGAGGTACCCGGGGCGGTGGAGCGAGGAGACCCCATCTGGCTTAACTGTAGCTATGACCTGGAGGAGGACGATCTCTACTCTGTCAAGTGGTACAAGAACAACGTCGAGTTCTACAGACATCTACCTAGCGACAACGACCGCGCTGTACAAAAGTACGACATGCCGGGCGTCTACATTGACGTAAGTTCGCATTACCTTAATAATACAAAATATAAATGTATCTTACAAGCGGCGAAGTGAGACCCTACTTCATATAAACCAGCTGCGTGTCAACGTCGAGGATGTTAACTGACCTAGATAAACAGGTCGAACCGGGACTCCACCCGAAAATCAGGCAATCCATTGAACGTCTCTGTCGAAGCACAGCAGCCGGGCTTGGAGATGGTGTAGTCAATAGGCTGGTATCTCTTTAGATGGTGAAACACGGAATTGAACGCAAAGAAGTTGACGCTCTAGCACGTTCATAAAGGTGGACAAAGAGGACCACCTGGCAATGGATAGCTCAATAGTACCAACAAGGTGAACCGATGTACTTTCTACTGATGATAGATAAGCATCATCATGCTTATCATCAGCAGACTATTGACGGTATATAGCCACTTTTTCCAAAAAAATCGTTTAACTTGCTTTCCTTCACTTGTATACCCGACAATTGACCGATATGTCCTCACTTCTTTTTTTCTAGATTTAATTCATTTTGTCTCCTCTCTAATTGTAAATACGCTGCTGTATCACCTCATAAGCATAAATAAATATACCCGACGCACGACTTCTGACGAGTTAAAATGATTCTAGGCGTAAACTAAGTCATTCACGAGATAGAGAGTATATTTGTTATTTCTGACGCGGTAAAGGACGCTTAGTAAGCTCAAAGAAGGCGTTGAGAGCTGAACAATCTCATTTCTAACTGTTAAACAGGTGGATGGCGTTAATGGTGTTTTTTCACTCTTACTTCTGCGTCAGAATGAAGACTGGTGTCAACGAAAGGTATGTTCGTATTGAATGCACGACACTCCAGTCCAATTAGTCGACAGCAGACTGGACATCGATGGAGATTACAGCTGTTGTTTCTGAAGCCTATAGCGATCTTGGCAGACACTAGGCTAGGTTTCATAAGAAGAATTATCTGGGGGAACTTCTCCCAGGTCTGACACTCCGGTATTAGTTATGAACGATTAGTCCGCACCAAAGAGAACGCTAATTAGGATCTAGTAATATTTTATCGGAAGGGAGATGAGTCGGTTGCCGTTGAGTTTGGGATCATCAGATTTCCTGGATACGACATCGATGAAATTAGTCATCACAATATCAAGGTCTGTATATCTGCATTTAACAAGAACTGCAGGAGCAATCAAAAATAAGCTCATAGTGCAGTTCATCCCAACAAAATGTTCATTGTAACGTAAGGTCAAGGATAGCCCGGCTATTCTTCGCAAATTAATCTAGGTAATGGGGCACTGTTTTTTATGGTGATGGTGGTGTTTTCGAGGTAGTAATTCCGCGGCGGACGGAAGACGATCTGAACACAAATATCGAAAAAAAGTTAAATGTTATTACCAAGTTACCACTTGACCCTTCCAGGAATATATTTTCTCAAGGTAGCTGTTTGTCGATTGTGGATTCCTCAAAAATAGTAGGTCACCATAGACCAGGAATCTTCTCAGATTGTTTCAGCTGTTATGGTTTGCAAGTGTAGGAGCCGGCTGCCTTGATAACCATCAAGATAACATTTGGAAACTGCCATGTAGCAACCCCTGAACGTTGGCGATCTTTCCTGGCCACAGTATACACTGTCACAGTAGGATTGCGACAAGCCAAGCTCATATTTTGCAATGCAAGTCGAGGGAATTAACATAGAAACAGATCGTAGCCGTTGTGCAGAACTATGACATTAGCCATTTTAACAATGGCGATATTCATGATAACGCAAGAAACAGAACAATGTTCGAGGCGTATCTAACGAACGAAGAGGCCACGCACGAAGAGGGTCCAATGCGCAATCTTATTGCCGTTAATTGTGCAGAAGTTCTCATGGCAAGATCTTTAAGAAGATACTATAAATATTCACTGAATTAGCCATAAATCTGATTTCCAAGATGTCAATGTCTTTCTTTTGTTTGATATATGAATAAGATAGTCCAGCTTCCTGTTAAAAGAAAATTCTGTGTAGCCGAGTTTGGAGAGTTGGAGTTTGTTGATTGGCGCCAATTGCCGCTCTGGTATAAATTCAATTGGTTCTTAAACAAGCCTCATTGTAGACAGCTACCGTATTTTCTCTGATGTAGCTTGGGATGAAGGTCCAAAGTTCCCCGGTAAAAGCTTCCTGTTATCAGCGTACTTTTCAGAAGCAAAATTTGTTAACTTGAGTTCGAGGGACCAGGATGATATTGACTGGTGCCTAAAAAGAATAGATGTCAAGAATAGTGTTCGTGGCTTGAATGTTCAGTAAAAAATACTAAGAAGCACTTTGCCACTTGTCTTGAATTATTTTTATTGTCTTTTGGTTTTAGAGTTAGGAGTAGCTACCACATGATTTTAGATTACATGAATTTGACTTAGATTATGATACTAGTGGTAGAGAGAGAGAGAAAACAAAAAAAGACTATTAATTAACCAAACTAGATATTTACATACATTTTGATTGCTTTAAAATTTACATATTAAAGATTTATATTGTACAATTGAATTTAGAATATTTTGGCTTAATTTTCATATATAAAATTGAATTTAAGGAAATTATTAACTATAGGATCCAACATACTCCCCCGGCTGGGAAGAGATGACCAGAAAATAAAAAATGAAAAAAAATAAATAAAAATAAAAAAGAGTTCCAATAGTATAGATGCTGGACTAATTGATTCCGACTATGTAGCTAAGATTACAATTCTCATTGTTTGAAAGGTAATGGAATCAGCTTCCATCTTTGAGTATCCGATTGAGGTGAATCTTGGATGAGATTTTCAGATTCGTTGGCCAGTTCTCTTTCGGGAACTGCTGGATTATCAGACTCTGCGGCTGCTAAGTCGGATTCAATAGGATCTTCCCAAGGTTTTGATTCAGCCTTTATGCATGAGCCTTGTTCGGTCGATTCCTCTAAATGTTCTTTGGAGAGTTGTCGACTTTCTGCCGCCTTCTCAAAATCTTCCAGATTGACTGCCTTTTCTAAAGCTTCGGGTCTTAAGACTTCTTTCTTCAAGATTTCTGGCCATTCTATAAATGCCGATGAACTGTACTTTTCATCGTAGTCTTCAGATTCCTTGACGTCTTCTAAGCATAGAGAATCGATGGGTTTCCAGCGGGATAATTTAACCTTTTCACCGCTCTGTAGATAATCCTTTGTTGATGTATCCACAATTTCAACAGGTACAACTCTCTCTTTGCTTGACGATTCATTAGCTTCTGTATAAACATTGATTATGCCACTGGTAGCCTCTTTAGGTCGATTAAGATCAGCTTCAACTACATTGAGGTGAGCTGAGTCATCATGGCACAGTTCTTTCTTATCCAGAGCTTCTGCACTGACCACTGGTTCTTTCGAATATTTGCCTTCCGAATTATCAATAACCGAAACTTCGGAGATTTCAATCTTTGGAGTCCCGATATCTTTGTTAGACCCTTCGTCTTCAATGACAAAAGTGGTTTCTAAAATTGAAGAATCTTCTTGATTCTCATCAATAGCCTCAGGAATGTCGGCATTCTCAGTTAAGAGATTTTTGATAAGTGATTCCTGGCGTGGGGATTTTGGTTGTAAGAGAGGGAATTTTTGATTTTCATTTAAATAGGAATACTTGAGTCTACCTCCAACTCTTAGAAGTCCTTGAGTGTCTAAGAAGGGATTTAGAGAAGTTAGCTTGTTGGACAGAGGTAGTTGCTTGTTTGACTTCAGTAATTTTATTTCCGTGCAGAATTCAACTTGCTGAATTGATTTGACTAAGACTTGAATTGCCTTTGTTAATTCTCTTGTTGTCAAAGGTCCTTTCTGACGAATTGGATCAAAGAGGAGGCAATTGTAGTAGAATCTCCAACACCAAGCTGTGATTCGGATCAATTTGGTCATTGTGGAATACCTTACAATGAATTCTAGATTTAACATAGTTTCTGAATTTTGAATTAAGGTTGTTTGATCCAACACTTGACCCTCACCGACTTCTTCTTGAATGATATTGAGATTTACTTGGGTTGGTGAAGAAGAAATATATCGAACATTATTTTCTTGAAGCCAAATAGGACCCCGCCACCAAATTCTATGATTGACCAAGTCTTGAGGAATGATTCCTCTTGATGCGCAATCAGCTGGATTATCTTGACTGGATACATGGAACCAATCAGTGATTTGAGTCAAATTTTGAATTGACGACACTCTGTTCGAAACAAAGGCCTTCCATCTGCTGGCATCTGATCTTATCCAATCTATGCAGATTTGTGAATCAGTCCACAAAAAGGTTTTGTCAGGTTGAAAAGGAAATGATTCAAGAATGACTTGATTCAGTTGAGCCAAAAGCAATGCTGCACTTAGTTCAAGTCTTGGAATTGTAATGGTCTTTAATGGTGCAACCTTAGTTTTTGAGGTTATCAGATTGATTTTGATCTTTTGAATTTTGAATCTAGTTTTCAAGTAAAAAACTGCTGAATAAGCATTAAGGGATGCATCACAAAATCCATGTAGTTGTAATTCTTCTATTTCAAAAGATGAACTGTTCAGGTATCTTGGTATTTTGATTTCCTTTAGGCACGATAGTTGAGTTTGGAATTTATTCCAATTTGACTTTATATCTGATTCAATTGGTTCATCCCATGAAGTTTTCTCAGCAGGAAGTTGACGTTTTCGCCTATAATAGGGTGGTGGCTTTATCTTAGGAATAATCGAAGTTTCTTTCTTAGATGAGAGTGGTTCACTTGACTGAGAAGCGAGAGGTTGTTCTGGAGTGGATGGTTGACTTGATTCAGAAGGAAGTAATTGGTTTTGTTTAGAAGTAATTTGTGGAGTTAACTTAGAGATACGTGACCTTTTAGATTTACTTGGAATTTCTTCAGATTTACTTGGATTATCTTCGGATCTACTTAGATTTTCTTCAGATTTACTTGAATTATCTTCAGATTTACTTGGATTTTCTTCAGATTTACTTGAATTATCTTCAGATTTACTTGGATTTTCCTGTAGCCCTTTTTCCAATGCTTGAGATCTTGAATCACCTAAATTGGGTGTTGATTTAAAAGGGAGATTGACTGAATATCTGCCCTCAATGTCTCTTTTGAGGTTTGACTTGAATAATATCTCACAGGCATTCTCTGTACCCAACTGGGCCTTAGAAATTGGGACATCTTCAAGTTCCCAGAATTTTCTTATGCTGGAATCAAGTTCAGTGGTACAGTGATTGATTACCGAAGTATTCGACTTAATAGTTGAATGGATTCTCCCAGAAACAAGCCAACCTAACTTGGTATTAAGTGCTATAGGATGGTGCTTTAAATCTGTTTTATGACCTAGAATTATTTCTACAAAAGTATCTGCACCCAAAATTAGGTCTATGGGCTTGGTGACATAGAATTCTGGGTCTGCCAAGAGCAAATTTTCTAAATGAGGAAAGTCTGCTGACTGAATTTGGAAGTTTGGAAGGTCTGCAGTTACCCTCCCAACCACAAATGCTCTGGCAGAAAATAATTGATCATTATGATGTGGGGTGAACTCTATTTCAACCTGCGATGTTGTCCTGTTGACAACAATGTCACCTACACCTTTTAATGTATAAGAATTTTTCCTTTTTTCAAGTCCCAACTTGTGGCAACATTGTTCTGAAATTAGGCTTATTTGGGACCCATTGTCCACTAATGCTCTACATAGCACAAATGAGCCATCCTTCGCCTTGACTTTAATAAGGGCTGTTGACAGTAGAATATTTGTTTCCGTTTCCAAAGGCATCGCATTACAGATGGTATTTGTTGAAATCAACATCTCTTGAGAGGTTGTTGGTTGTGGAATGGATGGTTCAGAGTTGTATTCATGCAGAAGAGTATGATGGTTCTGCTTGCAGTTTTTACATCTTGATGTGATGAGACATTTGGATATCTCATGATTTGCTCTAAGGCAATTTTGACAAAGTTTATGTTTTTTAACTAATTCCCATTTTTTAGGCAAGGGAAGATTTATGAATCTCTGGCAGTCATTTAGTTTATGAATTTGATGACATAAAATACAATTTTGACCTTTGTTGACATAAAGGCCATGAGCATCATATTTTTGCTAGAGGTTTTTTGTTCCTGGAACAAAGGAATTCTCATACCTTGCAGGCTTCTAGCATGTTTTTCTAAAAAATTCACAAAGTTTTCAAATGTTGGATATTCTTCATTTTGAAGGGTTAATTCCCATTCTTTCCTGAGGGCTTCACCAATTCTTTTTTCAAAAAAATTGATCAGGATTAGATCTGTTAATGTGTTTTTCTCAAGTCCTAGCACTGAGAGATTTCTAATGCCTTCATTGCAAACATCAAGGATTTCATAGAGAGAACCAGCCGAAATAGATTTTAATGGCCTTATGGAGAATATTTTGTTGATTTGTGAAAAAGCCAATTCTCTTCTGTTATTAAATCTATTGCATAAGGTATCCCATGCTTGCTGGTAGTTTTTGTCAGAAATGGGAAAACCCCGAATCAACTTTTCCGCAGGACCCTTAACAGATGCATTTAGATATTGAAATTTTTGTATTTCAGTTAGTGTTTGATTTGAATTAATGGTGGAGTTAAATATTTCTCTAAAACTAAGCCAATTGGCTGAATCACCATTGAAAATGGGTAAATTTATCTTAGGTAAATTAACATTGGATTCGGGCAGTTGTTTATCACTATGAGTATTTTCTTTGGTTTCAATCAAAGATAAAGCCTCTTCAATAGACACCAACATATTAAAAATATCCTTCTTGGCCTTTGAATAATCGTCATATTGTGTATCATCTAACTCTGATTCTAATAATGTGTTGATAACTTGATTTAGGCTAATTTTCCTTTCATTAACTTCTTGTTGGAATAGCTTTAATCCATGTATGTTTTTAGATTCTACAATAGCTTTTTTCTCTGATTCCAGATCCTTTATTTCCTGAATAATAAAGTTGAATTTGTGCCGAATTTTAACTTCAGATTTGGGCATGACTTTATTTTAAGAATTTTAAGTTTTCAAATGGCTTACCTTAATTTTTTAAAGTATCCGGCTCGAGGGACCATAATGTTCGTGGCTTGAATGTTCAGTAAAAAATACTAAGAAGCACTTTGCCACTTGTCTTGAATTATTTTTATTGTCTTTTGGTTTTAGAGTTAGGAGTAGCTACCACATGATTTTAGATTACATGAATTTGACTTAGATTATGATACTAGTGGTAGAGAGAGAGAGAAAACAAAAAAAAAACTATTAATTAACCAAACTAGATATTTACATACATGTTGATTGCTTTAAAATTTACATATTAAAGATTTATATTGTACAATTGAATTTAGAATATTTTGGCTTAATTTTCATATATAAAATTGAATTTAAGGAAATTATTAACTATAGGATCCAACAAATAGTATTTTGTTTTCATCTAGAAATTAGGTAAGGAAATATCATGGAATAAACCTATATCCATGTTTGGTTGCTATATTTTCCCGGTATATGAGGTCCTATTTTCTAAGAAAATCAATCAAAACTATCAGAATATTCTTGTATTCACGTTACATCCTGTTGAAGGATGTTATTGTCCTAAATCTCGCACCTCATTAATAAATAAATTCGTCGCCTTCACCTTTGGTCTCTTCTTAGCAATGTTATATTTCGATTACTTCTATTGTTATTTCGATCAGAATATGTCTATTTATTCAATATTGAGATTTCACACTTGTGCTCCTCTCCTCTACTATGAAGATATTTCTGCAGCTCTGGTGAAATTATAGCAGTTTTCCCAGCGGCTGGACATCTTATGGAATTTGTTCTAACGGTTTCTTCTGAATAAAAAAACGGTGTAGTTTTCCTTCAATGCAGATGCTCCTGTGGAGTAGTCTCAGGCTTTTTTAAACATCTGCAAAGCGTCTCATCTACTTTTAATGACAGTGTGATATCATTCTCCGACAGAGTTTTACTCTATGCCTAAAGAGTTCATGAGATGACAGGGCCGTGAGACGTCTCTGTTTTTTAAAACAAGGTAAAATCCTCTGGAGTAACTTGGTAAAGAAAACATTCAAAGACAAAGAGGATGAGTATCTTTTATGAACAAGCGTTCGAGCTTTCGAGCACAAAGTCGCCCTTCAACAGGAATAAAACTACACAAAGAATCAAGATACATCTATATATATACAGGTGATTAGCATAACCAAAAACTATTATTTTTAGAGAGATAAAATTTAAGTATGATATACAAAACAGGCAATAAGAGAAATGTAATTATGCTAATATATGGTTTAATCTACTAGTAAAGAATCTATAGGTTGTTGTATGAACAGCTTATGTAAATATATCATTGTAAATTTCCGGGATCTCTATGTGCCTATTGATGCTATTATATTTCAGAGATAGCAGCGCCTCGACAACCAATCTTTTATATTTATGATGAATGTTAGAAAAATGCGAACGGGGTTCTATTGTATTAAAAGTATTTCCTGTATTTGAAATGTGTTGGGCTATGAGGGATCTAGGGTCATTATTTCTGATATTTCGGATATGTTCATCGATTCTGTCTTTTATATGTCTACCAGTTTCACCTATGTATAGGCTAGAGCAATTATTACATTTTAATGAATATACTGCATTATTGAAGTGTATGGGTTTTGGGGGGAAACTGTTTTTGGTGATAGGGTTTCTGAGTAATGTGCCTAAATTTGGAGTATTAGAGTAGAAGGTGCGGATACCAAAGTTTTTTAGATAATTGGATATGTTGAGGCTCTGAGGGTAAAAAGGAATAGTGCAAATAGATTTATAACTATTATTAACTGCTGTTTGTAAAGGGTTATGAAAGTGTCTCAAAATAAAGTTTTTTGGGTAGCCCAATGATAATAAATGTGATAATATGGTATTTGTTTCCTGCTGTTTTGATATTTCTGTGGTACAATGAGTGAATATGCGTTTAGTTAATGTTTTGACTGTATTAATTTTATGGCTAAGTGGGCAGTACGAAGAAAAATGTATGTATGATGGAAAAAAATGACGGTTTGTAATAAACGCCTGTGGTGTATCTATTATCTATTTTCGTGATAAGTATATCTAAGAAAGCTAAAGTGTTATTGGTCGCTATTTCAACTGTAAAACGTATACCTTGGTATAGATTGTTTAATGTGGAGAAAATGTTATCACTAAAAATATTTAGGCACATTACTCAGAAACCCTATCACCAAAAACAGTTTCCCCCCAAAACCCATATACTTCAATAATGCAGTATACTCATTAAAATGTAATAATTGCTCTAGCCTATACATAGGTGAAACTGGTAGACATAAAAAAGACAGAATCGATGAACATATCCGAAATATCAGAAATAATGACCCTAGATCCCTCATAGCCCAACACATTTCAAATACAGGACATACTTTTAATACAATAGAACCCCGTTCGCATTTTTCTAACATTCATCATAAATATAAAAGATTGGTTGTCGAGGCGCTGCTATCTCTGAAATATAATAGCATCAATAGGCACATAGAGATCCCGGAAATTTACAATGATATATTTACATAAGCTGTTCATACAACAACCTATAGATTCTTTACTAGTAGATTAAACCATATATTAGCATAATTACATTTCTCTTATTGCCTGTTTTGTATATCATACTTAAATTTTATCTCTCTAAAAATAATAGTTTTTGGTTATGCTAATCACCTGTATATATATAGATGTATCTTGATTCTTTGTGTAGTTTTATTCCTGTTGAAGGGCGACTTTGTGCTCGAAAGCTCGAACGCTTGTTCATAAAAGATACTCATCCTCTTTGTCTTTGAATGTTTTCTTTACCACGTCTCTGTTTTAAAGTAAAAATAGATAGTTTTGGGGTGTTATACTCGACGCCTTCTTCCTGTACTTGAGTACTTAAAGAAGAGTGTTCTTGATTGTCGGGTTCCTCGTCGGTCAGGCGCTCCACAAAAAGATGTTTGGTAGGCCGACAAGAAGGCAGCCTTTTATTTTGTACAGCTTTGGAATGACTTATTTACCCACGAGCAGCTTATTTGAAGATTGAATGTACTGCAGCTCTGAGATAACTTCGAACAGAATTTTACATAGAGACCGTTGCCAAGAGATCTCGATTGTTGTTCTGCCCAGCATTTGTCAGTATTTTGCTTCATCGCCTTAATATCTTAAGATATAGAAGCCGTTAAGAGAACACCTGATATTATAGGGAAAGGATACACTTTTAGATTTATAATATTTGATTATATTAAATCGTAAATATTCATATAGTTTATATGTGAAAAATATTAAATACATTAAAACAAAGTCAAATCTTGATTTTAAAAAAAGGTTATTTTTTATTTGGTTATTTTTATTTTTTTACATGTTCTGCCTATATACGAAATTTTGGTCTTAACTACGTATTTATTGATTTCTCAGAAGCCTCTTTGACAAAGGTTTGGTCGTTGAGATACAGCTTGCACCACGCAGAAGGAGGCCAACAGTCCGAAAGGTGTATGTGCTTGGCTTTTCTTGATTTATCAAGATAATGGACAGGCCAAATATTATGAAACAAACCTCAAACCTAAATCAACTTTTAATTGATTTTTGTTCATTGTGTGTCAATATATGGCACCCAGATTTAGCAAGTATTTTACCGGGAGAGGCTACCTTTATTATATATTTATATATATGTGGAAATAACAAAAGAAAAAAATAAAAAGGTCATGTGTTGGTATTAAAAATAAAAAAGGCATATCCTGACCAGGAGCATCAGGAAACAGGCTAAATCATTGTTCAATTGATTTCTGTTTCACCAGATGGCGCTCAGCCTTCTGAATAGCACATGTGCTCCTGGTCAGGATACGCATTTTTTATTTTATTTTATACACATAATGGTCCTGGTACTTCACCAGCTTGAGCAACTATTTAGCCAATTTGACCGATTTCAACACTCCTCTTGTAGAATTTAATAAATCGAAACCGCCTCTGTATTGAGGAGGGCCAAGGCCTGAAAGTATGATATTGTAACAAAGTATTTATTAATTTGATTATTTTTATTAACAGGGTTGTCATTATTATGTTTATATCTTGCGAATCTGTAAATTTCCCTCGTGGCTTATCTTTTGTTTACCATTCTTAGTTTTGTGCTTGCCTTGAATAAATTGTTGTCTCCTCCTGAAATTTTTGTCTTCCCTAATTTTCCACGTGGCAATATGCATGTTGACTATTTAGTCAGAATATTCTGAAACTGTTGTTGTAACTCATTCTACATCACCATCATTACCTTTTGTAATGAGGGGTACATGTTAGAATATTACACAGAGTAACAATGGCTATAGATGAGCTCGTGTTGGAAAAGGAACTTGTATGTATATAATCATTATCGTTTTTTTTTTTCACGTATAAATATATACCAATATTTGTTTTGTATAATTAGTATCAATAATAAATAATATGCAAAGTTAAATTGATTACGGATTCATCCTTCTTACTTACTTTAATTACATAACAATACACCGCATTGTTTTAACAATTAATTTGAAAAGAGGTGAGATTATTCCTTATATCCAACAAGGATTTATCTCTATATCCCTATTTATAAATATTGAATTATTAACACGTTGTACAGTAGAACTCTCCTAACCACACCATGACTAGATAGAAACCAATGTGACTGTTGCAGCTCTCCAAGTCCAACTTGGGCCATCTGTTCTTCTCTCACTCCGACCTGGCCACCGAGGGTGTCTACCGCTGCGAGGTGTCGGCCGAGGCACCGTCCTTCCAGACAGTCCGAGAGGAGAAGGAGATTCGGGTGTTCGGTAGGTGGGAATGGCACTTATAATAGGATAGATTACACTATCGAAACCGCTGGTAGAGTTCACCACTGATGAGATAGGCCCTCTCATTAATTTATAATCACAGTAAGGGGGGACAGTATATAATGTGCGCAGTGACACACAATTCTGGCCTTAACTACCCGTTTCATGATTTTTCAGGATGCCTGAATGACCAGTGGTTTTGGTCGTTGAGATACAGCTTGTACCACGATGATGAGGGCCAACACCCCCAAATGCATACATGGTTAGCTTTTCTTGATTAATCAAGAATGGTTATTTGGCCAATTCTGAAATAATTGAAAATCAAAGAGAATGGTTTGTATTTATTCCGATAGATGCGCAAGCCGTCAAAAACTTTCAGTTGCACGATAAGGAGATGCCTTTTTCATAAAGTATAGAAATTGTTAAATTAAAATAAATGAATCATTCGCGTCTAAAATAGTTGTCAATCTCTGATAAGAATGCCATTAATTGATCGGACCACTCGATTACTCTTAGCCTAATTGTATGAAAGAGATTTCTTCGGTGACACTGAAATTTATTAGAAGAGAATATTATCCATTTTGTTCTAAATATTTCCTCACGGAATAGTTCATCGAGTTCAGAGAGGAGATTGAGGGCCACATGAATTTGGCTAAAAAACCCAAAATGGGACTTCTGGAAAAAGCTGATTAAATATTCTTTGTTCTTAATCAATCAATCTCGGTTGAATATTTGATGGGTTCAATAAAAATTTGAAAACAAATTTCCATTTTCAATGAAAATTACAAAATACTGCTGAATCTTACACCTGGAACAACTAAATGGCCTGATACTTCAAAAGTATCTAGAGAATTAACCTTCATTCATATTTAAAACTAAACAGACCAACAGCTTTTAATATTATTGTTATTTATGCTTATGAGGTGATACAGCAGCGTATTTACAATTAGAGAGGAGACAAAATGAATTAAATCTAGAAAAAAGAAGTGAGGACATATTATTGTTATGAGGATATTATTGTTACGAATATATATACAGGTACTCACCTAGTTACCTCAACTAACGGGTCTTTAATACCATTGTAACATAACCTTTATTTGGAAACTTCGTAAATATTCACACACACACATACAGCTTTATTAAGACTACCGGTCTCAAGCAGATTCACCACAGTAAGGAAGCATAGATGGAGCTCCAATACTCCAGGTAGCACATTTCGTAAATATTGTAATTTTTGGCTAGAAGGTTTTTCAACCTTCCTCTTCCCCATCTAAATACCATTTGGAAAAAAATTAATTTAACAATTCCATATTTATCAATTCATCAAAATGCGGCAAACCCTTTGGCTTGGATAAAATAAATTTATCAATTTATTATCCAAGAGAGAAAGTTCGTCACATTTTGAATAATGTCAATTTGAATAAATAGTTTTCTATGTTAATTGAATAAAAATACATATTTTCATCTATGGATACAATGTATTTTATATATTTGTGCATATAAATATGGCCCTCTTATTAACTGATAAAATTTTGTCGATCTCTAAATATATACATTTAAATTAAAAGGTAATCCATTAAATAAGTTTATATAAAGGGGCGTAACTGGATTTGTAAACACAAAAAATACTTAAATATTTATTAATATATTTGAATTTAACTTAATTGTTTACTGTTCAATAAATTGATAAAGAAAGAGAAATCTCTCGAAATATTTTGAGAACCTTTTTTTTTTCTTTACAGATCCAGGTACGCCCTTTCATATAATCTTAATAGAAACACAGGGCGCCTCTCCCGTCAAAATAAACGTCAAAACCTGACGCCATCTATTGACAGTCGCCGCAACTAGCGGCCTCGGTTCGGTGACAAAGCCACGACACCAGCTTGGGCAAACTGAGAAGCGTCCACCCAGAGACCATGGTTTCAGGCTAATGACCCTCGTCAGTCTAGGGTGGACTTTAATTCCATGAGATCCACACGGGATCTAATGGAATCTTCACAATCTACCAAAGAGGTGTTTTGCAGGCAAGGTGGCTGGGCCAAATCTATGGCTAGAATATAGATGGAAAATTTGCCGGAAGGAAATTGATCCATAGAAGCATAGGGCGCCTCTCATGGAATAAAGTCCGCCTTAGACTGACGAGGGCCATTAGCCCGAAACCATGATCTCTAGGTGGACGCTTCTCAGTTTGCCAAAGCTGGTGACGTGGCTTTGTCACCGACCCGAGGCCGCTAGTTGCGGCGACGGTCAATAGATGGCATCAGGTTTTGACGTTTATTTTGACGGGAGAGGTGCCCTATGCTTCCATTGGTAAATTTATTCCCGGCAAATTTTCCATCTATATAATCTTAATATATACATTTTCATAAAATTAATGTTTGCAATTTAGGTTTCCTGCTTTTTCACTTAGATAAAAATTTAGGCGAAAGGTTTTTTCTCGGAATTTCGAATATTGTACTTGATTACTCCTACATGCATGTCGCAGGAGCGGTTCGTTGCCAGTATTTTGTTTATCTCCACGTGAATCAGGGCCTTTTTTAATATTTAAAATGGCTTTATTTCAAACTGAGTTTTAAATATAATCTTACAACTCGCTCATTACTTAAAAAAATCACAAACAGAAATTTTAAGCGTTGAGGATTATTTGTAAAATGAATGTTAACTATGTATAATGGTAAAACCTTAATAATATTTGGAATTAGTAAAATAATAATGCAGAATAATGTTGTATCAATGTATGCGTTGATATTTTATTATATTTTACTAATTCTTGAATTTCGATACCTTCTTCCGACTTTAAATTGACTACTTGTTTCTCCGATATAAAGATATCGTACACATAATACGTTTTTGAACAAAATCATAAGAAAATCTGGGCTCTAATAGCGAATTTTTTACTCCACTCTTTTATCTATTTGAATATCTTATTAAATCGTTAGTCAATCGAATATGCAACGTAATATTCAAAGAATGATAAACCATTAAAATATGTCGATGTAAAAAAATAAAACGATTCTCTTTCTCTAACACAACTTGATATTTATCATTAAATCATAATAAGATTCAGCATCAGATCCCTATAATAAAGAAATTTTAAAAAAACCTAATATTAATAAAAATTTAAATCATTTTGGTCGCAGTGGTACAGCCTACTCCACGCTGACGAGCGCCAACAGCGCGAAACGTGTTCGTGTATGGCTTTTCTTGATTTATCAAGAAATTGGGTTGGCCAAATATCAGGGAACAGGTTAAATCAATGTTTAGTTTATTTCTGTTCCACCAGATGGCGCTCTTCCTTCTGAAAACTACATGTACTCCTGGTCAAGAGACGCCTTTTTTATTTTTAATATTAATCTCATATAAATTTTCTCTGTGTGTGTGAAAAACGATATATGAAAAAATATATATATTTTAGTCCTCTCTTCCCCTTCCCCTGAGCCCAAAAAAGAAAAAAAAATTCTGAGAATCGAACACACACAGAGATGTCTTATTTAATATAGTACTTTGTTCTTCAAATTAGCTAGAAAAACATAAAAGGCTCATTACCTAATATATTCAACGCTAGTTGGAAAGTCAAATCGAAGCATATTTTTATGTATATCATGTCATATAAAGTGATTGATTGAAATATAAGATAAAGGTAGAGAAAAGAATAAGCATAATTCTATTAATCTATCGCTATTTTGCCATTTATTCTCAAACTAGATCACCAATACTGAGATTTCCCCCTAAAACAAATCTTTTTCTCCACATATATCGTACTTTTTCACAATGGTCGGAATTCTATAGAAGTGTTATAGATTCTCTCCACGTAGTTAATTATTTAGCTCTCTAAATTGGCAAAAAATTAGGCGCTGAGAAAGGCTAAAAAGTGAACGGGTATAATTGCTCTGCCGTTTTCGAAATCCCTGTTTAAGTAAGATATGCACTTTTAGCAAATTCAATTATTGAAAGTGCAGGAATATTATTCAAAATATTTGGATAGATTGGGCAACAAGTTTACTCATTTTATCTTTGAACTGGAAAGATTCATAGTGATGTGTTCTTCATCACTGGGACAGTATAATTAAACTTGGGAATCTCATATTTACATACTTTACATATTTTAAAAACGTTTTAATTCAAATACTATTCGTTACAATTATAAATTGGTGCCATGGATGTCACTCTTGTGAAACGTCCCGTTCCAAACTGTGTGTTTTTAAAATGTTTTAATTAAAATACTATTCGCTACAATTATAAATTGGCGCCGTGGATGTCTCTCTTGTGAAACGTCCCGCCCCAAACTGTGTGTGTCTTGAAAATATAAAAATAAAAATGTGAATTTTCATAAAGATTTCATCATGTCGATTTTTTTTTTTTTTTTTGCATTTCACCTACTAAATCGATAGAGATAATTACATTTGCATCATGAACTTAGGTATATTGACTAAATAGAAAACTGCATAGTAATAAAGATCATATTAAATTTCTATTTAATAAATTACATATTTTATTCTTAAAAAGATTATCGATTAAAGGTACTTATATATATTTAAAGGTTCTCATAAAGGTTACCGATTTAAAAGTTTATTTTATTTTATTTAAAGAAACATTAAAGGTCAAAGACTCTTCCAGTAAAATATATCAAGAAAGAAGTTTCAGAAGATGAGTTTCTTTTAATTGTAAAAAACAATTACAAGCTTTCGGGCAATGCCCTACTACAGGTAAGATAAAAATAAAAACAAAAATTAAAGGTAAATTAAGATAATTAAGCAATTGAGAACTAAACAATTTAAATATATAACGGCTAACCTTAGAAAACAAAAACAAATAAGATGTATATACACGCTCGCGTGAGACTACTCGCGCGTCTGGATCTGAATGAATTAAAACTGTGTTAATAATTGAAAAACTAGAGAGTTAGAAAAATTATTACAATGATATTACACTACAAAATATATCTAAGTAACTATTACGGGTAAATTTGTGTGGTTAATGACTATGCTATGGACTGCCATCTATGAATGAATAGTGAGAGAAAAACCGTTATTGACCGGTGTGACTGACTGGGTGGAAGGGGGTTATTATTAATATGCCAGAGGTAGAATCTGAAAAATTCAGTTGGAGATGTAGTTTGTGTAGATTGCGGGAATGTCTATTTTTCTATTTATGCTGTGTAGCTTGGAGGAAACAATGGATTCCAGAACTAATCTTTGGTGTAGGTTGGAGATATTTCTGTAGTGAATGGTTGGGTTAGCAGTGTCAAAGGAATGGCCAGAAGATGCAATGTGTTGAAAAATGAGGGAGCGGGGATCTCGGTTGGTGATGTTGCGTGTGTGCTCGGACATTCTAATAGCGATGGTCCTACCGGTCTCACCTACATAGGTGGCAGGGCACTGTTGGCATGAGACCGAGTAGACCGCGCCAGTAGATGTTAGAGGGTCAGTGGGGGAGTCGGTTTTTGTGATGGGATGCCTAAGGAGTGAGTGGAGGTTAGGTGTGTTGGTAAAAAAGGTACGGATACCAAAGGGTTTGAGGAATCGAGAGAGGTTAACTGAGAGGGAAGAAACATATTTTCATTTAAGTATTGTTATTTATTTTAAAAGATTAAGTAATTGTGCAAAACGATAATTGCCTTAAAAAAAAGAGAAACATTCGCGGTGATTTTGTCTTGCATTCGTTTATACAATTATTATATATATTGGCATCATTTATTAACTTTATTAACGGAAAAATATGTCCAGGGTAGCCTAGTGGTCATGGCATCTGCCCGGTAAGCGGAAGGTCGTGGGTTCGATTCCCATCCCTTGACACTTTTTTTATTTTATCCATTCTGACCAAAATCTATCCGTGAACTTCACACAGTGAAATTCACACAGTGAACTTCACACAGACAGAATAAGGCAATTATATAAGTAGATATTGGTATCATATATTAACTTTATGAACGGAAAAATATGTCCAGGGTAGCCTAGTGGTCATGGCATCTGCCCGGTAAGCGGAAGGTCGTGGGTTCGATTCCCATCCCTTGACACTTTTTTTATTTTATCCATTCTGACAAAAATCTATCCGTGAACTTCACACAGACAGAATAAGGCAATTATATAAGTAGATATGGCTGGTGAAAAGCAAGAGCACAACCCTTGCCAGTTAAAATATATAATAGACTTGTTATGCAAGCTCTTTATTCCAATTTTTAATATCTAACGTATTGTCACTTTCGAATTTTACCTTTTTTGTAAACATGAATTTATTTAATTCCTCTATTTTAATAATGGATTTATAGTATATATCAAAAGAATACTGACATATAAATATATATATAAATATAAATATATATTTCATGAGATTTTAGTTTTGTGTTATCATAAATATTTTTAAACTAGCGGATGTACCCGGCTCCGCCCGGGGTTTATCTGAGTGAAAGTTTGCCTAACGAATATTATTGAAAATAATTTTCCGGAACATAGAAAATTATGATAATAATGATAAAAATATTCATTGCATTATATATTTATATAATATATTAAATATATTTTTCGAGCAAACATATCCACTTTCTCTACTGAATAGATTTCTAAAAAGATAGATATATATATATATATATATATATATTAACACAAAGCAATAACGCGCCATCTATACATATAAAATAAAAGGATTTAAAAGCGCGAATGTTTCTTTTATACATAAAACAAACTTCTACTGTCCTTACTGCGATGAAAAAATATGTTGGGAGGGCTTGGCTCATCAGTGGTGAACCCTCCCAGCGGTTTCGCCAATTTAATCCACCAGACCGCTTCTCATAGCTCTAATATTGTATTGGATCATTCTGCTTTTATATGCTACACTGAAGGATCGAATCTTAGAAATGGTTTTCAAGTAAACTATGGACATAAGCTTATAGGACAGTAGAATTATATTCAAATATTTGCTTCGAGCAAGCAATGCTTAATTTATTCCTAATGACCTTGTCTTTATAGTTTGCTGAAGAGCATTGCTCGAAGCAAATATTTGAATATAATTCTACTGTCCTATAAGCTTATGTCCATAGTTTACTTGAAAACCATTTCTAAGATTCGATCCTTCAGTGTAGCATATAAAAGCAGAATGATCCAATACAATATTAGAGCTATGAGAAGCGGTCTGGTGGATTAAATTGGCGAAACCGCTGGGAGGGTTCACCACTGATGAGCCAAGCCCTCCCAACATATTTTTTCATCGCAGTAAGGACAGTAGAAGTTCGTTTTATGTATAAAAGAAACATTCACGCTTTTAAATCCTTTTATTATATATATATATATATATATATATATATATATATATATATATATATCTTGAGATATACTACATGATCTTAGCCAAAAGGCCGAGAAAATATATTTGATATATAGAGATGACCTGGCTTCTTGTGTCTTCTGCCCGAGTGAATGTTTCGCTGGTAGAATTTTGTTCTTGCCTACTAAAAATTATTATCTGGATTCGCCCGTGGTCTGCTTTAGTGAATATACCCCTAAAGATTTTTTTATGTAAATCAAGCATGATACAGCAATATTGTCATCATCCTTTCTGACAAAAAAATATATTGTTTCTCAGTACATGGTTCATTATATTTTTTCTTGGCTAAAGCGCGACAAAAACTTTCCAGATTCAACTCTCTGTCCTGTTCAAATTTCAGCGAGATAAGTTTCATATTGAGGGCGTGAATAGCCGACCAACATATATATATATGTGATATCTTGGGACCTCTGGGACCAGTGTTACCTGATGCTAGACGAACCTCGATGTCAACTCTACCGTGCAGTCGTGGTGGAAGGCGACACAGCTGGGCCAAAGGCGAAATAAGCAAACAGAGATTCCACTAAGAAGCGTCTGACGTCAAGAAGGAATGGGACGAGGAGATTTCAGGCAGGAAAGGTTTTACCTTTTATCGGAGCGTCCGGCGGACTGGTGCTGAAACAAAGACTAACTAAGAACTGACTAACCGAGTCTCGGGGCCTCCTTTTATAGCTGAGCTGGGTCCGAACAGGTCACTGCCCTTTTCTGACGTAAACAGGGGGGGGAAAGTTATATTATCCAGGAGGGCCACGACCTCGTAAAAGTTGGACTGGGTTTGCTAGGCCTGGTTTCCTATCTTCACCTAAGCCTGATTAGTTTTAACCTTAATTTTCTCCTGTTATTCTCCATTCCTTATATCTGTACAGTTGCTATACTTTATTAGAGTCTTACGCGGTACAGATTGATATTATGTAATGCTTAATATTTGCAGTAAATAATAGGTTATATACAGTCACGTGGTGGAACATGTGGTAGTAGATATCTGGACTATTTACAACAATTCCATGGTCTTAAATCATCACAGATGGCCCCGGATGTGAGAGGGTTCATATGGAGGGATTTAAGAGAGCGGAATAAGAAGACTGTTATTAAGGAAGCAATTTTTTAAAAATTAATTAAAATGAGTTGGTATATAATTTGGGGTTGATTTCTGTATATCCATAAGATATAATAAAGTATGAACAACTAATACTAAACATACAAGTAAAAATAAAAATAGGAATAAAAGATTTAATAGAGAACATATAATGATTATAGGTAAAATTATAATTGATTGGATGGGTAAATCATGATCTCTTCGTGATGGGCTTAGAAAGGGTTGAGGGGTTAGTTATTATGTCACTTTGACTCAAGTCCCAAACCATTTAATGTGCACGGCGCGGAAAACCTAGGCCATGTTTCACATGTAAATTTAAGGACCGAATAAAGTTACAGTACCACAATCGAATAGTGATTGAAATCAAAGTTTTAATCGGAGTCGTCAGGGGCTTAGTGAGAAGAAGAGTAAATTATAAGATGTGCCAGCGTGTGAAATGAAAGTGCCCTGGAATATATAAAAAATACAATTTGCACGTGTCCAAGCCAGAAGTTGGGATAGGTAAATCTGGGGGACGGTGTGTCATTATTGTTAATTACGAAATCAAGGTAAGTCAAGTCTAGTCTGCGAAGGAGTTAAAAGTTCCTGAGGAAAAGGGTTAGTATTTATTAAGAAGTAACCTTTAAAGTGGTTGATTAAGAGGTTATTTATGATTGCCCTGTTTTTAGATCATGATTTTTAGTTTGATTATAAAAGAATATATAATTGAGATATGAAGTTGCGAAATTAAGGCTTTGCATATAGTGTTGAAGGATTTGAAAAATCGAAAATAGAATTGCCAAGTTAAATGCAAAGTAATCTTAAAATATAAAGAAAAATAGTGATGACATAATAAAAAGATTAACATACTATAGCGGTATATAAGGGGTAATAGAAAGTGAAAGAGCAATAATGTTCTCGATAGCATTGAACATGGTAGCGGAAGATGAAACAATGTAAATAACATCTAATTTATAAAGTGAGAGAAAATATAAAATGACAAATGCTAATTAGTGATATAAACATGAAACATAAACTTGAGATTATTAGATATGAAAGATAAAATATAAAGTTGATTATAAAATAGAGTCATAAAGCAAAAGTAAATAAGCTTTGGTGAGCAAAATAAAATAAAACGACAATAATCTAAACTGATTGGTTGACGTAAAAAAAAGTATAAGAGCTAGATAACGATTATATAAAGGATATTACAATGAAAGATTTAAAAAAAAATGTTCATCGAGAAAGAAAGTAAGTAAGATTATACATAGAAGTTATATATCGGGAAAGAAGGTAAAGTAGTAGGCCAAATGTATGTTCCTGTTTTTTAGGATGGGTGGAGAGAGCTTTATATTGTTCTAACTTATCGAATTTGTTTTATGTTTGACGCGGCTCGTGGATCACATTGTTTCCAACTGTGAAACTCACTGAGTCCTAATGATGTCGATTTTTTGTTCCCTTAGCCACGTTTAGGTGAAAACGTGATTCTTCCTAAAGCGGCATTTATATTGTGTGTGCAGGAAACACGGCGATCTGTTCTAACCGATCAAGGGTTGTTTTTTTTTAACATATGTGGGTGTGTGTGATTTTTGTAGGTAAAATGTTGTCCTTGGATCTAAGTTTCGATGTTAAGTGGACAAGTTAATCGAGGGCGAGAGAATCTAGACCTGGTGACTTGGTTTTGGTTTATTAATCAAAGAATATATATTTTAATTCATTGGGGATTAGAACGGTATATAGTAAAAGGCACGCACTAATATATAATTTAATAGCTGGCGAAAGTTCATTAGAGAACACGGGGTGGCGACGGGCCGTAACAAAATGTCGGCTGTTTGTTTGCTCGTGTCCAGTGGAAGAGGGGGGAGAGATATTTTTATCGCATCCAAGAAGTGGAGGAGGGTGGCTATCTGGGTCAGAGGGGCCTTGTGGGGATAGCTGGTTCCTTCTAATTATTGGAAGATCTCTTTAGTGAGATGTAGAAAAGGGGCTGAACAAGTCGGGGTATAAGACAGGATTTCTGAGCGTCAAATATCGTGGGACATAAATGGTTAAATTCTACTAAGTGTACATTAGATGTTACGCAAGGTGTTTGAATTAGAGGCTGGGGCGCGAGGAGTAATATATTTTCTGTATAGTATTTAAATTTGTTCACATGAACTGTATCATCTTCTTTATTTAGGGGTCGATTGGGTCTGTTAATTCGGACTAGGTTCGGAGATATTATTTCTATAATTGTAAACACAAAAGCGTTTTGATTTGTCACGTTTGGTGACAAGCGTTATGGGACTGGCATAGGGAGATACAGAGGTTGTAATTATACCGTGTTCAAGCATTTGTTCGATTTGTGTTCGTATTTCGAAAATCTGGATATTGTATCTATTGATATTAAATCGAAGGGTTGTTGTGTTTCGAGGTTGTTGCGGACTTAGTAGAAATGTTATTCAGTGATATCAGGTTAGAAGTGAGTGAAAGTGCGACTTTCGACGTGGACACGCTTTGAAGTGAGAAGTGTCACAGGCGTGAAGGCGTCTTTGGCCTGAAAAGTGAAATATTTTTGTGGTGTGGCACTGTGATACGTAGTGAAAATTTGTCAATGAAAATGTGTCACGTGAAGTCGTTGTTTTGTACAAAATCTAACCTGTTTCACCATGAATAACAAATTTACTAAAGTCATGGGTGCTGATTGTACAAAAATATATCGAGAATATTTATATTGTTAGTGGATATGGCACGTTTAATGTGAAATTTTTTTAGTCTTTAGTGGGGCGACGTTATGGAGCTTGTGTGGCTCGAAATTGGATTTGGGTGTCAAGTCGCGCACTAAAAATTGTTGCCAATTGGAGAAAGTGATGTGAGAGGGTGTTGTTTATTTTGTTGAGAGAGATTTGTCGATGATTAAATATGCATGTAAAAAGAAGGGAAGAGGGAGTGTAGCTATGTTGGACTTTAACGATTGGAATAGCTTTGGAAGGCTGTGACTTAGGTTACTTCTGTCCAAAGCTATGAAAGAAAAGGACATAGGAGCGTTGAAAATGGGATTAGGAACATTACAATGAGGCCAAATAAGAGTGTTTAGTTCACCACGTATGAGCAACCCGTTCCATGAGGGGAAAATTTAGTAAATGGGACACTTGTATTAACCTGTCCATGGGACACGTGTTGCTTGCACGAGGTGAATTGGTACAATGTAGTTGGTAGTGGTACATTATCTTGATACAGGAGTAGCTGAGGACAGTTTATAATTATAAGAAACCTTTTTATGGAGTTAAGGGATAATATGCCAAAAGGCAAGGTTGTATCTATGATATGGAATTTTGGTGTCTGCGTTATGTTACCTATTTTTACGTTTAAAACGATATAACCTATGGTGAAAACATTGTTAGCTATGGCGTTAATAGTTAAGTTAAATGGGTAGACAGGTATTTTCTTTTGAAAACTGATTTCTATTATTTTAAAAGTATTTTGCCTAATTATATCGATAGATTATCCTCTATCAAGTAGTAAAGGTAGGTTTACATTATTGGACAGTTCAGCTCGAACGAGCAATTGTTCAACAAAGTTTATGTGGGGAGGAACCTACTGTTGTGCTGTCTTGTGGGTTGTTGCCGTGGTTGGAGGATCCTTGGGACAGTCAGAGTTCATTGTTTGCGCTGGGCTCGTGGTTTTGAGATGGTCGGGGAGCAGGTAACATACGCTCGCGTGTTGGTAACTCGGAGGGGTGCTTGCAAGAGGTTTGGTGGCTTTCTCAGTCATGTAGAGTATTGTAGTTGGGCCCGATCTGCTTGGGCGTCATAGTTGTTGAAGAAGCTCTGCGCCTCGTACGCACCATCGTAGCGCGGTAGCTCCACATCTCCCGATAGTCCGGTCATCGCGAGCAGCTGATGTAGCGTCCTGGTCAAGTTCCTCAGGACATCCGATACCGCCGGCGGGGGCGTGGCGCCCTCGTGGCTGGGGAGAACTTCCTGCGTCCTACCGAGAGTGTTTTCCAGCTTTGGAAAAGTGGTGTTTTCGCCACTTTCGTAGTCGGGATCGGACTCCATGGGCTCCTTTGAATCCTCCTCTCTTCCCTGTTCCATCTTTCTGTACAGGCAGTGGTCTACTTGCTTACTTGTACCTTGGCGTCTACAATTCTGTCGACTCTTCGGAAGGGGGAGTCTGTGATATCTTCGGACCTCTGGGACCAGTGTTACCTGATGCTAGACGAACCTCGATGTCAACTCTACCGTGCAGTCGTGGTGGAAGGCGACACAGCTGGGCCAAAGGTGAAATAAGCAAACAGAGATTCCACTAAGAAGCGTCTGACGTCAAGAAGGAATGGGACGAGGAGATTTCTGGCAGGAAAGGGATTTACCTTTTATCGGACTGGTGCTGAAACAAAGACTAACTAAGGACTCTGACTAACTGAGGCTCGGGGCCTCCTTTTATAGCTGAGCTGGGTCCGAACAGGTCACCGCCCTTTTCTGACGTAAACAGGGGGATAATAGTTATATTATCCAGGAGGGTCACGACCTCGTAAAAGTTGGACTGGGTTTGCTAGGCCTGCTTTCCTATCTTCACCTAAGCCTGATTAGTTTTAACCTTAATTTTCTTCTGTTATTCTCCATTCCTTCTATCTGTACAGTTGCTATACCTTATTAGAGTCTTACGCGGTACAGATTGATATTATGTGATGCTTTATATTTGCAGTAAATAATAAGTTATATAGAGTCACGTGGTGGAACATGTGGTAGTAGATATCTGGACTATTTACAACAATTCCATGGTCTTAAATCATCACATATATATATGTTCCCGGCTTCGACCAGTTTTTACCCGAGTAAAAGTTTGCCTAACGAACATTTGTTAAAACGATTCTAGCAAACATTCGATCCCTAATAATTCCACACTTGTCTATACTCTCGATAATTTGAAAATTTTCCAGGTCTCTTTAAAAATACTCGATAAGTTGAATAAAATCAATATTAATTGGTCCACTCGGTAATTATAAGTTGAAGGAATAGTATCTTGCCACAAACGAACATTTGTAAATAACTGTATTTAGAGAATGTACCCGGCTTCGCCCAGTTTTTACCTGAGTAAAGGTTTGACTAACGAAAATTTGTTAAAACCACTCTAGAAAACATTCAATCCACTTATATATATATTTATAAACGTATATAAATATAAATATTGTTATATGCGTTTAAATATATTTCTGAAACATAAATTTCAAAAACCTTTAATAAATTTAAAATAAGATATAGTCACGTTTGTGAATTTTTTTCATAATTATAAGTATTTCTTTTTTCTCACAATGAATTATGTATATTAATTTAAAAATTCATTTTTGTTATCATCATCACATACATTGAAATTTTTTATATAAACAAACGATAATAAACAACAACAACAATTGGCTCAAAAATCATTCATTCTGGTTAGCAGCTTCGTAAATAAAGATATTTCCACAACAATGATTTGCATCTTCATTATTATAAAACAATGAAAAATTAAATTATGAATGTAAAAATATATTTTAACATTACAACATTTTAACATTTAACACAAAAACGTTACAATATTTTCTTTGAATATATATTAATATTGAAATGCCAAGAATGTATCGACATTATAAAGCACTAATATTTGAATTAGTTTTACTCAATATATTAGCCCTGAAAGACCCAAGGTCATCAGGCGTGGAGCAGACTTCCTGCCAAAACCTAAGCCTATCTCCGTCGCAATGGGGGCGCTGCTTGCGAGTTAAATGTACAAATCTGCAAATAACTCTAAGGATATTCAAGATATTCAATAAATTATTTTTCAAAAACCTTCCAGGGGATATTACTAATAATATCCCAAAATTTCACGGCGATTGGATGTATGGTTTTTGAATCTATAGAGTACAAACTTACAGACATTCAATTTTATATATTACTAGCGGATGTACCCGGCTTTGCCCAGGTTTTACCCGAGAAAAGGTTTGTCTAACGAACATTTGTTAAAACAATTCTCTATAAACTTATAAAAAAATATATATTTTGATAATTTGAAACTCGTAAATTTGAATCTCTCGATAAAGTGATCATTTTTCCTAGTCCCTGTGTGCCGTGTCATCCTGAATTTTGTATTTCCTAATTTTCTACATTAAAGAATCATCGTTTTATCTAGTGAATATTTTTTCCCGGTCCCTTGAAAAATACTCGATAAGTTGAATAAAATCATGGTCGTTTATAGAAGATGAACGAAGTTCCCGGAGGTCATCTTGGGCAAGCCCCCGCGAGGCTTTTTTCTTGTCTACTTGGCACAGCTGTGTTACCAACTCTGCCCCCGCGCGCCAGGACTTCTTGACCCCTCTGATTGGTTGGTGGGTACTTGGACTGTCCATCCGGCCGGTGGCCGGACGATTACATTCTCTCGACAGGGGGTGGGGCAGACCTAAGCCTATCTCCGTCGCAAGGTGGCCCTGCTTGGGAGTTAAATCTATAAATCTGCAAATAACTCTAAGGATATTCAAGATATTCAAGAAATTATTTTTCGAAACCCTTTCCGGGGATATACCCAATAATATCCCAAAATTTCACGGCGATTGGATGTATGGTTTTTGAATCTATAGAGTACACAGACAGACATTCATTTATATATATATATAGATAGATTTACTTTTTGAAATTTGGAATAGCATTCTTATTTTTAATAATTAAGTGAAATATAGTAAAAATCAAGTGAGATATATAATAATAATATCTCTATATATATAAGTCAATGTCTGTCTGTTTCGCGATAAACTCAAAAACTACTGAAACAATTGGTACCAAATTTTGCATGTCGCTTTTTATAAACCTGAGAAAAATTTTCGGCTACATTTTGATTAGTATTTTTGGCTATTTATTTTTTCATTCGAAGAACTTTTTTTAACGCGGAGTAAATACGAGGCGAAGTAACAACACGAGGCCAATTAAGCGACCAATGAGCGTTCTGCATTTCTTTTCAAGTTGCTTGCGTACTTTTTTTTAAATATCCTTTTATACGAGTATCACTTTTTTCACAAAAGTATTGAGAGAGAGAAATTTATATTACTAAGTTACTGTAAGTGCACACAATGCAATTAAAAAAAAACTTTACAAAATTAGCGTTATGTAAACAATGGCTTTCGTATTTTTTATTAATTTTTGTTCTAGCCTTTGCATTTTTTATATATAATAAATATAAGTTACAGTCAATATGATATATAATTCTTAAAATTAAACAAACAATAGTCATTATGCAAAAAATACAAACTAACTAAATAAAATATTCTAATATCAAGCAATATGCAAAATCTCTCCTAATATTTAAATGTACATATTAGTAGCATCTTAACGGCGTTTATTGGTTTTTATGTACTCCTGCAGGAAGGCAGAAATACCTGAAAGTTCGATATTGTTTTAATAAAGTGTAAAGAATCTCCATAATTATTTTTTGCGCGGCAGTAAATACGAGGCGAAGTGACAACATCAGGCGAATTAACCGACCAATGAGCGTTCTGCATATTTTCCAAATCGCTTGCCCAACTTTTTTTTTTTTTTAAATATCTTTTTATAAGAGAGTGTTACCTTTTTTTTACAAAAGTATTTAGTATTAAGTATTGAGATAGAAATTCGTACTCGGGGGAATTCCCGGGCGAAGCCGGGTCATTCGTCTAGTAATATATAATATATATTATATAATAATAATATTATTATATAGTAAAAATATCACTTTATATAATATCGAATGAAATTATTACCTATTTTCAACAGAATGTACTATAAGAAAAGCTTCAAAAATATTTAAACCGGCTTAAACTATCTGTATGATTACTGAATTGACCATAAATGAAGCATTAGTTTTTAAATCGATTTTTTATATGGAAAGAGTTTCCTATTGCATATTGAGTTGGTGTATTTTTTACCGTAATAAAAATAGGAATAGTGCGTAAAAATTAATATATTCTTTTTATATATTAATAAAACGCCGAAATGGTGTCAAATAAAGAATAATCGATAAATCGTAAATCATCCAAACAAATTAATGGAAGGAATAGATGTGAGTCGTACCCAAATTCTAACCACTCCAACAACGCCATGGAACGTAAGATGGATTATTCATGAGCCAAGGAAGACTGGTATAGTTAGTTTATCATTTTGTCAAATTCACCAGCGACATCAGAGACCTTCCTTTAGTCAAATCCCACCTTCCCAGGTGCTGCCCCCTCTAAACCGAGGTAACCATTCTTCTATTCATGTGGACGTGGTCAAGATATGCCTTTTTTATTTTAACCTAAAAGAGTTCAGGTGAAGTTAGAATAGGTACATATATTAAGGGCATTAGAACAAGTTAAAGCTTTTCAAACAGTTCTGTGTATTTGCCGAATAGTTTTATGCCATTAATAATTTTAGTGAAATAACTAGAGAATATATATAATATATCAGATATATATATAGCGATTTGGTATTTCAACATTATAATTATTAAATGTATACAGCTTCAGAGATTTATTCATGATAATCATTTAGTAACGGTTATAAACAAAAAACGGCTGTCTATAGAGGTGTCTCCTATTCGTGTGGTCTTCAAGCTAGTGCGCTCCTACTCTGACCCATGTCTTCAAGTTGAACAAAGAACAACACCAGAATTGACCCCTCACACCACATATGTATATATATTAATATCGTTCTGTAAATAGAGCAATCCATACTTAAATCATTAGATAGTAAAAATGCATATATTATGCATTATAAAGGAGTTTGTATATACAAAAATGTAATGCCTCGATAAAGGTTGGCGTTAAGCCAGCCGAAATATTGGCAAATAAATATTTTATTCAATCAAATATATGCCTTTTTACTGTCTAATATATAATAGATTAATGCCTTATGGTTTATATTAAAAATATATAACAGCATTATCAAATATGCATACTTTTAACTTCTCCTAAATATATATTTTGGCTAGAATATAATAGGAAATAGATGATGTATATATATATAATTATATACTTAATAACAGTAGGAATCACTATGATTATTTCGTTATATTTGTTTATATTAGTTAAATTCGTAACTAACATACGTTAGGGTTAATGTTTAAAGTTTTGAGAAGGGAGTTATGAGAGAGAAGTGATATGTTCGTAGAAATTGTAAATATGTAAATTTAATTCAGAAATATCGGAAATATCTGGTCAAACGGGAAATGCTAATTAGATGTGGAATATCGGGAAATATTCTGTCAGCATATCTAGCAATTCTGATAACATATATCCTAGTTTTGATGCGTGTGTTGTGGAGTCTTGCCTCTTCTCCCATATGTATATATAGAGTATATTATTATGAAGAGTAATCCAGCTTGATTAGAAATGTCTCCCTATATTCCAAGTAAAGTGAAAGGTCTACATAATATCGCTTTATCCGCACCCTAACAATATCTATCAATATCTCAATTTTTAAAATTAACTCATCTATTGCTGAAATCTGTGGTGGTGGTGTCTTGTCCATGGAGTGGATACCATATCAAGGTATTATAACATATTAATGTTGTTGACACACATTACTATGTTATAATACCTTGAAAAGGGTTGGCGTTCAGTCAACTGAAATATTGGTGAAATAAATGATATTTTGATCCAATATATGTCTTTTTATATAAATATATAGATATATGAGAAAAAGGGGCATTTTTCTAATCGTGTAACTAATAGTTGCTGATGGCTTGCGCCATCTATAGGAATAAATAACAAATAATCGTTGATTTTCAATTATTCCAGAAATGGCCAAATGCATGGCGCAAGGATAAGGAAATGCCCCTTTTTCTCAATTTATCCACCAAGTACAAACGTGAGTTTGTACTATTTTTCAAATATACAGTATATATGTGGTACAAAGTTTTCAGGCTACAAATGGAATTAACGAAGCTCCTCCAACCAACATGGACGGAGGTAGCCTAATTAAAAAATAACGCTGAAGCGCCTCCAAACTAATAAAATCACGGAAACCTTTTTACCTGGTAATTGGCTCAGGTCTGCCTGGCAACTGTTTGGGACGGGTTACTTGCCGGTGTAGCCTGCCGGTTCTTGTCATTGAAGTTGTTGCTCTTGTTGCTTGGTCAGTTCGATTGTTATGTTTCTTGGTTGTTCAATCCATAATATATGGTTATTGTTAATTTTGACAATTGCAGATATTTCTACGATATTTGATATGCAGATATTTGCATAGATTTAGTATTTTCTATGCTAATAGACATCTCTGTCTATATATCGCGGCCTTTTTGGATTGTTAGTTGTCTAGCGGTTATAGGATAGGACAGGCCGGCGTGAGCTGCTGATGTACATATCATTTTATCTTCTTTTATAGTTTTATACCTTTAGGTAATAAAGGATCTTTCTTTTCCTCTACGATACCATAATTTTTCTTAACAGTTATTATCGTATTATATTTTTATTTATACTTCTACACACATTTATATAATATATTTTTAAAAAAGGACAAACAAAATTCAGGTAAAAATATTTCTTTCAATTTCCGTGTTGAAAGCTATCGAGCAAATATACTGCTCTTCAACGTTCAAATACTTTATGTACAACCTCTAAATGATTTTATACACAAATTTCAATTATTTTTCTTGGATTGCTCTATTTTCAAAAAACAAAAATATATATATATACAAGCATATGAAAAATCATTTTTGTCAAGTACATGGAAAGAGAGTAAAACCTTCATGAAAGGACACTCTTTCTAGGGGTCACCTTGCTTCAAAGGATATTTTTCATAGCTAAAATTATATATTCTTTATAAATTGAACAAATATCTGGTATGATGAATGACGAAAGCTTTCGTGATGATGTGTGGGATGATGAGGATCCCTTGGACTAAAATGATCAATGAGGGATTTATACAATTGACATAATTTATAGATCCATACCATCGCAAAATTGGAGAGGAGTGGACTTCAGGAATTGGTTTCACCATGGAGATAAACAACACCACCAGAATTCATAGAAATCTCGGGATAAACTGCTAATCATTAGAATACTAGCCAAAGAATGGAAGCTCTTAGAGAACAGAAATACTTTATACCCACCAATTACTCTTGTCAAATAATTAAGGAACGAATTCTTCTTTCACATATAAGACATAATTCTAACTTCCTTAATGCAATGGAAAATATTGGGAGCGTTCATTCATCAGTCGTGAACCCTCCCAGCAGTTTTGCCAATTTAATCCAACAAACCTCTTTTTAAAGTTCAATTATTATATTGGTCATTTCTGCTTAAATATTCTGGTGTTGTGTGTGGCATTTTATCTATCTCCACCTATGCATTTACCTACTGAGTATGCACAGGAGTGATAAACAAAATCAAGTTTTTATACAATTGATTTTGACAGTCTCAAACCACAGGATCTAACCCCGAGAATTGAGTATATTTTGATATAAAATATTTCCCACTCCACCAATGAGTACAAGTAACAAAGCGGGGTAGTGGTTCACTTGTAGGTTCAAAAGTCTATCAACTTTCTACATATAGTGCGAACCTATATATGGTGGGCAAATTGCATAACATTAAACACATAAATAAATATATGCACAAACCCAATATATATACGTTAATATCAAGTAAAAACAAGGTTATAAGATCAAATCCAATTACATAAATAGTGTATGATGTTTCAGCAATAGGGTTGTTGCTATCAGACAAAAGTACTGAATGTCGTAACAACGCTGTTACCGAAATATCACACACTATTTATTTATTTGGATTTGATCTTTATACATTGGGTTTATAATCTATAATCCAAATTGTGCCTTATCATTAATCATTAATATCAAGTAATAAGACTTAAATAGCTTCGGATTTTACAACGATCATATTGTCAAGTAGCTGTACATTCCTAAACAGGAAGTTCCATGGGACACCTGTCAATCCTCGCTGGACTCCGCTAGGAGGCAACCACATGTGCGAGGGGTTCTAGAAATGGTATCAACAGTTTTTTTATAATATATATTCATACCATTAATTTAGTATTTTTAATTCTAACAAAATTTTAAACTATGAAAAAGGCATCTCCTTATCGGGCAACTGAAAGTTGCTGATGGCCTGCGTCATCTATTCTATTCTCGTTGATTTTTAATTATTCCAGAATTAGCCAAAATACCCATTCTTGATTAATCAAGAAAAGCTAACCACGGACGCGTTTCGGTCTGTTGGCCCTCATCACCGTGGTGCAAGCTGTACCTCAACGACCAAATAAAAACTGCTCATTCAAACATCCTGAAAAATTAATGAAACGGGTAGTTAAGACCAGAATTGCGTGAGGCCGCAACACAATGTGAAATATTATAAACATTTTTTGATAATATGTGTGTGAGTAAAAAACTTTATTTCTTGCATGATTATTGCTTTAAAATATAAATTCAAATAATATCCACTCTCTCTCAAACTAAACATAATTTGTATATATATATATATTTAAAAACTATTTACATAAAATAGTTTGAACATTAACACGCAAATATCCACATAGGATATAGCGTGTGTCTTGTAATAAATAAATGAATCAAGATAAGAAACGAGATGCCACTGTGACCAAAAACAAACTTGTTTGGTAAATATCCCCTTATAAAATACTTTGAAATTTTGCCACATTACTTTATTTATCTCCGCGATAATATTTATATATCGTTTGACTAATCATAATTTTAATATTTTTCAAATTTAAGTAGTCTGTGCCACGATTTAACGTTATCGTAGTGTGATATGGGCAAAATATAACTTATTTTATTCGTATATATATATATGGTAATTTAAACCAACAACCCCATATTGTATATAACTTATAACAAGAATTTTATGTTGTATAATTGAAACACATCTGTAAATGATTATACGCATGATTTACATGTGTCATTACATCATCATATGTAATGTACTTTGTACAAACTGAAGACAAATAAATAAAACTCTGTAATAGATTAAGAGTTGAACTAAGCAAGAGATAGAAGTCATAAGGTCTAAATTCGAGATAGATGGAAGTCACAAACAACATCTAAAGATAGATTGGAAGCTGTCAGGACGGCGCCAGTCTAGAATGTTACCAGACGCCCCTCTCACATCTGGGGCAAAACCCCCTTTCTCAGAAAAGGTATATAAAGCCCCGTTTTAAGCTAAAAATACAGTTAGTTCAGCATCTGCGCGAGCCCACGTCGGTTGTACCTTAGGTCCATCTCATCCATCATGTAGACCAGTAAGAAACTTCTATCTCCCCATCTTTCGCTCCTAGCTCAACTTTTTTCTGTTCACGGAACACTCTTAGTGCATCTGTGTCTTCGTTTTTTGTGTGGACATTCCCAAGCTTTCCACTCTGCCTCGACCACGACTGCCTGTACTTTGTGAGAACTGTAAAAGGTCTTCCAAGGTGCAGAGAGGTACTGGAAAACTCCCCATCCTGACTGTTCCTCTCGGTCAACACATTATAGCGAGAGTTGACAGGGACTCACACCATAGTTTAAGTCGACTGGATACCTCATCACATTTTCAGTCGACAGGATTCTACAAAAGGCTACCAGACCTCATCACATTGCATATATATATATATATTGTAATTTAAACAATCTGCTATGAAAGTAATAAAGTATGACGTCTTTTCTAGTCGTCTCAAAGTGACACTAGCTTGCCACCGGACACCCGGGGGATCCAGGGAGGGACAAAAAAGGGGCGTTGTTCCGGATGTTGACAGTTAGGTTACAGGGGATATTTTCGGAGAGGCCCGCTCAGTGCTAGGTCTCACGGCGGACCTCGTGGCCGCCGTTTTGGTTCCTCCCTGCCTCCGCGGCTTCATGCAGGACGCCGAGCTCTCCTCAGTTAATCCTCAACTTTCCCCTGGTCCTGGTGCCACGTGAGACGTACTAGGAGAGCGTCTTTTGATCCCAAACTTTGTCCTTACTGTCCCGTGCGGACTTCCCACTCTGCACGCCTTGCCACTCATCCCCGACTGCTTCCAACTCACTTGTTGGCTTACTCGGGTTTACGACAGTAGACCCGTATAAGTCGGCAGGATTATGATGGCGGACAGTGGACAAAGGACTATGGACGAAGACGAGGAACGCTACGTTCTGAGTTGCCCGCCACTTTCATCCGACCCAGCGTGGACACCTTGATAGAACGACTCACCGAGGCCCTCCAAGAAGTGACGGCGTCACGTGCCTATGCCCCCCCCCCCCCTCCCCTATGGCAACTTACGATGGGAATTATCCTGCGGAAAACATCTCCCGCAACTAGAAGACGTGCGAAACGACATCGGGTACGGGTCTGCGAGGCTCCAGGAGCTCCTCAAAGATGAATCCCTTTCGCGCTCGAAAGAAGCCCGAGCAAAGAAAACAAATACGGCGGCCATATTGACTTCCACAATTTCGTTCCACCACCGCCGATCATCCCAGATTATATCTTAATAGAAACGCCAAATATATTTGTTGGAATAATAAATTTGTTAATAAAATTTCATTGAAAAATGTTCAATAAAATTTGAGATAAATGAAAAAATATGTTGTTCCTTCAATTTTGCGGACCAGTGTTATATATATATTAGGAAATAAGATTTTCTGCTGATTTTGATTATCTTGAGGATTATGATATGGAATTATTTTCTGGTTCTTTTTAGTACTAAATAGTATTGGTAATGTAGTCGTGGCTAAATTCTTGAATATATAATAATAAAAATAGTTTTGATCAGTAATTGCTTTAATTGATCTAAAGAAATATATTTTTAAAAAATAATTTGATAAAAGTACTGTCCCGACATCTGATGGTAGTTATAAACAGAATATTTGAATCTATAATATACAATTTTAAATGAAATAATATTTTATATAACATTTACATATATATACGCCTAAATATAAAAATAAAAGTAGTGTTTATATCGAATCTAAGGAAATAGAGGAAACAATTTTAAAAACAAATATTAAAAAAGCACCGGGCCCTGATTACATTAGTAACAATATGATTAGACAGGCTAAAATAAAAATAATCCCAATTCTGCATAAATTATTCAATAAATGTATAGAAATGGGATATTATCCGGATGAATGGAAAAAATCATTCTTAAAAATAATTCCAAAACCAGGCAAAACGAATTATGAAATAAATAAAAGTTATAGACCTATATCATTGACATCTAATCTATCTAAAACATTTGAGAATATAATAAAAAATAAATTAAGTAACTATTATTTAGAGAATAATTTAATGAGCTCAAGGCAGCATGGTTTTATGAAATCTAGATCAACAATTACTGGAATGGATAAAATTATAGAAACTATATTGAAACATAAACAAAAAGAATTGACTTCCTTGATAGCTATAGATATTGCGGGTGCATTCGACAATGCATGGTGGCCTGCTATTATAAAAAGAATGGATAATGATGATGTTCCTTCAGATTTAATACGGATCATAAAATCTTATTTGAATAATGAAAGGGAGGTGAAATTTACATACGAATCAGAAACTTTTTATAAGAAACTAACTAAAGGATGTCCACAGGGTGGACCTTTATCTCCACTTCTATGGAATATTTTGCTAAATGATTTGTTGATAAATTTTGATTCAATGAATGCAGATATTATATGTTATGCAGACGACGTTACAATAATTTGCTGGAATAAGACTATTGAAGGACTAAAAACCGCAAGTGAATACACCTTAAATTATGTGATCCAATGGTGTAATAGAAATAAATTAACGATCAGTACAGAGAAGACTAATATGCTATACCTACATAACAGACAAAAAATACCTATTAAGGTTAATAACAATATAATAATGCCGGTCAAGCAAGTAAAAATTCTGGGAATGAAATTTTCTAATCACAAATGGAAAAACAAAGTTAACTTTACACCGCATGTTAATGATATTCTGTGTAAGGCAGGACGTATGAAAAATTTATTATGTTCACTAAGTGGCAATATGTGGGGTTTAGACACTGAAAAGAGGTTAACTTTATTCAAAACAATCATTAGGCCTGTACTTACATACGGTTCTGAAATTTGGTTCAAATATTTAAACAATCGTTGTAAACAAAAACTGAACTCCATGCAGTACCAGATCATTTTATGGGCAGTTAGAGCATACAAAACCACTTCATCAAACTGTGTGCATAGCTTGGCAAAAATTCCACTCCTAACAGATTATATAGAATCCAGAATAATCAAATTTGATCTAGCTCAAATGTCCATTGAAGATCTAATTACTTACGAACCCCATGCTCCAAGTATAGTCAAATCATTCTTACACGCAAAAATGAATGAAATTTTTGAGAACACTAATGAAATTTTCAGAAGCTTTTTCGTATTAGGAATTCCAAGATTTTTCCGTCCAAATTTTTATAATATCCAATTCATTACAGATCATGGCAATTTTGGGAAATTTTTGGCAACTATCGGCGCCGTGAAGGAACCAGGATGCTTCTGCGGAGGTGAAATTCAAGACGCGAGACATCTACTTCTGGAGTGCCCAATTTTCCGGGATTTTAGGGAAAATAGATTTGGTCGTATTGGACAGCTTGATGAATTTGTAGACAAAAAAGAAAAGTATAAAAATTTTGATCAATTTTGTAAATACATATACAACTTTCTCTTGAATTGGAAAAAAGAGAAGGAATCTTAGAAAAAAAAAAGAACTGCGATGCTTGCTCTGTGTGTTTTGCTTTGTTGTTTGTTTTTCTCTTTGGACAATTTTCTTTAGTTAATTTATGTAAAATAATGAATTGAACAGGATTGTATATAGCCGTATTGCTGTAATGCAGTGAAATGTATTGGCGCAAATATCCCTGAGTTTGGGATATCGCGTTTCATGATGTTAATAAAGTTAATAAAGTTTACATATATATGAATTAAAAATAAAAAAGGCATTTCCTGACCACGAGCACATGTGCTTTTTAGATGGCAGAGCGCCATGGTGTTCGTAGTCAGGAGATGCCTTCTTTATTTTTAATATCAACACCTGACCCACTTATCTTTTATTTTTTTCTTATGTTTTTTTATATATATGAATATAATTCATTTGCATAATTTACAAATTGAAAATACATAGATGCATATTGGTCTATATTATAAAGACAGAGGCTACAATTCAAAAATCAAATTTCATATAGCGGGTGTAATTACATTAAAATATATTTATTTATACTTTTATAAACCTAATACAGGTATCATTTTATTCCTAAATTATATTAAAACAGTTAATTAAATCTTAATTAATTAATATATTAAAGTAAATATATATTATGTTCTCACAGAGAGAAAAGCGAACTTTTTTAAAATATAAAACTTACAATAGAAAAGCTTGGAAACCAATTTCGAACTTTTCAAACATGGAAATTATATCAATAGAACCTAAAAAGGTTTAAAAAACAAAAATTATAAAAACGTTCTAAATGCAAATAGATTTTTAGAATCCCAAAAGATAATTTGTCCCAATACATCGTTCTTTCATCGTTTGACTGGCATTTCATGGTGTGATTCTTGGTGCTGTTTTTATGTCGTCTGTTTTAAATGTTTACATCAAATTATTATCTTATGTTTTGTTTTTAATTTTGTATTTTCTCTACTTCTTAAATAATTAAATATTTATCTTTTATTATATTTAATTTCATATTTGAGAAATATGTAAAACTTCAGGCTGAAGAAATATATTTATTATTAAATATCTGAATTACAGTTGAATTCAAGATATGTTTTAATATTTATGAAAATTCTATTAATATACCTTATTACTATATTTAAATATTTTTAATGTATTAACGCTTCTAAAAGAAAATATGTTGAATATATATTCACAAAACCTAAATTTATATTAATAAAAAGACGTCTGCTCTCTCTCTTATCGTGCAACTAAATATTGCTGATAGCTTGCGCCATCTGTCGGAATAAAAATCAATTAATGGTAGAATTTGAATTATTCCAAAATTATATAAACACTTATTTTTATTTTTTCAAGAAAAGCTAACCACGTGTGTACGCGTTTCGAGCATTCCGCCCTCATTGGCGTGGTGCAAACTGTACCTAACAAACCAAAAAACTAGTATTTCAAACATCTTGAAAAATGATAAAACGCCTACGTGGTTAGGTTTTTTTAAATAATCAAGAATAGGTATTTGGCCTATTCTGGAATAATCAGCAAACAACGATTTGTTGATATTTATTCCAACAGATGGCGCAAACCATTAGCAACTTTTAGTGGAACGATCAAAAGATGCCGTTTTCTTTATTTATCCACCTTTACCCAGTACACAGTTCACAATTTAAAATGTTTATTAGTATAACTAGGAGGTTTATAGGTGACTATGGAGTTTGAAATATAGATAATTCAAATCTTATTCGAATTATACCAAAACTAGTTCATTTCTATTATTATTTACGAATTCCTGAGGCATTCAATTCGGTGCTGCAAAGTAAAAATCTAGATAATATCCATGATTATCTCATGACAACAGTTCTGGCATGGTCAAGAATGCAGTGCAGGGCAGCAGTTCGCCTTTGAAGAGCTGAAAGATGGCAAAACAAGGCTGGATAATGCGCGAACGCACACAGCCCTATTGTTTTGCAATTCTTGTCCAAGAATTCAACCATACAGCTATCCACCCTATTCCCTCGACTTAACCCCCAATGACCTTTTCCTCTATTCTAAATTCAAAATGAAGTTAAAAGAAAGGTAATTAGATAACGTTGATATGATGCAAGCTTAATCGTAGGCAACTTTGAGGAGCCTCTCAAAATAATATTTTATCTCCTGTTTCCCGACAATTGAAAAAAAATGGGACAGGTGTATTGAGGCAGGATTGGGCATATACTGAAAATATATTAAATTAGTTTTTTTTTAAAACAGAACAGTTTTTTAAATTAATGAACGCACCTTATATATGTTATAATATTATATGTAGAAATACGTCTCATAGAAATATTTCAAAAAAGTTAATCTCTGTGGAGATTACAAAATGAAGATGATAAAAATGCCTGGTAAGAACAACATGTGGCGTCTATATATAAAAATTTCTGAAAATAGATTTTCGGGAAACTCCCGGTCTCACCCCATTCCCCCTAAGGACTATTTATCCTAATAAGAAAAAGTTTAAAAGCACCTGGATTTGATGATCGGGGTAGTTCTCACGGAGGTTGTCTCGATACCGGTTGTTCCCAGGGTGGTCCTCGGGTCTTCTCTTTCTTCTCTGATTTACTCCTCACAGGTTTTGGCTTCTGTATCCTTTCTCTTGTGTGTCCTTACCACTTGTTACCTGACTACCACCACTGCTCGAAAATTACCATATATATGTGAAGCCGCATTGTTTCTATAGAACAAAAGGCCGAATTCGGAGCCCTAACGCCACCATAAAGCTTCCATACCGGAATATCAGGTGTTTGAGTCTTTTTTGGCGTCCATTAAGTTTTTTCGAAGCCAATAACAATGGTCAGATTTGCAGCCGTGGCGCCGCTATTGAGAAATTCCTTGCAGCCTATTCCAAGGTCAGATTTTGCACCTCTGGCGCCATCATTGCAGCCTATGCCAATGGTCAAAATTTGCAGCCCTGGAGACGCTATTGAATTTTCTTCTAAGCCTATGCCAAGTGTCAGATTTTTCATACCTGGCGCCATCATTACAGCCTATCCCAAGGGTAGAGTTTGCAGCCCTGGCGCCGTTATTGAAATTCCATGTAGCCTATGCCAAATGTCAGATTTTGCAGCCCTGGCGCCGTCATTGTATTTCCTTGCAGCTTATTCCAAGGGTAGATTTTGCAGCCCTGGCGCCGTCATTGTATTTCCTTGCAGCTTATTCCAAGGGTAGATTTTGCAGCCTCGACTCGGGATTATTTTCCTTTGCAGCCTTGGCCAATGATCATATTTTGCAGCCCTGGCGCCGTCATTGTATATCCTTGCAGCTTATTCCAAGAGTATATTCTGCAACCCTGGCGCCACCATTGTGTTTTATTCCTGTCTATGCCACGGGCAGATTTTGCAGCCCTGGCTCGGGATTATTTTCCTTTGCAGCCTTGGCCAATGATCATATTTTGCAGCCCTGGCGCCGTCATTGTATATCCTTGCAGCTTATTCCAAGAGGATATTCTGCAGCCCTGCGCAACCATTGTGTTTTATTTCAGTCTATGCCACGGGAAGATTTAGCAGCCCTGGCTCGGGATTAATTTCCTTTGCAGCCTTGGCCAATGGTCATATTTTGCAGCCCTGGCGCCGTCATTGTATATTGAGTCTTCACATTCAGCCTATGCCGATGAATAGATGCTTCAAACCTTTCTCCGTCCAATAGATTTCCACAGGGCGAGCATCGAGAGATAGATATATCAAACCTGGTTATCCCCGCTTTTTACCTTCGGCTTAAGTGAAATGCCAGATGTTGCAATCATGTTGACCGACATCAATTTTTCCAAGTGCTGAAGATGACTGCTCTGGCGTCACTTTTTATATTTTCAAACGGGATATAGTATTTATATTCTACGCGTCAATTTTCCATTGGATATCTCTATATTTCAATATCCCTTCACGATAATTACATCAACCTGTTTCCATATTGAAGTTTTAAAATATTGATATGATAATATCGGAAAGAAATACTCGGCATGGTTGTTTTAGAAAATAAGTTGGGACAGTTCGAGGACACGTGAGCGCCAGGGTTAGCGAGAGTTGAGAAGCCGCAAGTGAGGAGTAACGCCAGTTTTCTTTGAGTTCCCGTGTACTTAAACGGCTGTTTGCTGTTCAAATTATTTAACCATACTGCCTAAGATAGATACATTCGAGTCAAATAGACATCCGCATAAATTCCGCATGTTCATTTAACATTCCTGATACAGCGACGATGTAGTATCTTCACACAATTCAGCATTTATACATTTCAAGTAATATATTAGATATTTAGTATAATTAGTATAATTTTCGACATGAAATAGATTCTCTAGAGATTTTCCAAGATATATTTCAAATCAAACCCCATTGTTGGAAACATTTAATCATAAATTTTCGTCATGATTTCGTTTCTATTTTTGCGCTGTTCCACGTATTATGGATTTTCAAAACATTTTCAAATAGTTCAAACTTATTTTCAACAAATAATGCCATTTTTTACCGAAACATTTTTGGATGGTCAAGGCATAAATGGAATAGGTCTTGAGATAAACTCATTCCAAATGGCTTGAGTTGCCAATAGAAGTTCTTAACTTGTAAAAAGGTGTCTAATAAGGAAGAAATCTGAGCTAAATTATATAAAATCATTTTATGGAAATTCAATTTCATTAATTGAGAGTAACTTGAAGTTGAAAACAAATTTTACATTTGATGGTTATTTTTGCTTCTATACTAGTATAATTTATGATTATATTATTTGATATCATTTAAAATTATTTTATTGGAAATTGACATTTAAGCTGATTTTTCAGCATATGAAACTGTATCATCTTGAAAAATCAAATTTTGCGTCAAGAGTTTCATTTCTAATAAGTTGTTTTTCATAATAACCGATTTTCAAAAATCATTTGTTTCTCAGATGGAATAAATTTTGCATATTTGTCCCAAATACATCACAGCTGAGTTTTATTATTTCATTCGGCTTTTACTCGCCTCATATTGTATTATTTCCCAGATTTACTCATATATTAGCAAATAAATGAAAATAAATCATTTTTATACTCAATCATTATTAAAAATGAACAAAAAAATTGAATCAATTGTTGTTACTAAGAAATTATATATATGGGAAAATATTTTATTTTTTCAAAATATTCAGAAAATATATTTGATATTCATAGATAACTGAGTTCTTTTGGATAGAAATATAAGAATTTATTATAATATTCAATAAAATAGATACCTTATATATATTTTTTTTTCAAATTGATCAAATATATGTATTTTTATTTAAAGATTTATTAATGGATTGCTCCATTTTCGAAATATATATATATATATGTTGATATATATCTTGAATCAAAAGTATTTATTTGAAATTCTATATTTCGCCGAGGTAGTTTGTCCATCTTTTTTTTTTTTTTTTGAAATTCGACTCTTGTAAATTCTTCACTCAATGGATGGCCAAAAATATATTTAAGAAGGAGCATATTGGTTTCACCAAATCACACCTAAGCTAATATATACATATATATTAAGAAAATGCCATCTCTTCATCGTGCATCTGAAAGTTGTTGATGGATTGCGTCATCTATCGGAATAAATATAAACTATTCTAATTGATTTTTAATTATTCCAGAATTGGCAAAATACCCATTTTTGATTAATCAAGAAAAGCTAACCTCGAAGGCGTTTCGGGCAGTTGGCCCTCATCAGCGTGGTGCAAGCTGTACCTCAACGACCAAAAAACTGGTCATTCAGGTATCCTGAAAAATCATGAAACGGGTATTTAATTATTCTGCAATTTATTCCAATATTTATTCCGATAGATGGCCCAAGCCATCAGCAACTTTCAGTTGCACGATAAGGAGTTGTCTTTTTCTTAATTTAAACACCTTATCCCAGTACAATATCACATTTATGCTATTTTTCATACATTTATGTGGTTAATATAAAAATAATAAGGTGGGAAGAGAAATAATCACACCACAAGTTGGAGAAGGAACCCAGGCAACAAGCGAGAGAGAGACGGCCCGGCCACCGCTGAGCGGCTGGCCGTTCGTATCGCACACAATTCCCCAACTGCCCTAATAGTCCTGAGGTTCCAAGTAACGGGCCCCTTGGAATATCGCTGATATCTCAAGTGACCGGACCTTACATCCTGTCTTAATAGTCCCGAGAACTCCGGGCCCCTCTGGTTGCCCCTTGGAATGTCGCTGGTGTCTCAAATGACCGTACTTTAGCTGCCCATCTTTCTTTGGGTTGACGGTAGGTTTGCTTTATTATTCCAGGAAGAGTATATATTATGACATATGACCCCCGTTGAAGAAGGCTGAACATGGTTTGAGTATACTTAAAGCTGGAGAAGCCAGAAAAAAAAGAAAATAATTTTACAGTTGAAATTAATTAAGGTTATGGTGACATAGTTTTATGTAAATAAAATATTGTATAGTACACAAAGTAAATATTATTTACAAGCAGTTTTACAACACCGGAGAGTTTGATATTTAAGGGAATTTTTGATAATATCAAAGTTATAAAAGGCTATATACAATAACATATAATGTATTATAAGGGAAATTATATTGAGGAGTGTGAACAACGACAAGGGGAGTCACATACACATGGTGAAATTCTGAAGGTCATTAAGACTGGGAAACTCTACACTTTAATATATTTTTCAGGCGGACATGGCAAGGAGAAACTTGGCATGGACTCTCTATGCTATAGGTGTAGAGTACGAGAAATGAGGTTGAGGGTGGAAATTGCGTGAGTTCAGAACTGAGGTAAACATAGGACTACATACAATGTTAGAATTTTGGCGAACAGAGCGAGGGAAAACTTGCTTTGGGCCATTTTACCTTATCTATGCAGTTACTCGTGTAGCGATTCAGAGGAGAAAGGTCCCGTGTGTAGGTGAGGAAGTCGCGTGGACTTATATTTAATTTGCGAAGATAAAATAGTTCGAGGTGCAAAGGTAGAATATAGGCGAACAGAGCGAGGGGAACTTGCTTTGGGCCTTTCCACCTTAATTATTTCGATACTAAGAGACTTTAGTAGTTTTAGCTAATTGGAGGAAAGTATGCGCGCACAGTGCCAAAAATTGGGACGAGGACGGCGTTGTCCTTTACAGGTGACAAGCTGCTCGCACACGAGGTGTTTGAACCGTTGTGGGAGCTTGAGCGAGGCGATGATTTCGCGATGGGTCGAACGTAAAACCCATGTCTGCGCGAAATAATGACGGACCGGATAAAATCAGCGACGATGTTTAACGTACCTCCGTGGGAAATTACGGACGTAAGTTATATCGTGCTGGTTTGGACAAGGGACAAACATAGATTTGAAGACAGGGTCCGTGTGGCGAACGTGTGGCGCGAGAAGAAGGAGCGAATTGTGCCGCTCGATGCAGATTGTTCAAGTGCGAACAAAAGGAGTTGATAAACATCTAGAAGTTAGTCAATCTGCGTCCTGTGACGAACACACCAGTGGCTAGATGGTGTGGGTCGGTGGATATGCTAGAGAGCAACTAACAAATATATTATCATAAATCAAGGGTGAAGATTAGAATTTTGAAATGGCAATATAGTAGTTTGATAATTGATTAATCAATAATTCTATAGGTCATAAGCTGGTAGAAGGTTGAAAAGTTGTAAGGACGAGTGGGACATTCAGGGGGAAATTAATAAAGGTTACTCTTCCAGTGGGTTTCACACACATAGATAGATATAATATGGATAATAAGATCACTGTTAATAGGGGTGGAGAGAATAAATGGAACTAAACTAATTATAGAAAATATTGGCACCAGAGTTTACAAGGAATGACTTCTTTGAAGAATGAATGGTAGGGGTAAAACAATTAAACTTACAGGTTATGTTGATTTAGAGAGAAAGTAGATTCATTGAGTTCATTGAGGGAAGGTTCTGTCTGCAGATACTGTACATGCCAGTGTTGTCCGACACAGTAGTGGCAGGGATATGGGGGAGTCCATGGTGGTAGAAGGAGTCCTGCCCTGGCGCGGCGATCGTTCTTGGGCAGATCTAGTGCTGGGAGAAGTGTGCGGCAGGTTCATCTCCGTCGTAGGTGATCACTTATTCCGGATCACGGTTCAAGAGTTGGCCTCGGCAGAGGGTGAGAGTTCGAAGAGAAGTGGCTACAGTTGAGTTGGTTGTGGAACTTGGTTGTGGGTTTGTCCGATCATCATGGTCATGCTACTTGTTTTCTTCATACTCTGGAATATGAGGGATTTGCTTCCCGGCCAGGTCTTATACTGTCGACTTTTTATGTGGTATAATATATTAATAATAAGGTGGGGAAAGAGAAATAATCACACCACAAGTTGGAGAAGGGACCCAGGCAACCAGCGAGAGAGAGACGGCCCGGCCACCGCTGAGCGGCCGGCCGTTCGTATCGCACACAATTCCCCAACTGCCCTAATAGTCCTGAGGTTCCAAGTAACGGGCCCCTTGGAATGTCGCTGATATCTCAAGTGACCGGACCTTACATCCTGTCTTAATAGTCCCGAGAACTCCGGTCCCCTCTGGTCGCCCCTTGGGATGTCGCTGGTGTCTCAAATGACCGTACTTTAGCTGCTCATCTCTCTCTGGGTTGACTGTAGGTTTGCTTTATTATTCCAGGAAGAGTATATATTATGACATATATATATAACATAAAGTTGTTGGAGGATTATATTCATGTACCTAGAGAAGTATCTCCTTCTAATTATACGAGGCCATCCAATAAATGTTTCCCTATTTTTTTTCTGCGAACGAAACGTTGTAAAAATTAGTTAGTAGTGTAAGAAATGGTCACTAGGATGCGTTGGAAGCGAGTGACCTTCAAAATCACGCTACTCGTACGCGTAAGTCCGTAGCGCTTCAGTTTCCATGGAGCTACCACTGGTAAACGTGTCCACTTGCGAACTCCGTTCTGTAATTCGTTTTTTCACGGCGAAAAATGAAACTGCGGTCAATATTCATCGCAATTTAGTGTCAGTGTATGGTGAAGGATGTATGAGCATCCAAAGGGTTCGCCGATGGCGTTCATGGTTCTTGGAAGGACGGCAAAACGTGCATGATGACGAGCGAAGCGGCAGGCCCTTTACGCTACGGACAATGCAGCCGTTGCTGCTGTTCGGAATGTGGTGGAAGCAGATCGCCGCGTCACCATTGACGAAATAATGATTCGACTGCCTCCTGGAATCAACAAAACGACAAAGCATGGTGTGGAGAAGCCTGAAGAAAATGCACCAAAAATGGCGAAGGTCACAATCTCTGCAGAAAAAGTTATGGCTATCGTCTTTTGGGACTGTAAGGGTGTTTTATTGGTTGACTACCTGCCCCCAAACACTACGGTTAACGCTGCGAGGTACTGCGAAGCCCTCACTAAACTCAGAGCTGCAATAAAACGGAAACGTCCTGGACTTTTGTCTCGGAAAGTGTTACCATCCATGACAATGCTCGCCCACGCGCAGCTCGAACGACCCAAACGTTGCTGGAAAACTTCAAATGGGAAAATTTCACACATCCACCTTATTCTCTGGATCTTGCCCCAAACGACTACCTTGTTGCACCTTGGAGGCAAGGACTTTGCGAATGATGACGAAGTGCAGGCGGAGGCGAACCACTGGCTACGAAAACAGGACACGGCTTGGTACAACAGTGGTATCAAAAAATTGCTACAACGGTACCAAAAATGTTTGGACAGAAATAGTGAGTATGTAGAGAAGTAGTCTATGAGTTGTATAATGAAAATGAAATAACTGCATAATTGTAAATAAAGTTGTTTATTTGTTAAAAAAAATAGGGAAACTTATTTATTGGATGGCCCTCGTACATCAGAACCATGTTGATTATGTTCATTACCCTAATAGAAGCTTCATTATTGGTGATAAAAAATGAGCTACAACACCAGTTTTGATCAATTACAAGTGGGTATATAGCTATACAGTTTAGCTTTTGTCTCAATTTTTTTTTATTCCAATATATGGCGTAAGGACATCTGAAATTCTCATGTGAGATATCAGGATATGCCTTTTTATTTTTAATGTAAACACATGACATTTTATTATTGTCTTTTACAAACACACACCAACGCACTCACTCATACACCCACACACGCCTACTCACACCAACCAATAAACACTTTGAACAAATAATACAATTATAACAGAGTTATTCAACAAATATATTTATTAATTATAAGTTATATTCCAAAAGAAAATATTAATATTATTTAGAATATTATAGCGAAGTATTTATTACTTTAAAAGCATTCATTATTTTACACTAGTATTAAAAGTGTATCACATTTATGCTTATATTTTACTACTCTGTAAACTTCCCTCATTCCTTATCTTTTGTTTATCCATTATAGTTTGTTTTTGTCTTAAATAAATTGTCGTCTCATTCCGATGTTGGTTTTCCCAATTTTCCTAGTGGCAATATTTATGGACTAAATTTAGAAATACATTTAATAATTTATATTCTAACCTTTTCTCAAACTTCCATTTGTGCACAATGGGGAATAATATTTGTTATCTCTCGTTTTATTATCAATTTCATATTGAAAAATATGTAAAAGGAATCAATAAACGAATTAAGGGTTCAGTAATATTTTAGCACAAATGGAAGAATGGTATGAATCCTTGTTTTTTGACAGCCAAGACCCTGGATTGAAGCAGCATTGGGTACTTTTATGAATAAATAAAACTATTTACAAATCATTATGACGCTTTCTAAGGTTAAAATAGGTTATTTTAGATTAGGATAAGGTATTTTAGGTTAGAATAAGTTACTTTAGGTTAGGTTAGGAAAGGCTATTTTAGGTAAGGAAAAGCTAGTTCAGGTTAGGATAAGCTAGTTTAGGTTAGGATTGGCTATTTTATGGTTATAAAAAGCTAGTTTAGGTTAGGATTGGCTATTTTATGGTTAGAAAAAGCTGGTTTAGGTTAGGATTGGCTATTTTATGGTTAGAAAAAGCTATTTTAGGTTAGGATTGGCTATTTTAAGGTAGGATAAGCTATTTTGAGTTAAGCTATTTTAGATTTGGATAAGCTATTTTAGATTTGGATAAGCTATTTTGAATTAGGGTAAGCTATATTAGGTTAGGTTAAGCTATTTTAGGTAAGGATATGCTAATTTAGGCTGGGATAAGCTAGTTTAGGTTAGGATATGCCATTTTAGGTTAGGATAAGCTATTTTAGGTTATAACAAGCTACCTTAGGTTAAATCAAGCTACTTTAGGTTATAACAAGCTACTGTAGGTTAGAATGAAGCTATTCTTTAGATGAGGAAAAGCTAGTTTAGGTTAAGAATATTTAGCTTAGGTAAGGAAAAGCACTTTTAGGTTAGGAAAAGCTAGTTCAGTTTAGGAAATCTAGTTTAAGTAGGGAAAAGCTACTCTTTAGGTTAGGATAAGTTACATTAGGATAGGATAAGCTATTTTAGGAAAGGAAAATCTAGTTTAGGTTAAGAAAATCTAGGTAAGAAAAAGATAGTTTAAATTAGGAAAAACTAGTTTAGGTAAGGAAAAGCTACTCTTCAGGTTAGAATAAGTTACATTAGGATAGGATAAGCTATTTTAGGAAAGGAAAATCTAGTTTAGGTTAAGAAAATCTAGGTAAGGTAAAGATAGTTTAGATTAGGAAAAGCTAGTTTAGGTAAGGAAAAGCTACTCTTTAGGTTAGGATAAGCTACTTTAGATAAGGAAAAGCTAGTTTAGGTTAAGAAAATCTATTTTAGGTAAGGATAATCTAATTTAGGTTAGATACACTGTAAAATAGGTTCAGTAAATGTTTATTAAATCAGGAAACTTGTCCTGAAACCTCCTTATTTGGGGTTACTAAAAGTAATATCAGTGTAACACGTATACTTGAGATAAGTAAAAAATAAATTGCCCCAGAAATGATAACAAGCAACATTAATACAACACATCCTTTGTTTTCCTCTATGATGGATTTAAAGGGGTTAAGAGGAGTTTCCACATTTTTGGAAAAACAAAAGCGGAAAAATCAATAATTAGGCTTCATAGAGAAAATAATGAAGAAAAAATCTAGAAGGAAGCGGGGTTGACGAATCATCACCCCTCAGTGAAATGACAGGATTGGATGGATGGCTGTATCTGGCAACGTTGCCAGCAGGATTTTTATCTGATTACATTGGAGCTACTTAGCTGGTGTTATAGATTTATTTTTCTATTTCTACTCTCTACTCTCATCTTTACTTATCTAATTGATTAGGCTTGTATTTACCAAGTATGTTTTATACATGCTTCTACCTCGACGTTTTTATAGTGGTCTATTTTTATGTATTTATTTTATGTGTTTTAAAAATACAAATATTTCGTAAAGAGAATTTATTGTAAAAATATAAGATGAATTGTTAAATCTTATTAAGGTTAATCATACAAGTTGTATATTATTGATCTAATATATTTTATAATTGAGCATATATTTATGGATTTGCCTATTATATATATAATTTGAAAATAGAGCAATCCATAAATAAATCTTCAATTAAAAAGGCATAAACTGGATCAAAATATCATTTATTTTACCAATATTTCAGTTGGCTTAACGCCAACCTTTTTCCAATGTTATAATACCTTGCCATACCGTCAACCAATGTTATAATACCTTGAAAAAGGTAGGCGTTCAGTCAACTAAATTATTGCTGAAATAAATAATAATTTGATCCAATATATGCATTTTCAATTGAAAATATATATACATATATTATTTTTTTATTTTTTCACACACATATTTGCATATATGTGTGTGTTTGTGTGTATGTGTGTGTGCGGCAAATGGGTTGGATATTATTATGGAGCCATCCTAAATCAACGTTTAGTTAATTTTTTTTCTATAGATGGCGTTTTGAAATCTAAATTTCTTATGTGAGCGGTCAGTATATGAATTTATATACAGTTAAACCTGTCTATAGCGCCCTCTCTAAATAGCGCCTTCCTCTCTATAGCGCCCGATTTTAACATTAAAATGTGAACATTTTAAAATAAAAGTGACCTGTCTATAGCACCCCCTCTCTATAACACCTTATTTTGGTGAGTCCCATGAGGGGACGCTATAGGCAGGTTTAACTGTATATACCAAAAGAAGAACATTGTGCATCATGACGATGCACTGTGCATCACTATAATAAAGAATCTTTACTAGTCATGATAAAGATTAAGCCACAACACCAGTTTTGGCATATTCAGACTATTATTCAAAGCTGTATACCATGGTTTCTGACTTTGGCTCTCATCAGTACCGGCGAAACTTTGATTTCATAACATCTTACGAAAGCGGTTATGAAATCGTTCGAATTTACCAAACAGGTGTTTAAGCTGGTGAAGTTGCATAGGAAAATTTTTCAATCAAGAAAATAAGAAAGTTGCGAGAATGATATGGTATACAGGTGAATTTTTGTCTGAATTTTTCCAAACTGGTGTTGGGGCAATTATGTATCATCGTTAGTGAAGTTTTCACTAAGGTTAAGCACAGTGCATCGTTTTGATGCATAATTAAAATAAAAGGTGCCTTGTAAGTGTTATCAGGGATCCAGAATCAGAATTCATTTACCGTTGGTTAGAAGAAACGTTTTAAACTATTTTTTTAATACATGTGAATTATATTATTATTTGTAGTCATACAAAACTATAGAAAGCTAGACATATATAGTATTATTCCTATTCAAAATATTTACTCATTTTTCACTTTACATTTCATAGAGTAATTTAGTTTTTTTTTTAACACTCTCGACCCGAGGGACGCGAATTCGCGTTCTTGCCGACGTTTTACAGGTACATTGGGTCAGCTGACAACCCAATGATAGATAGACAAAAAGGGACAAGATCCTGGTGGACGCGACTTCAGTATTTAATATTATATTTAATTTTGAAAATCGGAAAGGACGCAAATTCGCATCCCTCGGGTTGAAAGGGTTAATTAAAGAAAAATCAATCTATACACCATAATCAGATTACAGCATTTTTTTCCAGCTGCTACATGCCTCATTGATATATGAATATCATCCTTTCGCAAATTCATCTTCTATTATTACCTAAAAATTGGCCCTTAACACTTCACATGCTTAAATACCTTTTTGATAAATTCCTCCTCTTTCATTAACACTATCGTAGAATGTTATGAAATCGAAACCGCCCTTGCACTAAAACCATGGTATACAGGTTGAATATTTATCTGAATTTGCCAAATCTTGTCTTTTGCCATACTCTTATAGGGAATGGTGCTTCTTTTCATACATAAATATTATACATCAGAAACTTCAGAATATATATCCTTCGAGAGCAAGCTATTTAGAAGTAAATATTTAAAATTAATATTCGAGTGATTTTATTTTAAAATTTGTATGGAGGAATTGTAGTTTCTCCGCCTTTTTATAATCATAAAGAATGAAAACTATGCAAATAATTATTATCGTTTAACTATATATTCTAATAAAAATAAGGATGTGTTACTTTGTCAACTGTATCTTTAATTAGCGATAAATATATTTTCACTTCAACCGAAAATAACTCTTTAAATTTATATAAATATCGAGGAATTATTATACGTATATATGTTATATAAAATGTGTGCTATATATAATTTTTAATTATATTTTCTAGAACCAAACTATGAGGTCTACTGCCAAATAGCGCCGCTTTGAATTATATAAACCCATTGTTGTTGTTTTTATTTGGCCGGCTCAAATCTTTTGTAGATATTGTGAATATCTGTAAGTCAGATATTTCATCTTCACTTGTTATCAACATAGATCAAATTATGATTGAAACTTTTTATTACAAAATCAGCTAATAATTTATATTTTTGTACCACATTGCCATGCACCCTATTCACCAGATCTAGCTCTGTCTAACTTCCACCTATTTTCTCATTTGAAAAAAATCACTTTCTGGCATTCATTTCAGGTCAGATGAAGAGGTCATTGATGCTGTAACCTCATTTTTTGAGTCACTTGAAACATCGTTCTTTTTGGAGGGCATAAAAGCATTAGAACATCGCTGGAAAAGGTGTATAGACCTTAAAGGGGATTATGTTGAAAAAAAAAATGATAATAATTTTATTAGTCATTTTATTTATATGTCGGGCCACGGAGTTATGGGACACCCCTCGTATAAACATCATAGCATATATATATTTATATCTCAATACATATTTGACAAAAAAGCATTGCAACTAGATTATTTTTAAGAACTTTCTTCACATAAAACTTAATACTTCAAGTACCAGTCAACAGTCTGGTACGTGGGGGGGGGGGGGGGGGGGTTGGTTAAAATATAAAGGTTATTAATCCAATAATCCTGGAATGAAAAAAAGAGAAAGTGATAAAATCTTAAATAATATTTGCTAAAACATTCGTTAGGCAAACATTCACTAGAGAGAACTTAGCGAAAACAGTGTATATATTTCTGGAAACTTTATTTGTTTAAAAACATTTTGTTTTATACATTGGAATCGAGTAAATTCAGAGAATTTCCCAGGTCATTCAACTAATAACGAAAAATATATAAGCAAATAATTAACATTGGTTGAAATTTTGAGGAAAATATCCATACAGCAGAGAACGGATCATTCTTCAAATTTATTCAGAGCTATGATGATGTTTAAGGATGATAAATTCACGCGATCATTATCTATAATATAAAATAAAAGGATTTAAAGGCGCGAATGTTTCTTTTATACATAAAACGAACTTCTACTGTCCTTACTGCGATGAAAAAATATATTGGGAGGGCTTGGCTCATCAGTGGTGAACCCTCCCAGCGGTTTCGCCAATTTAATCCACCAGACCGCTTCTCAGAGCTCTAATACTGTATTGGATCATTCTGCTTTTATATGCTACACTGAAGGGTGGAATCTTAGAAATGGTTTTCAAGTGAACTATGGACATAAGCTTATAGGACAGTAGAATTATATTCAAATATTTGCTTCGAGCAATGCTCTTCAGCAAACTATAAAGACAAGGCCATTAGGAATTAATTAACAGGGGCTCTTCATGAGACGGCGGCTGCTGGGGCAATGGCTCTGCGTGAGACGGCGGCTGCTGGGGCAAGGGATTGTCACTGTGCACTGGGGTGGAGAAAACAGTTTCAGGGAGGCACGAGATGGTGTTTGAAGGAGGGTTGGAGCAGAACGATGAGGAGTCCAGGGATGAAGAGTTACTAAGAGAGCTGGAGGGAGAAAGCAAGGTGGAGCCTGAGTTGTTGTCTTCAACGTTATGGACTGTAGTCACCGGGGCAGTTGTTGTGACATTCATGTCACGGGGAAAATCCGTCTGCTCCAGGTTTTGGAGGCTATTGGAGGTGGGAGTACAGGGATCACAGTGCTGAGATGGAGGTGGTTTGGACAATTCAACCAGGATAATCGAGGGTCTCTGATCAGCAAAGGGCTTAGTTTCTAAGACTTGAGTTGTTCTTACCTGGCGTGACCGGCCAAATCGCAGGAGAAGTCGTTCTTTGAGCGCCGCATACTTTCCTGAAACTGGTGGGTTCTCTACAATGTCGTAGACGCAGATGAGAGCCAGTCTATCCAAATTAACGATTATTGTGTTATACTTGAAATTGTCGTCGCTGGCGATGTTTGCAAAATTAAAGGCAGCTTCCAGTTGGTTGAGCCACAATGGAATGTCGTTTGGCAAGAAGGGTGGAGCTCGAAAAAGCAATTTTGATATTTGAGATGGGGTGAGTTCCATCGTGAATGTTTGAGCTTCCTTGATTTGCCCTTGACGTTGGCCGTTAATTCTTCATTCGAGTCGTCCGGCTCACCAATTTGTAGGATGGTTGTTGTGATGTGCTGGTGTGGCTTGTGAAAAGGCTGCTGATAAAATTATAATTAAAATTAATTTATTTAAAGCAAGAAATTATAGAGAGAAAAGAAACAACGATTGAAGTAACGGCCGTCGGCTTTAGCCTTGTTGTTTACCGCCTGAGTGCCAAATCAAGTGTCGGAAGAAGCCAGCGATAGAAAGTTCCGGATGACGCCCGCGCATGCGTAGTGAAGTGTTCTCAAAACACGTGCTTGCCGAGGCATAGTGGGGCCGCCATTTTTCTGCCCGTATGTGTTTTGAAGCTTTGTCCCAGTACGCTGAAGCAAAGTGCGGTCGCCACATATATGTTATATATAGTAAAATACCTCGTCTCACGTATACTTCCTTTTTACCACTATCAGCATAAAAAGTTTATAAGGCTTATAAATAATTATCGTTTTAGAGTTATTCGTAAAACGGTCTAATGTTTCAGTATCCTTATAGGAATATATTATTACTAATGAAGATGCAGTAATAGTAGCATCGCATTTTCAGACTACAAAATTAGCAGGTTAGTCTGATTCTGGAGACAAATTCCATCATATCAAACATCATTTTTCTGTTACAAAAATATTTTAATATATCAGTGGTTTAATCTATATATATAAAAATGAATGTCTGTCTGTCTGTCTGTCTGTCTGTGTGTGTGTGTGTGTGTCCTCTATGGATTCAAAAACCATACATCCAATCGGCGTGAAATTTTGGGATATTATGAGGTGTATCCCCGGAAAGGTTTACGAAAAAAAAATTCTTGAATATCTTGAATATCCTTAGAGTTATTTGCAGATTTGTATATTTAACTCGCAAGCAGCGATACCATTGAGACGGAGATAGGCTTAGTTTGCTGCTCCTGATGACCTTGGGGATTTTACAGCGTCGACAACCTGTAAGATTGCCTCTCTCATATATTATACTTTAAACATCTGCTTAATTAAAGCATTTTTCATTTGAAAGAGACTGCTTTCTTAACCCCCTTTAGACAACATTAAATGATATCCCGTGTCGATGATTTTGTAATGTATAGAATTAGGAAAGACAAAATTCAGGATGACACGGCTCACAGGGAACGGTAAAAAATGTTCACTTTATCGAGGAAATACAAAATTCGGGATGACACGGCACACAGGGACCGGGAAAAAATTATCACCTTATCGAGAGATTCACGACCATGATTTTATTCAACTTATCGAGTATTTTTCAAGGGACCGGGAAAATATGTTCACTTTATAAAACGATTATTTTGTAATATAGAAAATTAGGAAATACAAAATTCAGGATGACACGGCACAAGGGACCGGGAAAAAATGATCACTTTATCGAGAGATTCAAATTTACGAGTTTCAAATCATCAAAATATATCTTTCTTTTTTTATATGTTTATAGAGAATTGTTTTAACAAATGTTCGTTATACAAACCTTTACTCGGGTAAAACCCGGGCGAAGCCGGGCACATCCGCTAGTTCTAAATAAAAGCTTCTCATAGTGTTAAGTCTTACCCAGAAGCTATTCGTGCACCTTGTTTACTCAGGATGCCACAAAGATACACATGTGAGTTGGAAGGGATTGCAGCTAAAATTAGCGCTTTATTGTATCTCACTCAACAGAAGGAATACAACAGTGGGACTTGCCTTCGACCTCCCCGTCAGAAGAATCCATAGCGCCGTGAACGTCCTCTTGTGAAGCACTCCGCTCCACACTATACACATGCAGCCTGGCCCACACCGCCTTGTAGGTAGCTCCGATGTCAGTCTCTCCTGGCACCGCCTTGTAGGATCATCCACACGCCCCGGAGGCAAGTCGCCACGTCTTCTCCTTACCGCAGATGCAACCAGTTTCTGTCCTCCCCTACATAGGAATGCTGTTTTTAGCGCCTGCCACATGTCAGCGGGGGCAGCTGGAGTCCTCCCCTCTTTCCCCAACTTTACTCTGGTATCTTGGCCTTGTAATCCATGTTACAAGAGCCTATATTTTAAGCTGGATCTTCATCTATACCTTGAATATTTAAATAAATAAAGTAAATAATTCAGTAATTGTGTGGATACTTACAATTTTTATTGGTTTAAAGTGAGACAGAAATTTTTACTTAACTCTATATACTGTTAAAAGTTCAGGCAAATGAGTTAAATATTGAGGAAACGTTTAAAAACAAATACATAATCATATAAAGACATTGCGACTTTTATATAGAGAGAGATAATAAGAAATAGGTAAAGTTTTCACAAACCACAAGATATTTGGCGGAAAATAGCAAAATCATATATTTAATAAATATATATGTATAGGAGATTAAAATATTCGTCCATATATTTCAATGAATAATTCAATATATATTTAATCTATTGAATAACAAATTTTATAAATATATTTTATTTTCATCATAAAAAAAGTAGAATATATTTAGAATTTTCTCTTTTTAATACAATTTTATCTTCTATGAATATATTTATCTCTCTTTTTTTCTCAAAATAAATGTAATAATTTATATTTGATTTTCCTTATACCTTTTCCAAATAGGTATTTTTATATTCACGTGTATATCCCAAATTTAAATATCTATACATTATAATATGCTTCTATTATAAAATATATGCTTGGTCATAGTGCTCATATTTTCAGGTGAAGCATATATATCAAAGTATTTTAAATCATATATAAAAGCCTTATTTGCTAGTTAATTCATATGACAGTTGGTCTATATGTAAATATATTTTATGTATACGTTAGTGTTGGTGGCTTCGAGACAAATTATCAAGGAATCGAGGAATTATCAAATATTTGCAATAAAAATAAGGTGTTAGAATTTTGTTTTAAAATGCCAAAATTTGTTTTTTGAAGCAATCCACATCGCCAAAATAACATTCTTTATTTGTTACAAAAATATATACACTGCGTGACATTGAAAATGGAACACCAAGAAATAGTGGCCAGAAAGTGATGAAACTCGGCAGACAGAGAGAGACAGGGACGAACAATAAGTGATCTTTATTTCAAAATGATAGTCATAATACAGAGCGAGAACGGCGTCGGCTTAGTAGCAAGTAGGACCACCGCGGACGGCGATACACGCAGCAACACGTCTAGTCAATCAGAGTACGGATGGCGTCCTGAGGGATGGCTCTCCATTCCCTCTCAACCATTTGCCACAGTTCGTCTTCTGAACGCGGCTGTGGCAAGGCATGCAAACGGCGTCCAATGATGTCCCAGACGTGCTCGATTGGTGAGAGATCAGGAGAGTACGGTGGCCAGGGAAGCATCTGTACATCTTGCAGATCTTGTTGGCTAATGCGAGCAGTGTGCGGTCGGGCGTTATCCTACTGATAAAGGGCATTGGGTACCCCCTGAAGGTAGGGGAGTGTCACCGGTCGCAGCACATCATCAACGTATCGTTGGGCCGTCATAGTGCCCTGAATACGAAGTAAAGGTGACCTGGAATCATACGCGATTGCGCCCCAAACCATGATTCCACGTTGTCGCACGGTGGGGCGTTCCACAATTGCTGCCGGATTGGACCTTTCTCCACGTCGACGCCACACGCGTACACGGCGACTATCACTGGACAAGCAGAAACGCGACTCATCTGAGAACACGACCCTGTTCCATTCCGTCATCCACGTCGATCTAGCCCGGCACCATTCCAAACGTTGGCGCCTATTCAGTGGGGTCAATGGCAGTCTTCTTAGCGGACGGCATGAGTGCAAGCCATTAGCAACCAATCGACGGGAAATGGTTCTGGTCGAGATGGAATGATCTAGGGTGTCTTGCACATGTTGCAGGATGGCGGTACAAGTTGCTTGTGGGGCCGCCACTGCTTGTCGAAGGATACGCCGATCCACACGTGCTGACGTCACTCTGGTTGCACCGACATTCCTATAAATTGCCAAATTTCCTTGTTCCAACCATCTTCTCCACAGTCGGTGCACCGTGGACGCACCAAGGTGTGTATCAGCTGCGATTTGACGTATGGACCAACCTGACCTTTTCAGTCCGATCACCATGCCCCTCGTAAAAGCGTCTGTCTGCTTGAACTGCTTCCGTTTACGATGACCTGGCATTCTCTGTTATTACACGTGTCTTTTGACACAAGAACAAAATGTCTACATTTATTTTCCTTGAAGAAATAACGACACAATTACTGTCCTTTCTGCAAGTTCCTTCCCTTATATCTTACTCCATGTGCGCACGAGAGCTGCGCATTTTACATCATTTTCATAACTCGGTTAGGCGCGTCTACCCTGAAATTTGCATAATTTTCTGGCCACTATTTCTTGGTGTTCCATTTTCAATGTCACGCAGTGTATATAGATCTCTAGTGGCCTATTCGGTTATGTTCGAATATGTTTGCGATTGAATACGAATCAAACATATTCAAATATTTTGAAAGTAGAGAAATCTATATTTAATTCATTAGATAATAAAATAAATATATTGGATTTAATAAAAGATATATTTTTCAAATATTTCGGTTGGTTACAAAAATGTAATGCTTTGATAAAGGTTTGGCGTTCAGCCAACCGAAATATTGGTAAAATAAATCTTTTATTAAATCCAATATTTGTCTTTTATTATCTAATTTTCAAATATATTTACACACCGTAATTAATTCATCTCAAGCACTAGAATAATAATATATAAGCAAAGTTTACATCTCCCGTCAAAATAAAGGTCAAAACTATATAGACGCCATCTATCCGATGGTTCCATATCAATATTATAAGTGAGACAGAAGAAGTAATCATAAAATAATTTCAACAAGGAAAGTATTTAAAAATTTTGACAATCTCAAAAAAAAAAAAAAAAACAGAGATTTTAAGCAAAATATTAACAAATAAAGCGCTGGCTTAGCGACACGTGGCTGATAATGATAAACCGAATAGCCCACTACAGATTTATATATGTTTATTTATTTTTTTGTAAAAATAGAGAATGTTATTGTGGCGATGAAGAATTCTTTAATTTTTTTTAGACAAATTTCTAACAACTTTTTCAAAATGTAACAATTTTGATAATTCCTCTCGTAGAATGTTGTTGATAATTTGTCTTGAAGTCACCATTGTACTAAAGAGGGCCATAGGTCGAAACCATGGTTTATAGGTTGGCCTTTTGTCTAAATTTGCCGAAAATTTCACCTGGACTTTAGTAATGCACAGAATTTCCCTATTAGGTTTTTTGATCAGGAATTTCTAGTGCATACATTTTGAATAACTACATATTTACACATTCAATCTTATTTAGAATTGTATTAACTCTTCTTCACCGCTAGACAACAGAAAATAAATAATGTTGTAGATCTAAATCAATTTGTGAATAGCAGAGATAATTATAATAGGTTTATAGTAGATATATTTATGATTATCTTTCAAACCTGAAAGGTTCAGTTTCCTAATATATATTATTGTTTCTCTTTTTATTTCGATTACTTTTGCTTGTATAATATGTTTATAACTGTTTCTCTTTTTAAAAAATGTAAATCGTCGCAATTATCCCTAGCCGGGATATCGCGTTTTATGTGTTGAAATAAATGAAATCGTATTAACAAAACACCAGAAAGATTAATTTGGATTTGGGTTGAATTTGGGCAGGAATGTCGCTAGTGCCGACAATACAGAGAGCTTGAATTCCAACTAGGATAGAAATATAGGACAAACTTGCTGCGCTATCTAAGAATATTTGTATTTTAATATTTAAAAAGAAAAGCGTATAAACATTTGAGGGTGCAAAAGACATCTCATTGCATGTTATTCAAAAAGTAATTCAAAGATGATTTGTCACATTATATATTTGAATGTCTTCTCAAAATAAAAATAGGGTATTTCTGTTAAGAAATTGCCTCTCAAGTTCCATGCTCTATATTCCTTGCTATTGAGTTCGAAAGACAAAAGATGTACTGAATATCAAATGTATAGAAATTCCATAATAATGCTAAGGAGAGAAGATGGACTTGACGGATTATCAGGAAACTTCGAAATATTTCTGTTTATTTTCTCTCTCTGCCCACCCTGTGGGAAAGAACTATCGCAGTCCATCGTGAGGGAGTCTTCCCGCGGTGGGCGCCAACCCAATGAATACCTTGTTTATATTTTACTAGCCGAATGACCCGGGCAACGCCCGGGTTTTACCCGATTAAACGTTTATTCAAATACTATTCGTTACAATTATAAATTGGCGCCGTGGATGTCACTCTTGTGAAACGTCCCGCTCCAAACTGTGTTTTTTTTTAAATATACAAATAAAAAAATAAACTTTCACAACGATATTCAAAAATTGTATTATTTTGATTTTTTATGTGAATATATTTTTAAATTTGATTTATACATAAAGTGATTTCTTGCCCCTACGCCATCATTACGTTACTCAAGGTCGTCATTCTTGTGAAACGTCCCACTCCACCAATCCCCCGTCGCCCCACGTGGTCCATCCTTCCTCAACTTTATTTCTCGCAGTTACCGAAGTGAGGCGCTGATTGCGAGTGAAATAGGAAAAATATGTTAATAATTTGATAATAACTCAAAAAAGGACATTCGAGATAGAAGCCTGAAATTTTGCCTATAAGTTTTTTCCAGATTCAACTCTATATACTGTTAATATTTCAGCCAGATTAGTTACGAATTGTGGACGTGTATAGCAGACAAACATAATACATACATACATACATACAATGAATTTTATATATATAGGGATATATATGTATTAATAAATAATGGCTTGCGCCATCAGAAACTTTCAGTTTAACGATAAAGAGATGCCTTTTTCTAATTTTATACACCTTATCCAGTACAAATTCATACATTTGTACTACTTTTTCATATATATGTAGGTATATTTTTCAATTTTATGTTTTACATTTATTTATCCTTTATTTAATATTATTTATTCACACTTATTCATTTTTGCATTTAACCTTATACATTACCTTATATGAACGATATAATGAAGTAGTTTCAATCTCTATCTCTCTCTACTTCATATATTGAAAATGAGGAGAAATAATCAATATGAGCCCTTTTTTATTTTTTGAATAATAAGGAGCTTCTTGAATATTTTCCTTGATTTTCTACATCAAACAAAATATGGGAATATTTACACATTTATTCATTGAAAATAATCAAATAACACAATCTCTATACATAGGAAATGAAAAAAGGGAACGCAATTTTTCCCCTTTAAAATAAAGCAATTACTAAATTTTAACAAATGCTATGCGGAAATTCTATACGGATGTGCATATTTGTACTGGGATCAGATTGATTAATTTTAAGAAAAAGACAATTCTAGATCGAGCCACAAAATATTGCTGTAGGTTTGCTCCATCTTTCGTAATAAAAATCAACTAATCCCAGTACAATTTTACTTTAGTGTACCATATTTTTGTAATTATCAGTAGATGAAAGAAAATATTCCGAAACCTCTTCTTTATTAAAATAAAAATAGCGTAAAATATGTCTCCCTATTTCAAATATAATATACACTCATGGGTAAATCTTAAAGAAGCTGTCCATTTAAGCATGTATATAGGGATTCTGAAAATAACTATGAAAGATATTTGATTCACAGTGACCTTTATTATAGACACACGAGATAACCAAGTGTGAACAATATTGACTCTGTCCACTCTAAAAAAAACCTCGCAGAATACCTGTGTGTGATATAAAAGACATTTTTCTCCCTTAATTTCGTCCATCAGTGTATATAAATTGGATAATTTTGAATCTAGTCTATTTCTACTTGTTATATCGTTATTATTTTTCAAATAAATGACTATCATGTTTTGTTGAGAAGAACTCTTTATGAAGTATCAAAAACCTAATAATAATCTCTGTATGAGTTAACATCAGGCTAAACAACTTTATCAGAATGGATTAAAGGTAAATACGACGAGTTTTTTTTTTTATTTATGAGCTGAGAGATTTCGGACAATAACCTCCTTCACCAGTCTATTACACCAATACAAGCTTGTATTTGTCAAATCGCCTGTTGAATGACGTTATTATCCGAAAGCTCGGATCCTTTTAAATAAAGAAACTTGTCGCGTTCATCTTTGGTCTCTACTAGCAATGGTATCCCGCGATTCCACTTCTATTGTTAGTTAGATCTAAAAATATTTGTTTTTAAAAAGGATTGATGTCCAGTACTGCCCAAGAGAAGACCTACCATCACAGGTCTACAAGGCCACTATCAAGTTGGGGAAGAGCTGAACCTGACCTGTCTCGCTGGTCCCTCCAAACCTCCGCCAGATATTGCCTGGTACATCAATGGACAGAGGGTGAGTCCTTTTCAAACTATAGACGTGATTCATATTTATATTATATTTCAATCTGAAATTTATAATTATCAATCTAATCTCGGTCACTCACACATTCGAACTTCCTGTCTTCTTTACACAAAAAGGCTTTTATTAGGGCCCATTGCCCTGTATGGATTCACCATTCAACAACAAAATAATACAGTATTTTTTTCTCCCTTTCCCCTTGTACACGTGAGTCTTTGTTTGAAAAGGGATTTATTTGGACATCTGTTCTAAAACTTTCCTCTCTACCTCTTTTGTGTATGAATCTATTCACAATTGATCTGTAGAAATTATAGAGTTCCTTTGCTATATTTTTCTTTTCTGAAATAGTTCTCATCGTCTGCGGTGGGTTTCTAAATCTCAAGAAGTTGTTTTTAAGAGTTTTTTCTCTTTCTTCACCTAAATATTGGAATTCTGTGATATAGTGGGAGATTTCATCAGATATCATATTTCCATAAATCCTGCAGTGAATGTTGTCTTTTTTACACATGCTACCTTTCTCCCATTGTATAGGATTGGATTTGCTTATATTTATATATTTGTACTACATATTTTTTCAAAATTTTCACACTTTGTATAATATGTTTAGTGATATAGCTTAGAGAAAATTAGAATTATGTGAAAATATTCGTGTTCAAAAGTTAAATTACTTAAAGATATAAAAAAAAAAGAAATTGCCTAATTGCAAGTCATTTTATTCATTTATTAATACTTTAAATGAAGATATTATGTGTTTTCATTTATAGTTTTAAACATTGATTAACACCCCATTCATAGGTGCTTTGTTGATATTTTATCTATACAAATGATTGTCGAAATCCGCAACTAGTCTTCACTATTCATTATGAATATCCCAATATATATAGAGAAAGACATTAAGTGAGATTTAATAAAATCAATAAGCAATCTAGCGCCAGGTTTCTTCAACTTTTTATTTCTCTAGCTTTCGGACTAACATGCCCTTCAACAGGAGCACCTAGAAGTATGACTTCCAGCTAACTATACACGCCGAATATGAAAATATATAAATATGATGCATTAGCGCGCCATCTTTAATGAAAAATTAAGCAAATATTTTGACGCGTATGTTTTTTTTTTTTCTGAAAATAAATCAATTTACCCTCCGTTATTTTATGATTGCACAATAAGGGCAGTAGAAATTGTTTTATTTTAAAAATAAACATACACGTCAGAAATAGTCCAAAGTTTTCATATACACATAAGTATAAATGGTAAATTCTTATATATAATTCTATTACAGTGAATTTTTCTTATTCATGATTTTTCTTATTTTATTTTCGGCGTTTATAGTTAACTGGAAGTCATACCTCTAGTTCTCCTGTTGAAGGGTATGTTGACCCGAAAGCTGGAGAAATGAGAAAAGTTATAGAAACCTAGCCTTGGATTGCTTGATGATTTTTTTCAAATTGTAATGGCAGGGATGAATATCCATAGAAGCATAGGGAGCCTCCCCCGTCAAAATGAACGTCAAAACTAGACGCCATCATGTATTATGGAGAGAAATGTGTGTTCAGGTCCCTGCTGAGTTCACCGTGGCCCACCGCCCGCAACCCCCTCGAGCCCCGGTCGCTGCAAGAGCATCAACATTGCGTCTGTCCGCAGAGCAAAGCTATGTTCGACGTGGTGCTCTGAATGTCACATGCCGGGCGATGGTCCCCGTAGCATACTCAGTGACCAGGGATGAGATCGTAGTGAACAACAAGACTCTACTGGTGGGATACCGGCCATGTGAGTTATCTATTTCACCAATCTCTCTGTGACTTGCTGACCATTGTCATGTTTCAGCCATTCTGGCTTCACCTGATTCCCCAACCATCTCTGCCGACCGCCTACAGTTCCAGATCGGAGATGTAGTTGAACTCAACTGTACCTCTGCTCGTTCACTACCGCCAGCTGTTGTGAAATGGTTCCTCAACGATAAGGAGGTAAATATCGCTTCTTACTGTACAACACTTAACACTACACTTACTTGACAAGATAATTATTGTTTAATATACAATATACAATGACCTATTTATTTGAAATAAAAATGTGAAAAGTGTTTAATTGTAGGAAATATTTGTAGTTTTTTTAATGGATGATATAGTTTATATAAGCAAACGTAACAAACGCTAAAACTAAGCGCCAACTATTGACCGTCATCGCAAACTAGCGGACTCGGGTCAGTGAAAGGTGATTATTTTGACGAGAGAAAGGACTTTTATTTTTATAAGTTAATATTCTTCGTGAAATTTTCGATTAATATTTTGGCCATAGAATTGACCTAGTCACATTACCAGATAAACGCATTTTCTGGCAGATTGTGAAGATTTCATTGGATCCCTTGTAGATATCATGAAATAAAGTCCGTCAAAGACTGAATAAGGATATTATATCAAAACCACGATATACAGGTAGACACTTCTCAGTTTACCAAGGCTGGTATCGTGGCTTTGTCACTGACCTTAGGCCCCTAGTTTACAAAGACGGTCAACAGATAACGCTTAGTTTTAGCGTTTGATTTGATTGAGAGGCGACCTTTATTTGTATAGATCAATTTCTTCACGGCAAACTTTCATTTATCTAATATTTCTTTCTTAATTATCCCTAGTACACATGGTACAGGCCATGATAATCATGGTGGGTATAAGTTGGCGACTACTTTTTCTCTGTAAGTGCACCACATATCTAAACATGTGAAAAGCAGTCAGACTTTGCACTTTCAAATGTTCCCGAGCCCCGTTTGGTTACTTGCACTCTCTGGTGGGGTTGAACTTTTGCAAGAACCGGGGGCCATTGAAGCATTTTTTCAATTAGAAAAAGTGCCCAATGCGGGATTCGATCCCGGGTCGTAGTAGTCGAAAACCAATTGTTTAGACAATCCTTCCACCGACCCACAATCATAAAATGTTTTGACTTACTTAATCTAACTACATATGGTCATGGTAACCAGAAGGATTGTTAGAGTATTATTTTATAATACTATTGTTCTACATGTTTTTTCATTGAAAAGCAATTAGACTTTTGTCTTTATACTCACCAGGTTGGACTTATGTAAGAATCGCAGTTCAGTGAAGCACAAAAAAAAAGTATTTTTGATGGATTCGAAAATAAGCTGTATTAAATTCAAATATATCTCAAACCAATTCACTAACCTTAATTATAATTATGAATTAGATGAGCACAAAATTGACATTAAACATATTTAAAACAATACAATAAAATAACCCCATGTAACAATATTGAGCAAAAAATATATTACAGTCATTGAATCTATGAAATATAATTTTAAATAAAATAATATTTTAATATATCATACATATATATATTCATCCATAGACAAACCTTAAGGCAGTTTTACCTTTCAGCGTGCATATCAGGATTCAGTGAATAACTTTTAAAGATATTTGATTCACAGTGGACTTTATCGAAGACACAAAAGATAACCTAGTTCAAACAAAATTGCCTCTGCCTCACTCTATACTTATATAAATATTCACTTGCCCGAAAGTTCGAGATATTTTTAAATAAAAGATATTTTTAAAAGAAACTTTTCCCTGGAGGCTTTATGTTGTTATTTTAATATATTACAGTGTACCAAGCGAGGTACCTCTCCTTTAAATTGTGCCTCAGAACGATGTACTGTCTCACCCTGATTAAAGACATTACTAGTCATGATAAAGAATTATCCATAAAACACATTAATATTTCTAAATTCAAATGCCTCTGTACTGATGAAGGCCAAAATCCGAGAGAATGAATATACAAGTTAGCTTTTGTCTATATTTGCCAAAAACCTTGTGTGACTCATTATTTATTATTACTATTAAGGGTTTTTACTAGTGTGATGCAATAGTGTATAGTTCTGATGCATAATTAAAGGGAGAGGTGCCTCATTTGGTACATGATTATCATCCTCCAGAAAATTTATATTATATATAGTAGCATTAATGGTGATGGAAATTTATTAATTATTAATACTAACAATAAATATGATAGATATATATATAAAATCTATATAAATGCAGATAATAATAAGACAATTATTAATAATGATTAACGATACTTTCAATAGAATATAATAATAGTGAGGAATAGAATGTTAGTTTGAAACCTAAAAAACAAACTATATACAATTCATAGACAAAATTTAAGAAAGTGGAAAACTTTGATACCGTCGGTCGTCTGATTTTATTATTATTTTTTCAAGGAGACAGAAAATTTTGTTTACACTTAGTTATCTCGCGTGTTTCCAATAAAGGTCACTCGATATTTAATATATTTCATTGTTATTGTCTGAATTCCGATATACATGCTAAAAGGTACAACTTTCTAAAGTTTTGTTCATGAGTGTATTATAGAACTAAAATGAAAGTAATATCTCTAATCAAAACACATAAAAACGTTAATAAAAAATACTATCTAATGAAAGTTTTCCCAAACAAACGGACTCGGGCCGGTGATATACCCACAACAGCAGCTTTAGAAAATTCCGAAGGCTAACTTGGAGAACATGGCCTTTGTCAGTTCAGGGTGAGCTTTGATTCCATGAGTTACATGAACGGTCATTAGATCTGGCGCATATTTATAGAGTTTCTTTTTACGGAAGAGGTAATTTTTCTTTTATAAATCAATATACCCTGAGAAATATTCCGTAAAGACAAACTCTAGTGATATGAAAATATATATTATTTCGACGAAAAATATCATATTTATAAATAGAAAACAGCCACACCAAAATGGTGTATTCGTGTACATATAAGATGTCTTAATGACTAAAAATATTTTTTATTTGTCACTATATATATATATGTAGTATATTTTGAGTGAGACAGTTCACAACCTTCTAATATTTATTGTAATCCCATCCCTATATAAAACTATGTATCGACCTTGTAAAGATGGATATCACAATAAAGCAAAGAGGGAGGTAGACCAACGACGCCATAGATCAAACGAACAGGTGTTATGATAGTGAGTCACATCCGCCCAGGTGGCCGGCCAAGGTCAGACTATAGCAACCAAAACCAATCTATCGAAACCAAAACCTAAGATCAAAGGATAGACACCGAGGCGCGCCGTTAACAAAGAGCTTACCGCAACCAATCAAAACTCGCCACCACATGCGGGAGTCGAGTACATAAAGCCCCCAAGTTGGGACAAAGTTCAGTAGTTGTTTCAGAGCGACGCCGTTATACGGTCGGGTCTCTCACCCCTATCCGCGATGTAGGCATCCGTGACGCCCGTGGTTCGACTGATTTCGTCCGTGGTCTACCTCTACCTTCTTGGAGTTACCATCTAGACCTGCCTCTGTCTCTTTGCTGTCCCAGTGCGGGAATCCCATCACGCACCCACTACCACGACTGCCCAGCACATTCCACATCGGGTTTACTACAGAACCCGTTAAAGTCGACAGGATGACTGAGGACAGCAACATGCAGAGGATGACGGAGGCCGGAAACGAGTACTTCGCGGATACCCTCACCAACATGCAGCCCCACTGCGAAGACCGAGTAAGCCGCCTAAAAGACGCCATGCGAGGACTTGCTGCACCTCGCACCGAGGAGGTCACCATCGCCCCCATCAACATCTCCTGCGCCACAAACATCTTCATCCATCGGCTCGAACAGGCAGACGAGACTCATCGAGAAATCCTGGCATTGCCCCGCCAACCAACATCGACGATGTCCCATGGCAACCATCGCAAAAAGTGACCACCAAGCCTCATCGCAGCCCACTCCACAAGCCCCATTCAAGACATCCATCTGGTAGGAGAAATTTCTCTACAGAACTATTTAATGTAACACTATCTCCGTTTGCTCTGAATTAATTATTCGATACCATTTTAATAGCAATAACATTATTATTATAAATCCATCAATTTCATTATTTTACCATTTTTATAGCATTTCAATTCAAATTTTAAACCTTGTACACCCTCATTCACCAATTTTTACTTTATTTTACGCAACTTTTAAATTTAAATTCATTAATTTCAATTTTACATAAAAAATCATATTGTATTTTAATTACTCGAATCATATTTTCTAAACTTATTTGTGTGTGTTTTTTTTAACACCTTATTTATGGCCATAGTATTAATAATTAAATTTATTACGCTCTTTATTTTACTTGACCTATTACTATTCAAATTGATATTTCTCAATATTTAAAAGTTTTAAAATAGTCCTAGATTTGTATTTTTATAAATATCAATTTTGAATCATCTCATCTCATAATGTGCCTCCCATTTTTCCCCACAATTACAAATACAACTATAAATTATCCCATCACGCACCCACTACCACGACTTGCAGCACATTCCACATCGGGTTTACTACATATATATGTGGTAACCGAGGGTCTCTCGCTGATGGTGTGGTAACCGAGAGGGTCAAACCTGTAGTAACCGAGAGGGACAGTCAGGGTGTGGAGAGTTTTCCAGTACCTCTCTGCACCTTGGAAGAGCTTTAACAGTTCTCACAGAGTACAGGTAGTCATGGTCGAGGCAGAGTGAAAAGCTTGGGAATGTCCAAACACACAAAAAAAAAAAGAAGAGACACACTTGTACTAAGAAATTTCCGTGAACAGATAAAAGTCGAACTAAGGAGCGAAATATGGAGATAGAAGAGTTCTTACTGGGCTACATGGTCAATGAGGTAGACCTTGGACACAACTGACGAGGGCTCCCGCTGATGGTGAAGTGACTGTATTTTTGGCTAGGGCAGAGGTCTAATATATCTTTGCCGAGAGAGGAAGTATTGAATTTCAGCGGATGCAACAAGAGCGTGGATCGGAAGCGAAATTGTACACTCTGGCAACACCCTGTGATCTTGCTATCTTTAGGCCTCGTTGGACTTCTACATCTCGATTTTAGACGTTTTTAGACTTCTATCTCAATCTCTTGCTTCAATTCAACTCTTAATCTATTACAGAGTTTTATTTATTTATCCTCAGTTTGTACAAAGTACGTTACATATGATGATGTAATGACACATGTCAATCATGCGTAAATTATTTACAGATGTGTTTCTATTATACAACATGAAAATCTTGTTATAAGTATTATACAATATAAAGTTTCTGGTTTAAATTACCATGAATATATTTATGATGACTGTTATGATTATTTTATATAATGACAAAATGGAAGAATTTAATTAATCCTGTTAGAATCCAAAATATGCAAACAAAAAGACTCACCTACTTAGGAAATACAATGACAGCAAGTGGTTTAGAAAACACGTTGATTATGGGAAACAATGGAAGGAAGAGAGGAGAAGACATTCAATGAGCTGGCTAGAAAGGGTCAATAGAACAACCGAAATGTTATTAGATGAACTGAAAGTTATAGTTACTAACATATCAAATTGGAGACAAATCATAAGTATTATGATGCATTAGCGCGCCATCTGTTATCAAAATTCGAAACTATTATAGACGCGTATGATTCTTTTTAAAAATAAACAATTTCTACTGTCCTTACTGCAACCTGGCGAAACCGCTGGGAGGGTTCACCACTGATGAGCCAGGCCCTCCCATTAATTATTCCATTACAGTAAGGGCAGTAGAAATTGTTTATTTTTGAAAATAATCATACGCGTCTATAATAGTTTCGAATTTTAAATCATAAGTATCATAATCACATGGATAAATATATTAACCCCACACGACGCTTTATCTCTTACAAATTTGTTCTTTTGACAAAAATTGAAGTGTTTTATTACACATTAAAATGTTTTAACACCTTGATAAAGGTTGGCGTTTAGCCAACTGAAATATTAGTAAAATAAATAAATTCCTTTTAAATTAAATTTAAGAATATTTGTCCATATTGTAACACCAAAATTCAAACTCTACTTGATGGATGTTAACAACAAAAATAACTGTAAAAAAAAATTAGTACAAATGTGTTATTGTACTGGGATAAGGTGCATAATTTATGAAAAAGGCATTTCCTTATCGTGCAACTGAAAGTTGATGATGGCTTGCGCCATCTCGGAATAAATATCAACTATTCTCGTTGATTTCTAATTATTCCCCGAAACGCGTACGTGGTTAGCTTTTCTTGATTAATCAAGAATGGGTAATTGGCCAATTCTAGAATAATTAGAAATCAACGAGAATAGTTGATATTTATTCCGATAAGCACGATAAGGAAATGCCTTTTTCATAAATTATGCACCTTATCCCAGTACAATATCACATTTGTACTATTTTTTTTACAGTTGATGATGAAGCCATTTTCATAAAAATAATTGTATTAATGTATATCTTTAGATATCAGAATTATATTAATATTATAGATAATATTCAGAATGAGAATATTTGAATAGAAATGACTTTAATTCCCCACTAAATCAGCATCCAAATTTGTCAATTCCTACAAAAAGAGATCAATATATCGACAAAGTTTCTCCTAAAAACTTCACCGGTTCTGATAGGTTGGGCTCTATAATGAGGGACAAAAAGTGGAAGGCCGTAAAGAAAGAAAGATGTTATAAATTTACAAATAAAATGTTGACAGTTTTGTTTTTTTATAGATTATAAAATATATTCAATATATATTTTATATTTTTATGGAACACACATCTGTGTGCCGATGTGAAACTTCGATGAAATTTGTTTTCGACTATATATTTATATATATATATAGGAAATCAATATAAATCTATGTTTGAATTTATATTTGGAATTCGAATATATTACTCCGTGTAAAATATAATTATTTTATATATTTTTCAAAATATCTATTCTATTTATTTATTTATTTATTTATTGTTACAAAAGCACGAAGTCCAAAGGACTATTGTACTGTGCTAGTATTATTTACATATATATGATTAATTATTTACACGATGGATTAGTAGTGTTTTGTAAATTATTGTACAAATAGTTCTAAACTTAGCAAAGTTCTCATAAGATAGAGTATATACACAAAGAGAATTTGGTAATTTTTCAAAGTAGCTACATACAATTTGATTAGTCAGAGGGCTAGTCAAAAGAAGATGCTCTGGTGATTCAACATCTAAGCGGCATTCACATGTTGGATCATTGATAACATTCAGCTTGAATAGGAAACTTAAGCAGGGTCTGTAAAGAATAAAATAGTGAATTTATCAGAAGAAATGAATTTTGGGACAGCATTTGGAAAGAATTTCTTGAACAGTTCATTAGATTGAGAAAGATAAAACTTAAATTTTAGATCCAGATATAGTTTACCTAATTCTTTTTGAAGGGGTTTTTTGAGTGTTCGATCTGTGAGAGAATTTGTCATATTATACTTTGTTTGTGATAATTCAAGATAATCGGACAGTAAAGGAGTTTTCGCTAGTATATGTGTGATGTAAGAAGATGAAGTCCTATAAGCATGAATGCAGCTAATAAGAATTTGATATTGTATGGAGAATTCAACTTAGATCTTTTTGCTGCAGTGATAAAAAGGAAACCAAATATTTGATGCATAGCTTATTGTAGAGCGTATCATAGCTTTATATAAGATCAATCTACGCCGAGTATCAATTACCCAAGTACGTGCACATAATGAGAATAATATATTCTTAAGTTTCGTAGCTTTCGTAATCATATTGTCAACATGTGTTCCAAAATTAATCTTATTCCTTTGTCTATGTTTTTAAAATGGTTGAATTATTTTTCCATAAAAATTAATGGGCAATTTTTCAGTTATATAGATAGAGTATACCTGTTTTGTTTGGACTTAGTGAAAGTTTTACCTTTTCACACCAGGCTTTGATTTTTATTAGACATTTGGTAATATTGTACTAAAGATCATAGATGTTTGAACTCCATACCACAAATGTCACATCATCCGCGAAAGCAATTACTCTAGCAAAACTTTCGTCAAAAGATAAGTTAAAATCATTAAGTAATATATTCCAAAGAATAGGAGAAATAATACCACCCTGGGGACATCCCTTATTTTTCTTTCTTATACACTTTACATTAGTATATTTAAACTCTACACTCCGGTCTTCAAAGTGAGAATTAATTCTTTTTATAAGTACCGCTGGAAAATTTGCCTTGCCAATTGTTGGAGAATTGCCTGATGCCATGCGTTGTCGAGAGCTCCGCTGATGTCCACTGTTACTATTGCCGTATTTTCTGTTTCTCTTTTCTGAAGACTTAATTTAGTTATTTATTGTAAAGCAGAGATTGTTGAATTTTCTTGTGTAAATCCATGTTGAGCAGGATGCATAACATTATTACTATTAATATGATTTAAAAGTTCAATATGAATTAGACTTTCAAAAATTTTACCTAAATTAGAAGACAAGCTTATAGGGCGGTAGGCTTTCGGATCTTTATAATTTTCTTTATTAGTTTTTTTTATAATCATTACTGCTGACTTTCTCCAGGCCTCCGGATAATAATTAAGTCCGATACAAGCATTGAACAATTTTGTTAACACAGGAGATATATGATGAACTGCCATTTTGATCATCTGATTACTTATATGATCTATTTCTGGAGCCTTGCCATTTTTGAGTTTTTAATTATTGAACAGATTTGAATATTATCAAAATAAATGATTTTATCATTAGAAAAAGTATAACTCATGTCTCTGATTAATTTATGATAGTTTGTGTCATGAGATTGACAGTCATTCGGAAATAGAGAAGATAAAAGATTTTTTATTTCTGATTCGAGCACTTCTTGAGATACATCTAGAATTGGTAAATCAAAAGACCTAGGAGAAATTTTTTGTTTGAAAGTCTATCTATTCTATTATATATACACTCTTGGACAAAACTAAAGGAAGTGTAATGTTTTTTTTTTTTTTTTGAGTGAGACAGAGGTAATTTTGTTTGAACTAGATTATCTTGTGTGTCTTCGATAAAGTTCACTGTGAATCAAATATCTTTAAAAGTTATTCACCGAATCCTGATATGCACGCTGAAAGGTAAAACTGCCTTAAGGTTTGTCTATGGATGAATATATCTTCTATATATATAAAAATGAATGTTTTTATGTATGTCCGGTATACAAATTCGCAGTAGTTCACTAATTCAAACCAAAATTTTCATACATAGGTAAAAAATAACGGGGAAGAAGATAGGCTATTTTAAAAATATATATAAATCAATTATTAAAGCTATATATTCAAATTTACTACTTAGCTCACGAACAGCGCCCTCTATCAAGTACTAAAAGGTTATAAATACGTTTAAAATATAAATCTTCTCAACATTTTATTAATAATAGTTCGCTTAATAACACATATAATATAAATATTTATATAATAACTGCTCTAATTTGAAATATTTGGTAGGTTTTATTTATTTATATATTTTCATTTTTAGATATAACTGATCTAATTCGCCGTTTAAAATAACTAATAATAGTTCGCTTAATAACACATATAATATAAATATTTATATAATAACTGCCCTAATAGGAAATATTTGGTAGGTTTTATTTATATATATTTTTTCATTTTTATATATAACTGATCTAATTCGCCGTTTAAAATAACTGCTCTTGGAATATTTGGTATGTTTTATATTTTCATTTTTTGATATAACTGATCTAATTCGCTGTTTAAAATAACTGCTCTAATTCGAAATATTTGGTATGTTTTATTTGTGTTCACTCTATTTCTATTTATTTGAAGTATTATAATTTCCATGTTTCAAAAACCTATTTCAAAAAGGTCGTTAGAAATATGTAATGCCTGAAATAGCTTTGCATGCGAATATTTATGATGCCAAGCGTAGCTTAATGTTTAGGTGTGCGGCTTCGTATTTCCACAACCTTGGTTCGAAACTTAGCCTGGGTGTTTTTTTTTATATTATTGAAGCAAAGTTTTTTTTTTACAGTACCAAGATTTCCATACATAAGTAAAAAAAGCACGAGGTAAACGATAGGCTATTTTAAATTTTATATAAATTAAAAATTAAGAATATATATTCAAATTATTCTACTTAGCTCACGAACAGCGCCCTCTATCAAGGTTATAAATACGTTTAAAATCGATATCTTCTCAAAATTTCATTAATAATAGTTCGCTTAATAATTAGAATACTTGATCTAAATCGAGATATTTTTAGACGCTCGCTCGATTTGAAGATTTACACATGTGTATATCGTAACTAAACTGACTGTAAAGTTTGGAGCGGGACGTTTCACAAGAGTGACATCCACGGCGCCAAATTTATAATTGTAACGAATAGTTACAATAGTGTTTGAAGTAATAGTGTTTGAATAAAACATTTAATCGGGTAAACCCGGGCGTTGCCCGGGTCATTCGTCTAGTATATATATATATGTGTTATATTAAAATATTATTTTATTCAAAATTATATTTCATAGATGCAAATACTCTGCTAAATCGACCGCTAAATCTCACACTTCCCCTATAAAAACTCATTGTTGTTGTTTCCCGTTGGCCGGCTCAAACTTTTGTAAATTATGTAAATAAGTTTTTCATTTTTTCATTCTTACGCCTCACTCCAGGCAGTACTTTTATCAAATTATGTTTTTACATATTCCTTCAGCTCAATTAAACCTATTTTTGATAACTAATTTTATTTAATTATTGCCACGATTGCATTACCATAGCATTATACTCAAGATAAACAAAAATCAACAGAAATCTCTTTTTTTCTCTTTATAATATATAAATATTGTAGAATTTCAAGAGCATGGTATTTATTTTTATTATATGGCACCTTTCCCTTTTAAATGCATTAGAACGTATTTCACAATATCTTCCGTCCATTGCGGTCAGTTTCAGATGGGTGATTGAAAATAATACCATTTATTGGTACATTCTAAAGAGGTGTTATAATTACATCAAACTAATCTTGTCAGAAGCATTTCATTTTTAATTTATACATAATATTCAGTCGTGAACCCTTAAATAAATACCTTCCTCTATCCCTACAATGCTCCATGAAAATGTTCCATTTTTGAAGCAGTGCTGGAAATCTTCTGAGAGGTTCCGCATGGCGCATTCATATTTTTCTTCCACAGCTTCAACGGTGTGATATCATTTTTAAAAATCCTCATTTGACTTTGGGTAACAGATGAAGGTTACATGGTAGAATTTCAGGCGAATAAGGTGGATGGTCTAACACTGAGATACTTAGCCAGACACATTTTGACAGCAATACAGTTCCAGCCGTTGCGTGTTGTCAGGATGAAATATCCATGACTTGATTTACCCTGATTCTTGTCTTCTCTAAATATTTCATTGAGTTGATAAGGGATGTCAAAAAGTGTAGTTATTTAAGAGTTTTACTTTCAGAAACTCAGTGGAGGTAGACAAACCTATGAATATTAAAAAATAATAGTAATCATAATTTTGAATTCTGAATTTCTCTTTCGAGATATTTTTGTTCTCTGTGAAGATGCGTCATACAGATGCATCGATTGACACTTTGTTTCTTTGATAAAAAGTTAAAGGTCAATATATAATACATGTTATTTCTCTTTTTAATAGGTTTTTGGGTCATTTTTATCAAAATCAATAAAAATAAGAATATAAATATTCTAATGAGCTTCTTTTTTCTTTGTGAATTTTCAAAATAATAGGCACTTTTTTCGCACATGCATTCTGCATGTTTGAATCATTATGTGAAATTCATCTTGTGCATTCTTTGTCAATTCTTACAACTTCAGCATAAAAAATGTCAAGTGATCTCTAAAAATGTTTTCAAAAAATTATTATTTTTTTCACTTTTTCTTTTCGATTATTTATAGAAAGATTGTTTACTTCTGTACGCATTTAAAGTATTTATAGGCCGATTAAAATACATTTTATTTATTTTTGAGTATGATAATGATATTTACAATTAGAATTATATTTAATCTAGAGAGACATCTATTATTTTAATTTTAAAATATATTTTGAGTTCAAGCGCGGTGTGTCAATATGTAATCTGAATACGTGGAAACAAGTAATCGTACCAATAAATAGATGAGTTTTCTTGATTAAAATTAATTGAAATATATATTGTTTTATCCCTAGTACACGTGCTACAGGTCAATATAATCAAGGTGAGTAGTTAGCGACTGCTTTTAATGTAAGTGCACAACATGTCTACACATTTAAAAATCAGTTCGACTTTGCACTTAAAAATATGCAAGAGCCTTGTTTAGTTACTTGCACTCTCTGATAAAATTGGACATTTGCAAGAATCGTGGGCCATTGAAGCATTTTTTTAACTAGAAAAAAAATCCAAATGCGGGATTCGATCCCAGGTCGTAGCGGTGGAAAACCGATTATTTAGACAACCTTTCCACCTGCCCCCTATTAAAATATTAAAAGAACTATTCAAGCTTGAGAACTAACACATTTAGATTAGAGAAACTATGCTTATGAAATACCTTTATATATATTACTCGAGCATTGAATATATGGAGTGAGTAAAATCAAATTTATATTCACCATAAATATGAAATATATTGGTGATATATTGATAATATGTATATATATTCTATTGTGGAGATAAAAATGGAAAATTTCCGGAATTTCCTCTCTACAAAGGAGTAATTCCAGCTTCGCCGGCGCCATTTGTCATAGTTAGAATGTATTTCCCGTCGATCCAATAGAAAGCCTTCTTTCTTTTATTCCATCTTTGAGCATTTTCTTCTCAAGAATATGCCATTCATATATGCTTTCCCAAATAAGTTACTGAAAACGTATAAATATATTCTATAAAACTATTTTAATCATATATATTTATCTATTATAAATGTTTATTTGCTAATATAGATTTGTTATAAAACGATATCTTAGGAAGAGCTTTGCTCGATGAGTAAGGGTTACTTGTAAAATTACGCCTAGATGGATTCCCTCTCAGGGGTAACGATGATTTTATGCTTAGTAGTAGAAGCCATGATAATCATCGTGTGTAGAAGTTAACGACTACTCTTACTATATTTGCACCATATGTCTACACATGTAGAATGTTAGAGCCGCGTTGATTACTTGTTGACGCTGACAGTTTTTACCTTTTCAAGAATTTTTAGGGTCATTAGTATATTATTTTAATTAGGAAAAAGTATCCAATGCGGGATTGTTCGTAGCGGTCGAAAACCCTTTTATCGACCCCACGATAAATATATTGTTGTTGTTGATGACGTGTCCAATGAGGAGCTTCAGATGTCTCCAGGCATTTCTATCACAGCAGTCAACAATTTTCAACAATTTTGGTCTTCATTTGAAAATGGGTGCCGTTGCCACGTTAGTCACCTTGGAAACGAACAAAAATTTGGTCAAATATTCCAAAGGCCAAGAGGGGACCGCAGGGAAATGTGGTCAGACTTCTCCCTCTCATAAATATGTATTACAGATGTGAATATTATCAATTAATAAATTCATATAGATTATTCTGACAGTCTTTGGATGCAGTAAATGTTTGATATTCAGGTACAGGAGGAACTAGTGCGACCTCATCCCTCGCAGACCTTTGCCGATCACAAGGTTTCAGTCAGCGTCGGCCTGCGGCTGCGAGTCACCCAGGCCCATTTCGAACATGACGAGCTCCGTCTGCGATGTACCGCCACTCTCTCACGTTTGGAGGAATACCACGTCTCCGAGATGGTCTACGTCCATGCACGGCCTCCAGGTAGTCTTCAGTACTCCAGAAGTAAGTGCTAGGTGTACATCCATGCACGGCCTCCAGGTAGTCTTCAGTACTCCAGAAGTAAGTGCTAGGTGTACATCCATGCACGGCCTCCAGGTAGTCTTCAGTACTCCAGAAGTAAGTGCCAGTGGTGTACATCCATACACGGCCTCGAGGTAAACCCCAGTACTCCAGAAGTAAGTGCTAGTTGTACATCCATACAAGGCCTCCAGGTAGTCTCCAGTACTCCAGAAGTAATTGCTAGGTGTACATCCATAAAAACGGCCTCCAGGTATGATCCAGTACTCCAGAATTAAGTGCTAGTTGTACATCCATACACGGCCTCCAGATAGTCTCCAGTACTCCAGAAGTAAGTGCTAGGTGTACATCCATACACGGCCTCCAGGTAGTCTCCAGTACTCCAGAAGTGCTAGGTGTACATCCATACACGGCCTCCAGGTAGTCTCCAGTACTCCAGAAGTAAGTGCTAGGTGTACATCAATACACGGCCTCCAGGTAGGCTCCAGTACTCCAGAAGTGCTAGTTGTACATCCATACACGGCCTCCAGATAGTCTCCAGTACTCCAGAAGTAAGTGCTAGGTGTACATCCATACACGGCCTCCAGGTATGCTCCAGTACTCCAGAATTAAGTGCTAGTTGTACATCCATACACGGCCTCCAGATAGTCTCCAGTACTCCAGAAGTAAGTGCTAGGTGTACATCCATACACGGCCTCCAGGTAAACTCCAGTACTCCAGATGTAAGTGCTAGGTATACATCCATACACGGCCTCCATATAGTCTCCAGTGCTCCAGAATTAAGTGCTAGGTGTACATCCATACACGGACTCCAGGTATGCTCCAGTACTCCAGAATTAAGTGCTAGTTGTACATCCATACACGGCCTCCAGATAGTCTCCAGTACTCCAGAAGTAAGTGCTAGGTGTACATCCATACACGGCCTCCAGGTAAACTCCAGTACTCCAGAGGTAAGTGCTAGTTGTACATCCATACACGGCCTCCAGGTAAACTCCAGTACTCCAGAAGTAAGCGCTAGGTGTACATCCATACACGGCCTCCAGGTAAACTCCAGTACTCCAGATGTAAGTGCTAGGTATACATCCATACACGGCCTCCATATAGTCTCCAGTGCTCCAGAAGTAAGTGCTAGGTGTACATCCATACACGGCCTCCAGGTAAACTCCAGTACTCCAGATGTAAGTGCTAGGTATACATCCATACACGGCCTCCATATAGTCTCCAGTGCTCCAGAAGTAAGTGCTAGGTGTACATCCATACACGGCCTCCAGGTATGCTCCAGTACTCCAGAATTAAGTGCTAGTTGTACATCCATACACGGCCTCCAGATAGTCTCCAGTACTCCAGAAGTAAGTGCTAGGTGTACATCCATACACGGCCTCCAGGTAGTCTCCAGTACTCCAGAAGTAAGTGCTAGTTGTACATCCATGCACGGCCTCCAGGTGGACTCCAGTACTCCAGAAGTAAGTGCTAGTTGTACATCCATACACGGCCTCCAGGTAGGCTTTAGTATTCCAGAAATAAGTGCTAGGTGTACATCCATACATGGCCTCCAGATAGTGTCCAGTACTCCAGAAGTAAATGCTAGGTCTACGTCCATACACGGCCTCCAGGTAATCTCCAATACACCAGAGGTAAGTGCTGGGTCTACCTCCATACACGGCCCCCAGGTAGTCTTCAGTACTCCAGAAGTAAGTGCTAGGTGTACATACATGCACGGCCTCCAGGTATGCTCCAGTGCTCCAGAAGTAAGTGCTAGATGTGCATCCATACACGGCCTCCAGGTAGACTCCAGTACTCCAGATGTAAGTGCTAGATGTACATCCATACACGGCCTCCAGGTAATCTACAGTACTCCAGAATTAAGTGATAGGTGTACATCCATACAAGGCCTCCAGGTAGTCTCCAGTACTCCAGAAGTAAGTGCTAGTTGTACATCCATACACGGCCTCCAGATAGTCTCCAGTACTCCAGAAGTAAGTGCTAGTAGTACACTATACACGGCCTCCAGGTAAACTCCAGTACTCCAGAGGTAAGTGCTAGTTGTACATCCATACACGGCCTCCAGGTAAACTCCAGTACTCCAGAAGTAAGCGCTAGGTATACATCCATACACGGCCTCCATATAGTCTCCAGTGCTCCAGAAGTAAGTGCTAGGTGTACATCCATACACGGCCTCCAGGTAAACTCCAGTACTCCCGAAGTAAGTGCTAGGTGTACGTCCATACACGGCCTCTAGGTAAACTCCAATACCCCAGAAGTAAGTGCTAGTTGTACATCCATACACGGACCCCAGGTAGTCTCCAGTACTCCAGAAGTAAGTGCTAGGTGTGCATACCTGCATGGCCATCAGGTAGGCTCCGGTACTCCTGAAATAGGTTGAAAATATACACTAATAGGTGTCCAAGACTACAAAAGTAAGGGGCACTATGAACCTTCATACACGTCTTCCAGGTCTACAGAAGTAAGTAATCCCCAAACACCATAAACCTCCTTCAAGAAGTTTTAAAAACTCCAGAAATAAGTTACACGTGTACACCCATGCACGGTATCAAAAACTTCATAAATAAGTTAAATAGATACATCCATGCACGGCCTCCATGAAATATCCAAAACCCCAGAAATAAGTTACATGTTTACAATCATGCAAGTCCTCCAAAAATATCCAAAATTTCAGAATTAAGTTGAATGGGTTCCACCATGCAATCTTACAGAAGTCTCAAAAACCTCAGACGTAAGCTAAATGTGTGCATCCAATGTACAGCCTTCAAAAAGGCTTCAAAACCCTAGAAGTATGTAACAGGTGTACATCCAAGCATAACCACAGGAAAGACTCCCATAATAAAATAGTTAAGTACCATTTATACACCCGTTCAAAGCTTCCAGGTAGATTCGACTATTAAAGAATTAAGTACCAAATATAAGGTTATGCTCGAATCTCTTCAAGGTTTACAGTACGCAAGAGTTACCAAGTGTAGGTCTCTCTCTGTTTACAGCATCTCTTGGAATTATACAGTACGCGAGAATAACCTCTCACAATATTTTTCAAAATGTACGAATATCTACTCAAAATAAAATTAAAATTAATATTTTGGAAGAGATCATTGAGAGAAATGTTTCATATAAAGATTAGATATAACGCCATTGTATATATTCGAATCCAGTATTAACAAGTTGTTAGACACGAAATACTGAATAGATCAGTGATGGGCGGGCGTGCGCTACGTAACTAAGAAGGGTGGTAATAAAGTGTTATCTACAAAATAAACTATAATAATCAATTAATTTTAAAAAATTATTTTGTGTGTTGTGTGTGAATGAAAAATGTTATATGTATTTGAAAGAGAAACAAAGATAAAATATATCTAATTACCTTTATATTTACATGGTGACCCAAAATAATGGAGTTAAAACATTTTCAGTTATAGTTTTATCAAACAAAAAAAAATGAAAAAATCAAAAAGAGAAACAATAATTAGGGAACTAACTAAAAATTGATTCAGCAGGTTTCAAAGCGGCCGCTCTTAGAGGTGATACACAGGTCTAAACGTGACTCAAGTTTTTCGGCTATAGGCCGCAGGTCTTCCGACGACAATCGGTCATATTCTCGGGGCAGCGATCGCCTTAGCGGCTTCAAACCTTTGTGTCGTGTAGCAAAGGCCTTTGCCAGCAAAATGGACCACACGCTGTAATCCATCGGTTTGAGATCTGGTGAGTAGGGCGGCCATTCAACCGACGTGATGAAGTCCGGAAATTTGGCCATGCACCATTCCTGAGTCAATTTCGTCTTGTGAGCCGGTGCGGAGTCCTGCTGGAACTTCCAATCCGTATCGTGGAAGTGCTGCTAAGCCCATGGGATAATACGGCCTCGAGAATATTGCTGCGATACACTTAATGGTTGATTTTGACCCCCTGATTCACGAAAACGAAGGGACCTTTCCACTGGCGCACATCCTGGCTCATACCATAACAGACTGTTGCGAATTTGGCGGTGTTTGACGATGGCCAACGTGCCGGGAGCCCCAGAGGACTAACTCCTCTCATTTTGGTGGTGTGCGTCTGCTCGAGGGTGAGCAGATTCTCGTCCTTGAAGAGGATGTGCTCCCATCGCTGACCAGTGGCCCGATACTTGAGTTGGCAACATCTCTCCAGCCGTACGCGCTCGTTCTCATTCGTGAGAAGCTGACCTTTTGGAGCTTGTTCGTCTTGAGACTTTTTCGCTCTTGATATACCGACCATTTGCTTATGCCGGTCTCATGGGCATTTTTCAAATGGAAACCCTCCAACTTTGTTGAAATCGCTTTTTGATCATCTTACGGTTGGCGGTGCGCTTTCTTCCTCTTCCGGCACGGTCGCCTTCATGGCAAAGATCATTGAAGCGATTAATGGCCTTGGACACAGTTTATTGAGGCACTCTGAGCAGCCGAACAATTTCACATTGACATTTTCCTTGACGAAACAACTTAATAATCGCACTACGTTTGATTGACATTCTGAAAATCCGACAAAATAAGTTAGCACAATGTTGAAACTCAACATGAAGGTGCATAAATATTTATGGAAAATCCGACAAAAAATAAATTAATTTAATACAGTTCAATACTTTCGAGTTAGGTTAAATTAAACATTGACTCCGTTATTTTGGGACACCCTGTATATCGAAAAATGAAGTGTTTCTCACAAACCTTTATCCTTGGATACCTCTTTCTTGATTTCAAAGGAACCTCTTTAAGGTTATCTTTTTATTATTGAGCTACAGCCTACACAACACTTACGAGGACAAAAAGCCTGAAACGCGTTCGTGATTGAATTCTCTTATAAAATATGATTTATAGAAAAGGTAAGTATTTTCACCAATATTCTGGAATAACAATAATCATTTTTCTGCTGTTAAGTTTTCGAACGCTTTCAAATGATATCAGAAACAATCAATTTCACAATCAGAAAATTTCATCATGACACCATGATTTTTCAACAATTTAACATTCGTACTATTATTCAAACACCCATTGCTATTTGTACCTGGTTTTTATTTTACCCACTGTATGTTCTGAAATAATATTTCATGTTTGTTGATGCAGTTCCAAATAACTGTATGAAGAACAAAGGAATAAATGGACTTTTGGGACTCTGGACTTTATGGCTGCTGTTAGATGGACTCTAAAATTCGCTCCTAAGCCTTCCTACAGGAAGGCCTCAACTTCGCTCCTTCGCCGAAAGACCAAGTGCCAAGCCTCGCACTTCGTGCCCCCACTATTTTTATACTTCCCACTGTTAGTAATCTTGAGTATTGGTTTGCTCAACTCTCCTCCTCTTGTAAATAACTTTCCTTTAGAAGTAACACCTCTTTATATATCAAGACTTTATCTCCTTGTATATAGACTCTCTTATCTGTTCTTCTTTTGTATCCGATTTGCGCTATCAAAGTTTTAGGACTTGCACATACACACAGATTTCTCTGAATGTCTTGTACAGTAATTATCTTTTAATTAATTCTCTTTTTAATTAATTATACTGTGATATATCGATTTTTTTATTATTTCTCTTTTTGGTTTTGTCGGAATGAAGCAATCTATGTGCGTTTACTGTTACAATAAAATTATTTTATATAATTGTGTTTCTTCTGTGTTTAATTTTTGTTACATATGGGTTTTGTGCTGTGCGAGCTTCAAACTACAATTTTGAGGATTTTCAAAGGTGGTGATATTGTCCCTATGGGCTCTGCGTTTCTCTTGAATTGCTAGTGAGTCTAGAAGCATTTGAATATCGTTCAGGTAAGTCTAGGGTTAGTGACTCTTTGTTAACATACATGAAACTTTAAGGATACTCTCCCCGATGATTTCAAAGAGCTATTCAAGGATATGATAAGCTATTCGATTTATATACCAAAATTTTGAGTTCTAGATTTTTTCTCAAATGTAGCAGATAGTTTATAATCACATTTAGAAGTTGAACTACTGGAATCGCATACCAAATGATGTACTAAAAGCTAAAAATTCTAAAGTAGATACCAAGAATCCTTGCTTTAGAAACAGATACCAAAATTGTTTTGAATTATGGAAAAAAGTTCGAAAATATAATTTACATTTGAATATTTGGTGTTACAAAATCTTTATTTTCCAAAGTGTTCGATGAACTTGAGAGATTTGGAATGCACCTAGGGGTGATAGATTCTCTCAATCTTTCAATTCCGATTAATAAAGAAATTATTAAGTAAAAGGATATCACGCTCTAATAATAGAACAGACAGGTTTTAATTTTCTTATTCCAGATAAAGCAGGTGTGAAAAACAAGGAGAACAAGTGAATAACAAAGAAGTACTTTAGTTTCACAGCCAACAAATAATAATCTACTATAAATAATTTATTAAAATACTACATATAGTTTTTATGTACATATTTACATATTTCTATTTATTCTATTTCTCACTATATGATATTTTCTATTCACATATATATATTATTCGAAACTATTATAAACGCGTATGATTCTTTTTTAAAAATTAAACAATTTCTACAGCCTTGATTTTTGAAAAAGAATCATACGTGTCTATGATAGTTTCGTATTTTCATAACAGATGGCGCGCTAATGTATCGCATATATATATATGTAATGATAATATATTTATTGGATTAGAGATATAAATAAACTAGTATTTTACCAATAAATAAACAAGGTTTATGAATTAAACAAATTATAGCATATTGCATAGTGACACTGGTTATTATGACATGGTTTTTTACATTTTTTACATCCCTTGGGATGCATGTCGCAGAAATACAACGTGTGATCAATAATTTCCAGGAATGAGACTGGATCACGTAAAATATTCGAAATAATGAAATAATTTTATAAGCACCTTATATATGAACATTTATTAAAACGTAGAAAAATATTTGATCACACAGAATTTATAAGCTCGAGTATATCAGAACATTTTCTAACTTCAGTGTGGACTGTATTGAAAAACAGTGAGTCTGCATAGAGTTTTGCTTTAAATTAAGGAAAAAAGCTTCCGAATATTTTCAAATGTTATAACAGGCTTTTAAAGAAGATTCCCTATCACAATTGAGGATATTTGAATGGTTTGCACGATTTAAAGATGGTCGAACAAGCGAGAGAAAGCAAGGATGATCAAATCGAAGCTTAAGTGTCTTCTTATCACTTTCTTTGATGTAAAGGGATTGGTACACTAGGAATTCGTGCCCGAGGGTCAGACCATTAATCAACATTACTATCATGATGTATTGTGACGTTTAAGGGAGGCTGTGCGTCAGAAACGACCCGAAAATGGCATCGGAAAAATTGGCTCTTGCATCTTGACAACGCACGGCCTCATACGGCCGTCACTGTACAACTCTATTTGGCTAAAAACGGAATTGCTTTTATACCCCAGCCACCCTATTCTCCTGACCTTGCTACCAACGACCTTTTCTTTACCCTTAAATTAAAAAAGTCTTAAAAGGACGTTGATTCGACTCAATACCCGAAATAAAGAAGAATACGAATAATATTTTGAAAGGCATGAAAGATGAGGATTTTCAGAGGTGTTTTGATATCTATAAAAAAATTTGGAACAAGTGTATAGATAGTGACGGTGATCATTTTGAGATATTTTAAATAAAACTTTATTATACTTTTGTATTTCTTTAAATATTTAACATTCTGGGAATTATTGATCGCACTATGTAAAAGGAAATGCTTAAAAAAAGAGAGGCGGCGCACACATTAAGAGAAATTACCAAGTAACGGAATATATTAAAATTAATAAAATGTTAATTAAATATTCGATATTTTGGAACAATATATACACATTGGCGTGATATATTAATATATAGAGGCCGAAGATAATAAATCATTAAATATAATCTTGAAACTAACAGGTCTCAAACATAATTTTGAGCGATTTCGAATTGACAAACCTAATATTTAATATTACCTGAGGTAGTTCTAGTATTATATTCAATAGTGTATATAAATGGCGCAAAACGTAATTAGTAAGGTAGTTTAGGTATAATATCTATACCGGGTATGATGCAATAAAGGATTCTTCTAAATTGCTTCAAGTTGTTAACCTAAAAGGGAATAGAATTGAATGTGATTACTCCCAACACCAATACAATCTTTACAGAGTGGCTACTCTCTCAGTCTGTTGATTAGGATTTACAAAAATGACTTAAGTAAACAATGACACTCCTTCCGAAAAACAAATTATGGTTCAGGGATATTCTAGGAGTTGGATTGTGTCTTGTACTGAATCTACTAGTGATATTTCTGGTGACTCCATCAGAAGAAAATCTTCACCGTCAACACTGATCAGCCCTGTGTATACTGGAATAGTTCCCCGTGGAAATCGAATGCATTACAGAATATCTTGACATGATGACCAAATATTTCATCCAAATATCTCATGTCAGTTCTACCAAGTGTTGTTGCGCACAGCCTTCTAGCATTATGCGACCCCAGGTCATGATCATTGATGGTCATCAGACACGGGAATAGAAGCCTGCCATCAGTACTGGTCGGACTTAAGTTTGTTGGTATAGTAACATGGCAGAAAAAGCCCAGAGTCTTGGGAATAAGGGAATGGAATGAGATACTAAGCGTGGGGATCTTCTTTCAAGGACCATGGATCATATGTTTACGAACCATGTCATACAGCTGAACCTGCATAGTAGGGCTAGGAATTTCAGCACAAACCAATTTGTCAATGACATCTCTGTCTCTAGGCTTGTTTTCTTCTCTAACCATAAACAGCATGTGGGCATGTGGTAAACCACGTTTTTGGAACTTGATAACATGAACCCGTGCAATGACCACTCCCAATACATGCTGATTAACAATCTCATTGTTACACACGGTGTGTTCAATCGACGGGAGAGACTCCACAGACTCTGGACTCTAGGATGTTCTCTCGGTGTATTCGCTATTGGGGTGAGCGTTCTTGCCGAGAACACCAGAGAAAATCTATTGTTACGCCGCTTCTATATCAGGGATTGTAAAATGGGCACCTCGATATCTATTCGATTCCTCTTTATTCACCAGGGTGTATTATGGAATTCTTCTTCCTGATTGGTCCGTACGGCCCCCCTCCCCTCCCCGGTCCACAGGTGGTGAATGTTTTTTTCTCTTCCTTTGATGTTGTCGTGAAACAGTGTTTGTGTACAGTGGTGAATAAACTTTCTCCTAGTTGGCAGATTCAGAGTGAACTGCTAGGGAATGGATTCAAAAGGGGTGAGGATGAGGGTTTTTTATTGGAATCTAGCATAGGACGGGCTTACTAAGGCCTAGACAGGAGAGTCAGGCTACCCATGTAAATCTTGAGATGCTAATGGATTATTTGGTCAACCCCATAGAATTCTAACCTTAATTGGAAATATTAGAAGGTTGCTCGGTGCACCTGCGTGCATCAATTCCCGCAGGATGGAAAATCGTAATGGTGTTGCTGGTTGTAGCTTAGGCTACAGCCATATAACTTTCGATATAGCTGTCCCACTATTCGTAAAATATGGTTTCAGGTACAGAGGTTAGCTTCGTACTGATTTGAGTCGCCTTCATATCTCTATGGAGCTTGACTTTCTTCTTGAGATTGTTTATACTTCAATCTTCAAATTATTCTCCGCCGCGAGGCATCACCTAAACGTACATAATAAAAAAAAGGATAATACAAAGGTTTCGAAGGCTACTAAAGAAAGAATTCCTAAAAGAACCAATATCAAGCAGTCTTCTGGATATTTAGATATTTGAATTAGATATTAAAATCACACGTGCTGCAGTAACAGACGAACCTTTTCAATATTTCCATATTTGTATGTATTAAATCAATTTCGATTATTCGGAATATTATTATATTAAAATTCAACATATTGTGTGTATAAATATAATTTAAAATAAACATAGTTTTGTTATTCAATTTTGGTCATCAGTAATTTAAATATCAAAGAAGGCATATATATATATATATACTAGCCGAATGACCCGGGCAACGCCCGGGTTTTACCCGATTAAATGTTTTTATTTAAATACTATTCGTTACAATTATAAATTGGCGGCGTGGATGTCACTCTTGTGAAACGTCCCGCTCCAAACTTTGTGTCTGAGAAGCGATATTTTTATAGAAAGATGATCTGGCTTTTGTTTTCTGCTCGAATGAATGTTTTTCTGTTAGAATTTTGTTCCTGCGTACAAAATAATGAGCTGGTTTCACCCGTGGTCTCTGTTTTTTGGAATTTTTCCCGATATAATTTTGTATCTGATAATCTTACATGATACAGCAATATCGTCATCATCATTTTATGACTAATAATATATAGTTTCAATAATTGATTTATATATTTTTTAAAAATATCCTATCGTCTTCCCCGTATTTTTTTACCTATGTATGGAAATTTTGGTTTGAATTAGTGAACTACTGCGAATTTGTATACCGGACATACAAACCAACAAACAAACAAACAAACATACAAACATTCATTTATATATATATAGAAGATATAATATAAGTGAGTTTTAAAAATTGTTTCAAAAAAATGCATCGGCCGGGAATCGAACCTTGGCCGCCCGCGTGGCAGGCGAGCATTCTACCACTGAACCACCGATGCTTTAAAAAAATGGCCATATTTAGGTATTCATTCCATTCCGGATTAGTCCGCGTAAAAAAAAGTAGAGAGATATAAAATGTATTGAACATGTCGATATTTTAAAGATTATCTCTATATATATAAAAGTCAATTTCTGTCTGTCTGTCTGTTTCGCGATAAACTCAAAAACTACTGAACCAATTGGTACCAAATTTTGCATGTCGCTTTTTATAAACCTGAGGAAAATTTTCGGCTGCATTTTGATTAGTATTTTTGGCTATTTCTTTTTTTCATTTGAAGAACTTTTTTTTTTTCCGCGGACTAATCCGGAATGGAATGAATACCTAAATATGGCCATTTTTTTAAAGCATCGGTGGTTCAGTGGTAGAATGCTCGCCTGCCACGCGGGCGGCCAGGGTTCGATTCCCGGCCGATGCATTTTTTTAAAACAGTTTTTAAAACTCATTTATATTATATCTTATATATATATAAAAATGAATGTTTGTATGTTTGTTTGTTTGTTTGTTGGTTTGTATGTCCGGTATACAAATTCGCAGTAGTTCACTAATTCAAACCAAAATTTCCATACATAGGTAAAAAAATACGGGGAAGACGATAGGCTATTTTAAAAAATATATAAATCAATTATTAAAACTATATATTATTAGTCAGAAAATGATGATGACGATATTGCTGTATCATGTTAGATTATCAGATACAAAATTATATCGGGAAAAATTCCAAAAAGCAGAGACCACGGGTGAAACCAGCTCATTATTTTGTACGCAGGAACAAAATTCTAACAGATTTTTTTTTTAAAATAGCCTATCGTCTTCCCCGTATTTTTTTTTTACCTATGTATGGGAATTTTGGTTTGAATTAGTGAACTACTGCGAATTTGTATACCGGACATACAAGCCAACAAACAAACAAACAAACATACAAACATTCATTTATATATATATATAGAAGATATAATATAAATGAGTTTCAAAAATTGTTTTAAAAAAATGCATCGGCCGGGAATCGAACCCTGGCCGCCCGCGTGGCAGGCGAGCATTCTACCACTGAACCACCGATGCTTTAAAAAAATGGCCATATTTAGATATTCATTCCATTCCGGATTAGTCCGCGTAAAAAAAAGTTCTTCAAATGAAAAAAAAGAAATAGCCAAAAATACTAATCAAAATGCAGCCGAAAATTTTACTCAGGTTTATAAAAAGCGACATGCAAAATTTGGTACCAATTGGTTCAGTAGTTTTTGAGTTTATCGCGAAACAGACAGACAGAAATTGACTTTTATATATATAGAGATAATATAAATATATATTATAATATCAACTATATTAATTAAATCAAATACCTAAACACTAATATAATACAATTTATACTATAGCGCCTCCTATTGGGACTAACCTAAATAGGGTGCTATAGACAGGTTATTTTTAATGTAAATCGCATCGATCTACGTATTTAAAATCGGGCGCTATAGAGAGGGAGGCGCTATAGACAGGTGTAACTGTATAAATAATATATACAATAATCGACATGGTAGATTAAACTGGCGAAACCGCTGGGAGGGTTCACCACTGAGAAGCCAGGCCCTCCCATTAATTTTCCATTGCAGTAAGGGCAGTAGAAATTGTTTTATTTTTAAAAGAATCATACTTGTCTATAATAGTTTCTAGTTTATCCCATGATATCAGATAGCAGTTGATGACTTCCACAAGGTACCTAATTTTGTTTTCTTTTGCTTTGATATCTTTTGTTGTTGTTGATGTCGTGTCTAATGTAGAGCGCCAGATGTCCCCATACATCTCTATCACAGCAGTCACAATGTTATCTATCTTGTGTATGTAGAGCTGCTTTTCTAGATCTATGTCGATTTTCTGCAAGGCTTCGGCCCATTCTGGACATAGGAATATGTGGATAAGTGTTATTTCTACATCAGGACAATTTTTACATGTCCTATAAGTTCTGTTGCCATCTGGATGTCTTTTCATAGGAGTAGAGAAGTCCGACTATTCATCCTTGCAATCCCCCTTGAACCCTTGAAATATTCGACCAAATTCCGGTCAGTTTCAAAGATTTCTAACGTGGAAACGGCATCCATTTTCAAATATTTAAACATAACCGGTATCTCTCTACTTCTTTTATTTCCAATATATTGACAATCAGACAAGTAAGCTCTGTTTGAATGTATTGAGAGCTTTACATCTAATCTCTTTCGAACGACTAGAAATGATTTTACCTGGAAAATTGTCAAAATGATTCAAAGTTGTGCGAAAAACACTTTATCTGCATGGGTGAACCACTTAGCAAATATTATCCTATTTGAAATGATGTTTAGGAGAGAGTTTATAATGGGATTGAAATTTGTATTCTATTAATTCTTTTCAATATACGGAAGGAATGTTTGTCCTATTGTTGTTCCCTTTATTGAGGAAAATTCGCTTTGAATAATCCATTCATCACAGTATCGGAGAAAACACAGGTGAAATTGAGAATGTCTACTAAACTTTCTAAAGCCTGAAATAATTGTTTGTTTTGTAGACACTTTACACACTTAGTTGAGTTGAATAAATTTAATGGAATATAATAATGTTATATCTTATCCTTTACGAGGAAGCTCATCTTGTGAATACAATAGACAATAAACTAAAACAATGTTTGTCAAATACAAAAAAAGATCTAGATTCTGGAACAAAAATTGTTGTTGTTGTTATCGTGTCCAATGAAGAGCCTTAGGTGTCCTCATGCCTCTCTATCACAGCAGTCGCAATGTCCACTATTTTGGGTGTGTAAAGCTTCTGCTCTGTGACCATTTCAATTTGCTCTTCGTTGGAAAATAAGTGCCGTTTCCACGTTAGTCACCTTGGACCAGAATTTGGTCAAATATTCCAAGGATCCAGGGGTGTGGTCGGACTCCCCCCCCCCCCCCCAGATAATTGTCTATAGTTGATTATGTTTAAATGACAATATCTTGAGCTTCAAAAATATTTTACATAAGGAATGAATTTATTCAATCACGAATGCTTATTTTTCTTACAAATCAAATGTATACTGTCCTTACTGCGATTAAAAATATTGGAAAGGCCTGGCTCATCAGTTGTAAACCCCTTTCAGCGGTTTCGACAATATAATTTACCAGAACGCTTTTTATAGCTCATATACGGTATTGGATGATTCTGCTCATATTTGCTATATACTCAAGGATAAAATCTCAGAAATGGTATTTAGGCAAACTATGGACAAAAGCTTTTAGGACAGTAGAATTACATATACATATTTCAATTGAGCAATGCTCTTGAGCAAACAATTAGGACAAGGCCAGTTAGGCATAATCACCACCCATTTCTGTACAAACAATTGTATCTCTAAAACGAAAATTAAAATTATACCGCGAATGTTTCTTTTAAAAATCGAAATTTATTTTCAAAGAGAAATAGCGACATTTCTAACTTTGAGGATGAGGTATGGAAAGGTGAAACATGAAGAGTAATGGAGAACGGAAAAATAAAAAGTGTCCAGGGGCGGGATTCGAACCCACACCCTTCTGCTTACCGGGCAGGTGCCTTGTCCACTCGGCTACCCTGGACGTATTTTTCCGTTCATAACTTATATTTAAAGTAACATTTAAAATACAATATAACGCGGCTGATGATTGTAAAACGAAAATTAAAATTATACCGGGAATGTTTCTTTTAAAAATCGAAATTTATTTTCAAAGAGAAATAGCGACATTTCTAACTTTGAGGATGAGGTATGGAAAGGTGAAACATGAAGAGTAATGGAGAACGGAAAAAATATTTTTCCGTTCTCCATTACTCTTCATGTTTCACCTTTCCATACCTCATCCTCAAAGTTAGAAATGTCGCTATTTCTCTTTGAAAATAAATTTCGATTTTTAAAAGAAACATTCGCGGTATAATTTTAATTTTCGTTTTACAATCATCAGCCGCGTTATATTGTATTTTAAATTGTATCTCTATTTTATATTTTTCGGCCTTATATCGCATAAAATTGAAGTATTAAAAATTTTAACCAAACTCCTCAATAAAATCAAGAACTAACGAATTAAAATAGTATATGAAACCCTCAACAAAATATAGAATATATCTCACTGAATTTAGATCTAAGCACAGCTATATAAGCCTAATCTGAAACATCTCCAAATGACTTATTTTCCAATAGCAAGTATACCACTCACTTCTTCATCCATATCATAGCCCGAACTCTTATAAAAGAGAATCCGCCTATTTTAAACTGATCCCCAAACTAAGGAATAGAATTGAGAAACAATATATTTTACAAATGAGAACACCAAAACGCGAATGTTTTTTTTTTTCTCAAATAAATCAAACTTCAACTATCCTAAAAGCTTATGTCCATAGTTTTCTTTAATACCATTTATAGGATCTCACCCTTCAGTGTTACATATGGAAGCAGAATGATCCAATACAGTATTAGAGATCTAAAGAAATGGTCTGATATATTAAATTGGTGAAACCGCTGGGAGGGTTTACTACCAATGTTCCAAGCCTTCCCAATATTTTTTATCGCAGTAAGGACAGTAGAAGTTTAATTTAATTGTGGAAAAAAAATCGTGTTTTGGTGTGCTTATTTGTATTATATAGATGGTGCGTTATTGCTATGTAAATATTAAACAATATATATATATATTTTTTAGCAAACTAAAGATAAAAAGACTTTAAAAAACCTGATATACAAGATTACTTTGAGAGCTGCAAATCCCTTACAGAGGCGAAACTTCAGGTAGCATACACAAAAGAATCAAGGAGTATAAATAAAATATAGCTGAAATGTACCAAATAACCAACTTGTACCAACATTATTTATTCATAGACCTTCTTCCGAACTTTGGATCTTCCTAAATATTACATTCAGGTATCATAAACAAAATTCAAAAACTTACTATAGAGTGATAGGCCTCAAAATTTATCAAAAATATTTCCTCAATTAATATGTATTTAGATATTTCCAAGGCCAGTATTTAGTATTCAATAATAGCCATTTAAAGTGAGAATATTTCCATATAGTTACAGTAAATTTCCATCGTTATACATATTAACAGACAAATAATAATATTATTATTAAACTCGCGAAACCGCTGGAAGGGTTAGCCACTGATGAGGCAGGCCCTCTAATTATTTTTATCATTGCAGTAAGGGCAGTATAAATTCAATTTATAAAAAAAAATAATAATAATAATCATAGGCGTCGAAAAGAGTTCAAATTTCTTAAAACAGATGGCGCGATATAATGCATCGTAATAATATTTATTTTATTTCAATTTAAAGCGCTATTTTCTCTTAGGGACACTTGCGGTGTTAGTGAAAAACACAAACATCTACGATAAAGAGAAACAATAAAATAATTATAAATCCAATATATGCATCTTTGTTGAATATATATATATAAATATATACAATTTATCTAAATATTTTTATATTATATAAACATATTATTAAAAAAAAAAACTATCCTTATAATCTGATAATATATATAATACGCAATAAAATTTATATACAGAAATATAACACCATATTTCAATATCTTTTATGTAGACAATTTATCCGAGTATTTTCATATTATATCAACATATTATTGTGAAAATAAACATACTTTTAAAATAAAATAAAACATTATAAAATAGAAACATATCAAGGTATAAAAATGATTCAAAGAATGAATAAATCGTGATATAAAATAGTTTGGAATATATATTTATCAGAAGACAGGGTTGGGAAGACAAAAATCCCCGAGAGTCGTCTGTCTGAATATTAAGCAGTAGCAGCCGATCCTCTAATTCCTTGATCATATTCACCATGGTACTACGTGATGTATTGCCACCTTACTTATCAATTAATATAGGAAAGATATTTTCTAGGAGTTCCCTAGGGTAGAAGATACTTAGAAATTCCATCCGTGTCTCTACTCCCGGACTACAATCTTTCAAAGAGAAAATTGTTGTCTCAGCTCCTATATAGAGTGGAATACCGAATTCTACAATATATACCTTGTTAATATTATTAATTATTATAACTATTTTAAACTATAAATGTTTAATCGAACTATAGAAATTAAATAAAATTTCTTTTTTAAACCATAAATATTCTACAGTTTCTATTGTAACTTTAAAAATCACCTCGCTTGTCAAAATTAACGACAAAATCTTAACGCCATCTATTAACAGTCTTTGCAAACTTATGCCAAATCTGGCAATGTGGCTTCATCACCGACCTAAGTCTGCTAGTTTGTAGAGACGGTCAATATATGGCGCCTAGGTTTTGCGTCTATTTTGATGGAAAAGGCGTCCTTATTCTCATAGAAGATTATCTCACCACTCACTTCGTTAAGTTTTTTGTCTAGGAATGTGTATATTTTAGAAGAAAAGTAGCGTTAAAAATCTGTTAATACTTTTTATTATTCGGAGATAGAGAACATTAAGTTAATTATGTCATTTTAGATACTTTATGATAAAGGGTGTTCCTGGATCTGTAAAGAAAAAAACAAAACATTTTTTTTTTTTGCAAAATATTTCGAGAGATTGTTATTATTTATCAATTTATTGCAGAATAAACTTGATTTACAAATTCTTGTAGATCACATGTGTGAATTTGTAAATTAGGTTTACAGTGCAATAAATTGATAAAGAAAGAGTAATCTTTCGAAATATTTTGAGAAAAAAATTTGTTTTTTCTTTACAGATCCAGGTACACCCTTTTATATAAACTTATTCGATGGAGATCGCCTTTTGACTCAAATTATTTTCAAAATTCGAAACTATTATAAACGTGTATGATTCTTTTTAAAAATATAAACAATTTCTACTGTCCTTACTTCAATGTAAAAATTAATGGGAGGGCCTGGCTCATCAGTGGTGAACCATCCCAGCGGTTTCGCCAGTTTTCTATCATACCGCTGTTATATTGCATTTTAGGATCTTCCATAATAGTGATACTGATGCTAGACTCTTGGAATGGGTATTTTAGATGAACTATGGACATAAGCTTTGAGGACAGCATTAATTTTTCCATTGCCGTAAGGAAAGTAGAAATTGTTTATTTTTAAAAAGAATCATCCCCGTCTATAATAGTTTCTAATTTTGATAACAGATAACAGCGCGATTTTAGATAATTTTTTGTGGTAATACTTTAATCCGAAAATTCACAATTTTTACATCAATTAGCTACTATCTACTCATGGCATGTGAGGAATTCATGTGTTTCAGTAAGGATGTTTATTCGTCTAACTAGGCTGTTTGGAAATAAACATTGTTATCTGTCTGGCCATTATAAGTATTTGACTGTTTGTCATTGGACATAGGACAACCCCGTTGATATAGTTTGAAACGAAAAGACTGAAGGGAGGTCTTTCATTTCTTCAGTAAATACATTCGTTATAATCTATTGATTTTGTATTTTCTCTCATAAATGTTGAAGAACAGCCATGACAGAAAGCTTTTAGAGAATAAACGCTTCCCCATAGTCTTTTGTTGTATCTGTGAATTGACTGCTTGTGTGAATTGAGCCTACAGGGAAAATACAACATTGGTATTTTCATATGTATTTTTTAATTTATTAATAAACCAGGCACGATATTGAAATATTTACGCCTAATACAGAGAAAAGAAAACAACAAACATATTAGAACTTAGAATTAAATATTTACAAATTACATGTATTATTCGACAGAGTTCATAAATTTTATATAGACAAAGTGGCCGAGTTAAAATAGATCATTCAAATCAGGGAACAAACGATGTCTCACTTCTGTAAAGTTCGGACAGTCGTAGATCTGGCGAAGAGCAGTTTGTTCAGTTTCTCCACAGGAACAATGTGGTGTTTATAATAGACCTGTTTCATGTAAGTATTTCTATAATTTTCCGTGTGATGTGAGATATTGAGTGACTAAAACTAGTATGAAATTGGTTTAGAAAAATAGTGCGAATTATATAATTTTGCATATGTCTAGTAACGTAATATATCAAAGATTTAAAAGTATATATCTTATATATAGACTAATGATATATTTGTCTACTAGAACGCCAGTTTAATAATTATGATAAAGGTTGAAAATATTGTTCAAATATGAAAGAGAGATGACAAGAGACGACAGAGAGTGGCTGCTTTGACTTATCAACAAGTTTGCATAAATATATTCGTCTGTTTACTTATTGATACTTAATTAGTATTGATTTTATTTTCTTTTTGGGTCTCTGGAACATTATTTTATAAGACAAGATAATATAGCACTTTTGCTGTTACTGTTATATGTATAACAAAGATAGTATTATGATGCATTAGCGCGCCATCTGATATAAAAATTCGGAACTATTATAGACGCGTTTGATTCTTTTTAAAATTAAACGATTTCTACTTCCCTTACTGCAATGGAAAAATTAATGGGAGGGCCTGGTTTATCAATGGTGATATTAGATATTAGAAATATAGTATTAATTAGATTTCCTTTCTGAATATAAAAAAATGACTCAAAACATATAGTTTTATTCATTGAGAGATGGCGATGTATTATTATATTTTATGTTTTATGTTGTATGTATCATTAGTTTATGATTTTTACTTCGTAAAATGAATAAATATATATATGGTAATTCAAACCAACAGCCCCATATTGTATAATACTTATAACAAGATTTTCATTTTGTATAATATAAACACATCTTCAAATGATTATATGCATGATTGACATGGGTCATTACATCACCATATGTAATGTACTTTTTACAAACTGAGGATAAATAAATAAAACTCTGTAATAGATTAAAAGTCGAGCTAAAGCAAGAGATTGAGATGGAAGTCAAACAACATCTAAAGATAGCAAGATCATAGGGCGGCGCCAGTGTACAATTTCGCTTCCGATCCACGCTCTTGTTGCATCTGCTGAAATTCAATACTTCCTCTCTCGGCAAAGATATATAAGCCCTCCGCCCTAGCCAAAAATATAGTCACTTGATAGCCACTTCACCTTCAGCGCGAGCCCTTGTCGTTTGTACCCCAGGTCCACCTCATCGACCATGTAGAACAGTAAGAACTCTTCTATCTCCATCTTGCTCCTAGCTTGACTTCTATCTGTTCACGAAACTTTCCTAGTCCAACTCTGTCTTCGTTTTATTTTGTGTGACATTCCCAAGCTTTCCACTCTGCCTCGACCACGACTTCCTGTACTCTGTGAGAACTGTTAAAGGTCTTCCAAGTTGCAGAGAGGTACTGGAAAACTCTCCACATCCTGACTATTCCTCTCGGGCAACACAGTATAGCGAGAATCGACAGGATCTCACACCATAGATTAAGTCGACTGGAAACCTCACCACATATATATTTATATTGTATTTTTCATATATAGTTATGCCTAAAATAATTCGCCAAATATTCTAATTGTCTGACATATAAATTCATATACAAAACTTTAGGAAGTTTAATTGCTATTCACATGTGTAGACATGTGGTGTACTTACAGTAAAAGCAGTCGCCCATATCTACCCTCCATGATTATAATGGCCTGTTCTACGTGTACTAGGGATAAGAAAAAAAACGAAGTTTAACCCTATTATAGAGCTACCATTATTAGCATTTATTTTAATAATTATTTTTCATTAGTGATATATTTCTTAACGTGTATAGATTTATAATGGTATAAAATATTATTTAACAGAAAAATGGTTATCATTACACCGGGATATATTAGAATCTAGTGAGAAGAGAATTGTATTGCTTGAATATTCTGATATTCTGTCAAACTGTCCTTTAAAGAAAGTTTGTTAGAAACACTACGAATATCAAAGAAGTTCTGTTAGATATTCTAGTCAGACGACGAGAGAACTTTGTTTCCAATCGCTACTAATAGTCTTCTGCTTTCATTGATTTGTCGTCTGGAGTTTTGACAGAACTCTCAAAGAAGGTTGTCGAGTCGGATGCAAATTTATCTATAAGTAACTTTGTTGCTAGAGTTACTTTGTTATTTGGAATATTTTATATATACATTACACTGTGTGAGTTATATAAAGGACTTTCTAAAAGCGCTAGTATTTCTGAGAGATTTAAAATTTCTTAGGTAGTTCAGATGTAGCCTTATGCTGTGAAAACTTTAAAACAAACACCGACACTTTTAGTCAGTACTATTATAAACTGCTTTATAACACAAACATTTTTTTTTGTTTTCAGCTGATTCATAAAATAATATATTTTAATGAAGCCGTTCTGTACTAGTGAGAGAAAAATCCGACACCATGGTATCTTGGTTCAATCATTTTTTAAGACTTATGCCAAAATTGACGTTGTACCTTAATTTTAAACACAACTTCATCTTTCTGTGCAGAGGTTTTGGATCAATTAAGTACATTTCTTTTGTTAATTTTGAAAAGAATATATACCAGTCACTAACTTGGATTAACCCACATGGACGAAACTTTAAAAATTGTACATTTTATCATGTATATCGGGAACCAGGCAACAACTATGAAATATATCACAGTGACCTTTATTAAAGACACAAGAGATTATCAAGTTTGACCAGAATAGCCTCTGTCTTAGAGATTTATTCTAAATACAAAACTCTAAAACCTATGAAATAATAGAATTGTCATATTAATAGTATATATCTTTAAGGTAAATACTATAAATAACATTATTACTTTTAAATATTTTGTTTAAAAGTTATACTATTTTTTACTGTTTTTGTTTGATGTTAACTTTGACTGTGTATATGTATATTATTTTAAAAAATCTGCTGATATTTAGACAGAGAATTATTGATCATTTGCTTGATACCCAATTTTCTTAGGTTGCTCAAGGATACATGAGTATATTTGTGATATTGTTTTGCAGCCGTATATACAGTCAATAGATGAAAATAAAATATAGTTTTTAAAAAATAAATATTTGCATATATAGATTATATATTATGCCTCATTATATTATATTATATTATAATGTATATATACATCTATGATAAGATTTGTGTAGTACTTCGATAAAGCACAAATTACTTAAATTTTATAATTGGCCTTTGAATAAAATATATAAATAAATTAATAATAGGTTCCTTGTTCATGTTCATTTAGTAAGTAGTTAATCTCAAATTAAAAGTTGCGCAAAAATCGAAGTAATTGAGTCAATGTCATAAGTAACTTATCAAGCAATGGATTAGTATAATTATATCATATACCTGTCTAATTTCATCATTGGATCCGAGTCTCTCTAATAAATTGATTTAGAGATTTGCCGACGTTATCTTCCATACTCTGTTTAAACGTAGTTATTAGATTCCATTGTTGAATAGGCACAATATTCCACAGCTATTCAGGTAATATTCTCTCATTGTATCCATTTTGACATTGAAAATTTGTCTTTTAATAGAGGTAACTTTTTTATTTTTACATAGTTTGATAGTTAAAATTCCTATTTAGGATTCATTAAAAATAATTAATTAAGAAATTATAAATTATTTATATTATATAATTAATTACACACAATAAATTTCGTTTTGAAAATAGAGCAATCCAAAATAAATATTTAATTAAAATATATTTGATCCAATATATGCCTTTTTAATTAAAGACTAGGTTTCGATGTACAGTTTATGTTATGGAGAAATGTGGAAGCTCTGGTCCACCAATATTTTCCATGCAGTCTATTCAAAGGACTAAATATTGGAGTCCTGACGCGGTAATTTGATTCTCTTCGTTTTATAAACTAATTTCATACCAAAGTCCAAATGCTGAAGCGCTGACGCTGCATTTAGTTTTTTTTTTTCGAACTCTACCTAGGGGCAAGATATTGAAACTCTCACGTTGCAATTAGGTTCCCATGCGGCCTATACCAGAGGCCAAATTTTTAAACTCTGGCATTGCAATTAGGTTCCCATGTAGCCTAAACCAAAGGATAGATATTGTAGCCTTGGTGTTTCAAATAGGACTCCATGCGGCCTATAACAAAGGCCAAATACTTAACCCCTAGTGCTGCAGTTAAGTATCCATTGGGCTCACACTAGATATTGGAGCCTTGGCGCTATAATTAAGTTTCCATGTGTCCTATACCAAAGGCCAAATGCTGAAAAGCTGGCGCTGTATTAGGTTTCCATGCGATCTACCATAGGTATAACAAAAAGTAAAAGCTGAAGCTCCGATGTTAGGATTAAGTTTTCGTGCGACCTATACAACAACAAAAAGTCATTTTAATACCTTTTAGTCTTATACAGATTCTCAAAGCAGAAATGTTTGATACATGCAGGAAAAAAGTAATAGTACCTTAATGGTAATATGTTATTTATATACAGTAAAATGTATATAAAGACAATCAAGCTAATAAATAGATTAGTCTGGGTAAATTTGAGGAAATCGATATATTATACATCCATTTACCACGGATTCACCGCAAATGAAGATAAAAAGCAAAAGCTAATCACAATCAATATTGAGATAAGGAAATTTATACATTATAATAAAGACCTATGCCAATATCTAGATATTGAAAACCAGGCAAGGGGTGTTTGATTAAAATTTAGTTGATAGTAAAAGCTATATTTTACAGTTCTGAGGATGACTAATTTTCAAGCCACTTCAATAAGGAATTATATGTTCAAGCCTTTGCAGCGAGCCTTCAATTTAACTCTTAACAAAAGGTATATTTGACTGCACTGCGCTACCTTCTAACACTCACAAGCGGAATATAAGCATATTACTTCGCGGAAATACATAGTATTTTCTATTCAAATTCTCACATATCAATATCCGTTGAAATAAATATAAAATATTGCTTCTATATCCAAAACTACAGGTAACTCTCGATTTAATCCAAGTGCTAGGTGTTACGTTGATCCCTTTTGAACTGATCCCTATATGTTATTACAATGTGAGTAGAAAATACATGTCAAAAACGCTATTTAATAAATATATCATAACGTTATCTATTCTCTTCTCTCTCTCTTCTCTTCTCTCTCTCTCTCTCTCTCTCTCTCTGGAACCTTATTCAATATCTATATAATTAGGGAATTTATTTTCAAATTATATATTTCTAGATGGATACAGTTGTGTTTCTAATATATAAATAGATACTGCTTAAAACAAATTGAAAACAAAGTGAATTTCATTGTCATTATATAGAACATTTGATCCAAATTACAATAAGATAAATCGAAGAATATCATTTCTAAGAAAGAATCAAAGCAAAGGATATCGAGATTCTTTATTAAAGCTATATAAAATCGTCAAGATTTCGGACAATAGCGTCCTTCAACAAGCTGTAATATGAATACAAGAAGTATAATTTATTTTTTATTTTCATATTACAGTCAGCTGTAACGGCTAACGGAGCTGCGTGATTCATTATTTGAGCTCTATAAACTTGACAAGATTTTCGAACAATAGTGTCCTTCAACAGACTGTTATACGAATACAAGAAGTACACTTTAATTTCGTGGTTTCGTATTACAGTCTGTAAAAGCTAACGGGGCGACGAGATTCTTTATTTTAGCGATATAAACTCGACAAGATTTTCGGACAATAACGTCCTACAACAGGCTGTAATACTAATGCAAGAAGTACACTTTAGTTTCTGGTTTTCGTATTACATTCTGTAAAAGCTAACGACGACAATTAGTGGCTGTACAAGGCTGTAATACGAATACAAGAAGTATACTTTAGTTTCTGGTTTTGGTATTACAGTCTGCAAAAGCTAACAACGACAAGTTTTTTACTAAAGCTATATAAACTCTGCAAGATATTGGACAAAGGCGTCTTCAACAAGCAGTAATACGAATAAAATAAGTACACTTTAATTTCTTGTTTTCGTATTACAGTCTGTAGAAGCTAACGAGGCGACGAGATATTCAAACTCTCAAAATTTCGGACAATAGCGTCTTACAACTGGCTGTAATACGAATAGAAGAAGTACACTTTAGTTTCTTGTTTTCGTATTACAGTCTGTAAAAGATAACGAAGACATTATTCTTTATTTAAGCTATATAAACTTGACAAGATTTTCGAAAAATAACGTTCTTTAACAAGCAGTAATAGGAATACAAGAAGTACATTTTAGTTTCTAGCTTTCATATTACAGTCTGTAAAAGCTAACGGGACGACGATATTCTCTATTTAAGTTATATAAACTCTGCAAGATTTTGGACAAAAGCGTCTTCAACAAGCAGTAATACGAATAAAAGAAGTACACTTTAATTTATTGTTTCCGTATTACAGTCTGTAAAAGCTAACGACAAAATTATTTTCTATTTAAGTTATATGAACTCTGCAAGATTTTGGACGATAGCGTCCTACAAAAGACTGTAATACGAATACAAGAAGTACACTCTAGTTTCTTGTTTTGATATTACAGCCTTTTAAAGCTAACGAATACGATATTCTTTATTAAAGCTATATAAACTTGCCAATATTTTCGAACAATAGCGTCCTTCAATAGGCTATAATACGAATAAAAGAAGTACACGTTAATTTATTGCTTTCGTATTACAGTCTGTAAAAGCTAAAGACGAAATATTCTCTATTTAAGCTGTATAAACTCTGCAAGAATTTGGAAAAAAGCGTCTTTAACAAGCAGTAATACGAATAAAAGAAGTACACTTTAGTTTCTTGTATTCGTATTACAGTCTGTAAAAGCTAACGACGAAAATAATCTCTATTTAAGCTATATTTAACTCTGCAAGATTTTGGAAAAAAGCGTCTTTAACAAGCAGTAATACGAATAGAAGAAGTACACTTTAATTTCCTGTATTCGTATTACAGTCTGTAAAAGCTAACGACGACGAGTTTTCTTATTGAAGATATATAAACTCGTCAATCTTTCGCACAATAACGCCTTATAACAGGCTGTAATATGAATACAAGAAGTACACTTTAGTGTATTGTTTTCGTATTATAGTCGGTAAAAGCTAACGAGATTATTTATCAAAGAGATATAAACTCTGCAAGATTTCAGACAAAAGCATCCCCAACAGGCTGTAATACGAATAAAAGTAACTAAAGTGTACTTATTATATTCGTATTACATGATGAAGGACGTCGTTTAAATAAATTCTACCGAATTTATAAATTGTTATAATGAAGAATTTCGTCGCTGTTATTTTTTCCTTCTTAGAACATTTGATTATGTCATAAATGAGGTAGACGAATTCCCTTTAATATATCTAAACCTCTTGTGTTTACAAATATGTAATGCCTCGATAAAGGTTGGCGTTCAGCCAGGTGAAATTTTGGCAAATAAATCTTTTATTCTCTCTCAATCCAATATACCAGGTCTATTAGTATGAAACGCGAACATTTTCAGTGAATTCAAAAGTTCACCAATTCCATACAAAAAATATTTTTTTTTATTCAAAGTAAATGCCCTGATTAGCTATACACTCGGACCACCTTTCAGGCAATTTTCAAATTCCTTGTCTGAAAAATTCTATTCCTTTTGAGTCGAACCAGTCAACAAGCCATTTTTGGAGTATGTCTGAGTTTCAAAATTCCTGGTTTTTTAGGGCGTGTCTTAAAGATGTGAAAAGGTGGTAGTCCGACGGCGCTAAGTCTGGTGAGTACGGCGGGTGGGGTAAGAGTTCCCAGCCCAAGTCTTTTATGGTGTTTTTGACCACCGTAACATTGTGGGCTGGAGCGTTGTCATGCTGCAGTATGAGCTTGTTGTGCTTTTCACGCCATTCCGGTCTTTTTTCATTCAACGCCTCTCTCAAACTGTGCATTTGTTGTTCGTAGCGACTAGTATTGACAGTTTCGCCAGATTTCAGGAGCTCGAAATATACTACGCCGGTCTGGTCCCACCATACGCAAAGCATTGCCTTTTTTCCGAAGCGATTGGGCCTAGGCGTCTGTTTTGGAAATTGCCCGGGCAATTAATTATTTATATTGCTTGATTTATTAAAAGGCATATTTAATATACAAATATCAATTTCAAATTTACAACGCTTCTATTAATCGAACTATATATATATATATATATATATATATATATATATATATATATATATATATATATATATATGTTATATAAAGGTATTATTTAAAATGTTATATTAAGATATTATTTAAAATGTTAAGATATTGATTTATTTAAAAATATATTTCATAGATAAAATACTGCTAAATCGACCGCCAGAGGTCACTCTTCCCATATAAAAACTCGTTGTTGTTCTATCCTCGTTGGCCGACCCAAAACATTTGTACATTATGTAAATAAGCTTTTCTTTTTTTATTCTTACGCCTTAAGCCAGGCAGTACCTTTTACCAAATTATGTTGTTATATATTCCTTAAGCACAATAAAAGCAATTACTGATCAAAACCATTTTTATTATTTTACTTTCAAGAAGATTCATGCCACGACTGCACCACCATAGCATAATCATCAATATGATCCAAAACAACAGTAATCTTATCTTTTTTTTTTTATTTATATAATATTTATATATATATATATATACATGTCATGTGTTTAATTATTAAACAGGGATCCATAGGGTTCACTACTGATGGTACAAGCCGTCCCTAAATATCTCCATCGTTGTAAAGACAGTATAAATTTGTATTTTCAAAATTCGAAACTATTATAGACGCGTATGATTATTTTTCAAAATTAAACCATTTCTACTGCCCTTACTGCAATGGAAAAATTAATGGGAGGACCTGGCTCATCAGTAGTTCATTTTCAAAAAGAATCATACGCGTCTATAATAGTTTAGAATTTTGATAACAGATGGCGCGCTAATGCATCATAAATTTGTATTTATTTGAAGAATAAATATTCATACTTAATGACCCTAATTTCCATATATGAACAAGGCGTCATTCACCTGTCTGAATACAGAATGGCTGAATATATATAAATATAAGTGTGTGAAAAATAATAAAAAACAAATAACTAAAAAGGTCAGGTGTTGATATTAAAAACAAAGAAGTCATATCCTGACCACGATCACATGTGCCTTTTAGATGGCAGAGCGTTTGTTTGTTATCTGTACCACTAGATTGCTCTCTGCAATCTAAAAATCACATATGCTCGTGGTCAGGATATGCCTTCTTTGTTTTTAATATATATATAACATAAAACGTATATATATATATATATATGTTATATAGAGGTATTATTTAAAATTTTATATTAAAATATTATTTTATTTGAAAATATATTTCATAGATATACAAATATTCTGTTAAATCGACCGCCAGAGGTCACGCTTTGCATATAAAAACTAATTGTTGTTTTACCCCGTTGGCCGGCTAAAACCTTTGTACATTATGTAAATAATCTTTTGTTTTCCTTATTCTACTCGCCTTAAGCCAGGCAGTGCTTTTACCAAATTATGTTTATTATATAATCCTAAATCTCAATTGAAACAATCTCATATCAAAACTATTATCATTATTTTACTTTTCAAGATTATAGCCACGACTGCATCACCAATACCATATATTACTAAAAGGAACCAGCAAATAACTAACATAGTATAATCCTCAAGATAATTAAATACAAGCAGAAAATCATCTCTTTCTTTATATAAGATATATATATATATAATATTTGTAGCGGCCTGGTGTAAATATTATTCAATAATGAGAAAGCCAATCGTTTCCTTTTTATATCATTCTTTAGTTAAGTAAATGTAGAAATTTTGTTTTGAAAATAACAGAATAATTATCTCTAATAATTATTATAATTTCAAAATTCCAAATTTTGATACTTCCAATCATTTAAATTAAATCTGTGGTATGTTAAAGGAAATCTATCAAATCGAATAAGTCGATAGGAATTAAAATGTAGGTAGGAAAAGAGAGCATACCGTAAAATTCAATATGACATTCTAACAGAAAGTTACCATTCACAAAATGTCATCTCTCAAGCCAAAATCCAAACTATCTAAACTCCACCAGAGTACATGTTATATGATTTATTACCTTTTTATATAACTTTTATTCAGCAATTAATAACGGTGCGCGAAAAAATTGTTTTGGGATTCAGGGAAGTTTGTATAGTCAAATTTATTACAAAAGAAAAATGGCTGGCATGAGGACATTAATTACTATTCAAGGAAGAGATTGTTGAAGTAATTCATCACAGGAATGGATTTGGAATCCTTCAGCACCTATTTCTAACTCATTAATCCACTCCTAAATACCTAATTGATTAATTAACATATCCGGTTACAGTTCAAATTTACCTTATTAGCTTCCATATACATGCCATAAAAGAATAAAAATTCGAAGTTTTGTTTATATGACTTTTCTATTTTATTTACATATTAAATTAATATTTTATATTAGTCATATCTTTTCCGAACTGTGAATTGCATAAATATTTTTCGACTTCAATATTATTATCGCTATCTAATTTTTTAATTATATTATCACTGAATAATTATTTTAAATATTCTGTGGTATATCATCATAAATATTTGCATAGTCATCACCCCTTACCATTCTTGTATATTATTAATTGTAAATAAATTCTTAGCAATAGTTTGCATTTTATAAATAAATTATTTTTACTTCAACTTTTGTTATACTCGTTATCACTACCGTGACAACTGGTGGAGAAGCTGGAATATTCCCTCGACGCCCAAGCCGTTAGAAGAAGCCGAAGACTACAAGGACTAGAACCTCAAGAAAACATCGCTATGATCAAGCAAGAGACACAGACAAAAATGGGTGAGTACCATTTTCAACCTTTTAGAAACCCTTCTATTTTTACTGGAGAACGCAACCAGAATCCAGAAAAAATGGTTGAAAGAATTTCATCGCGTCGCTCGCTACAACTGCTGGGATGATTCAATGTGCCTCGCAAATGTTTATTTTTTCCTCCAAGGAACAGCGCACAGATGGTACGAAAATGTTGAAGAGAAAATTAATTCATGGTATATTTTTGTGAAAATGTTTTCTCAGAATTTCGGACATCATGTCACCCAAAAAGATCAACTCGCAGAGAACTTCAAAACTCGAGCTCAGGGGAAGGAGGAGACCAGTGATTCTTACATTCAAGATGTTCTCCATCTGTGCAGAGAAGTGAATCCGGCTATGATGGAAAATGAAATAGTTGCACACTTGACGAAAGGAATATCGGAGGAGATATATCAGTTAATCATCATTTTAGACATTGCAAGTATCGATGAGTTCATCAAATGGTGCCGAAAAATCGAGGCTTCAAATAAAAAACGTGTAAAAAACGTGTAGTATTCGACAGACTACCGAATGTTGCCGCCATCGATTCAGCAGACTCTGAATCAATGGAAGACTTAATCCGACGCATCGTGCGTGAAGAAGTTCATCGCGCACTAAATCCGGAGTCAACTACCCCTGAACCATCTTCTCCGAAAGAAATTATCCGAGAAGAGATTGAAAAAAACGTAGTTGCAATTTCGAAGCCTATTCAAAGGCCTCCGCCACGACAGTCGTACCCCAACCAAACACGTACATTCAATCAGGTTCCACGACGTCAGTACCCTACCCAAACGCCCATATATAACCAGACGCCACCACAACGAAGAACGGATGAATGGAGGACGCATGACAACATCCCAATATGTTTTAATTGCGGCCGCCCAGGCCATGTTAAGCGATATTGTAGAGAACGCCGACAATGGACGCAGAGACCCGAAGGACATGCATCAAGCACCCAAGAACCTCAAATGGGTAACCACCAAGCCATAAGAAGCCAAATCTACCGCAGACAATCGCCGTATCCAAACAGAGGAAGATCCCCAAGACGCCAGTCTATTTCCCCAGGCCGCCATACAAGCCAATCCCCACGCCGCTACAATCTAGAAAAAAACTAAGCGTCGCGTCTTCTTTCGAGGGGGAAGCCGCGGGTGTGAAAAACCCTCCATCGTCGACAGCCGCTAAATTACAACAAAATTATGTCGAAATCATCATTGATGACATTGCATTTTCTGCTCTGGTCGATTCAGGTTCCTCTTTTTCAGTTATCTCAGATGGATTAAGACGACAATTAAAAAAGACCATGTTCAAGGATAGCGGAATGACTCTGAAAGTGGCTGATGGCAAGAATGTTACATCGATCGGCCGATGTACAATCAGCTTGAGCATCAATGGATTGGAACAGCCGCTTGAGTTTATCGTCCTCCCTAATAGTAACGCAAGTATTATCCTCGGATGGGATTTCCTAGAGGCATCAAATGCCGTGATTGATTGTGGACGCGCCGAAATCAGATTGGAAGAGGCCAAAGATGTATTAAATTCACCAGCTTCCATGGGAAAGGTTGTGGCTAGCAGAAGCGTCGTAATCCCAGCCGAATCTACCAAACTAATAAATGTTAGGCAAAATCAGGTACTTTTTGAACCTTCTAAAAAGGTATTAATAGGAAAGGGGTTAACACTTCCCTGTGCATTATTCAGGCTTTCCCATAATAAAGGAAAGCTTTGGATCGTAAATTCTAGCACCACAGCTCAAATAGTCCCCAAGGGAATGTGCCTAGGAAAAATTCAAAGGGTTGAAGAAAATAACTTGACGGCTATTTCAGAATGTTCTGAATTTAATAAGGAGGCGAATAATGCGAATCATGCCAGTCATGCTGATAAAAGTGACTTTAAATTTTTACAAAATTTAATTAGTGATGATTTATCAGAAGAGCAGCAGTCTCAAATCTTATCAATTTCAAAACGATATGATAAAATATTTGATAAAAATAATGAACCAGTAAAGCAAACTTCAGTAACCAAACATAAAATTGAAACTGGAAACCATCAGCCTATTAAGCATAGACCATATCGAGTCTCCCCTACAGAACGCCAAGCAATCCAAACGGAAGTGGACAAAATGCTAGACGCCGAGATTATACGTCATTCAGAAAGTCCATGGTAATCGCCGGTTATTTTAGTGAAGAAGAAGGATGGTAACTGGCGTTTCTGAGTGGATTACAGACGACTAAACAAAGTTACTAAAAAAAGACGTTTACCCACTACCCCGAATCGATGATACACTTGACTCTCTGAAAGGAGCTAAATTTTATTCATCAATGGACCTTCGTTCAGGATATTGGCAAATAGAAGTCGACGAAGCAGATAGAGAAAAAACTGCCTTCATTACCCCTGATGGACTCTACGAATTCCCAGTCATGCCCTTTGGCCTGTGCAATGCCCCTGCAACATTCGAGCGCATGATGGACAAGATATTGAAAGGCCTGAAATGGACGATGGCCCTCTGTTATTTAGACGACATCGTGGTGTATTCCAAATCGTTCAACGAACATTTACACCGGCTTGAAATCATACTACAATGTCTCGACAAAGCCGAGCTACGCCTCAACTCAAAAAAGTGCCTTTTCGGAACCAAACGAATAAGAGTGGACACCTCGTCGATAGTAAAGGTATTTATCCCGATCCAGAAAAGATTGAAGCTATCGCTAAGTTTCCGACCCCAAACTCTATAACAGATGCGAGAAGCTTCATTGGCCTATGTTCCTATTATCGTAGATTTATGGAAAATTTTGCTGAGAAAGCTGCTCCTTTACATGAAGTACTCAAAAAAGATAATAAATTCACGTGGAACTCTGACCAACAGGATGCTTTTGATTCCTTGAAAAAAGCATTGATGTCTGAACCTGTTCTTGCCTATTTCGAAGAACAACTGCCAACCGAGCTCCATACTGACGCCAGCGGTTATGGAATTGGAGCTGTCCTCGTACAGTTAAACGATGGGAAAGAGCGGCCAGTTGGTTATGCTTCAAGAACTTTATCTAAGGCGGAGAAGAATTACTCAACAACGGAAAGAGAATGCTTGGCCGCAATATGGGCCATCAACAAATTTCGACCGTACCTTTTTGGTCGTGAGTTTGTCATCGTTACTGACCACCACGCTCTTTGCTGGTTATCTAACCTGAAGGACCCGACAGGAAGACTAGCAAGATGGGCTTTAAAACTCCAAGAATACAATGTAACGGTTGTTTATAAAAGTGGACGCAAACACCAAGATGCCGACTTTCTTTCTCGAAATCCTCTCCAACTTGAATCGGAAGAAGCATACAATGATGAGGATGATGATATACCCTCAATAACTGCTCTGACGTGCTTCGAGGCTGAAAAAAGAAAAGACCCTAAAATTAGTAAATTGATAGAGGAAACAGAAAGATTTGGTGCCGAATCGAAAGGTTATGAAATGTTAAAAGGAACCTTATACAAAAAGAATTTCGACCCCCTGGGAAACCAACACCTTTTAGTTATTCCCAAGCACTTACGCTTAGAACTACTGAAAAGTTTACATGACGCTCCCACAGCAGGTCATCTTGGATTTTCGAAGACATATGAGAGAGTTAAAAACAAATATTTCTGGCCAGGACTTCTCCGGGACATACGGAAGTATGTCGCTCATTGTAAAGAGTGCCAAAGAAAGAAACAATCAACTCAAAAGCCACCTGGACTACTTAAAGCCATACCTCCTGCAACCTCCCCTTTTCAAAGAGTTGGAATGGACCTCCTTGGAAGATTTCCCAAGTCTGATACTGGTAATAAATGGATCATAGTCTGTACTGACTATCTTACTCGATTTGCCGTTACTAAAGCCTTACCCACAGGGGAAGCAAAGGAAGCAGCCAAGTTCTTAATGGAAGATGTTGTTCTCAAGCACGGAGCCCCCAGAGAAATCATCACGGACCGAGGACGAGTATTCCAATCCAAGTTGATTGCGGAACTCACCAATCAATGCTCGTCGATACATCGGTTCACGACAGCGTATCATCCCCAGACGAATGGACTGACGGAGAGGTTAAACAAAACCTTAGCCAACATGATCGCTATGTATGTAAGTGTTGAACAGAAGGACTGGGACGTAATCCTGCCCTACGTCACGTTCGCCTACAACACCGCAAAACAAGATACGACAGGTTTTACCCCTTTTAAACTGATTCATGGACGCGAAGTCGAAACAGCTGTAGACACTCTTTTCCCAAATCCGCATGAAGATCTCCAAGAGGATTACAGTCAGAAGATTGCCTCACGAGTCGAAGAGACTAGGCAGCTAGCAAGATTAGAAACCTTGAAAGCCCAAGAAAAGGACAAGGCTAGATATGACTCAAAGCACGAGGCAATGGATTACAACGTTGGTGACCTGGTATGGATTTTCATACCGATAAGAAAGGTGGGACTCTCAGAAAAACTAATGAAAAGGTACTTCGGGCCATACAGGGTTACTCGGAAACTCTCTGACGTGACCTTCGAAGTTGAACCTGTGGACCAACCAACCAGGAGACGCCAAACAAGAGACCTGGTCCATGTACTGAGAATGAAACCCTACCATGACCCTGAGGACCAAGCTGATCTGTTCAAGTGATAATTACAGCGGGACGCTGTTTATCTAGGAAGGGGGCAATATCACTGAATAATTATTTTAAATATTCTGTGGTATATCATCATAAATATTTGCATAGTCATCACCCCTTACCATTCTTGTATATTATTACTTGTAAATAAATTCTTAGCAATAGTTTGCATTTTATAAATAAATTATTTTTACTTCAACTTTTGTTATACTCGTTATCACTACCGTGACAATATTTATTAATTTTCTTTTCTCCATCTATTATTCTTTATTTCTAAATATAATAGGTGTCATATTCTCATATCTGTGAGTATCTGATGATATAGAATTTGTGTTCATTCAAATAAAGAGTTGAGAGCCCTTTTATTTTTGTTTTACATACCTTTTATCATGCATATCGGGATTCAGACAATAACTTTGGAAGTTATTTGATACACAGTAACCTTTATTAAAGATACACGAGAGAACCAAGTAGAAATAAAATTACCAATGTCTCCTTCAAAAAAAAAAAATATATATATATATATTATATAATCTAAAAACTCAAATATTTCTATATTTTAAAAAATATATATTTTATTTTATTCATTGATAATTTTACTTTTGTTATCATCGTTTTTATAAAGACTTTCAGTTTTGTTGTATAGTTTTTGTTGTAATTATGCGTAGTTAATATATCTATCCTTTTAAATCACTAATATAGGATTAACTTTATAAATTCTATATAATGTGAAAATAACTAATGTGTAATCTTTCCTCAAGTAATTGAAAATAAAAGCTACTTGACGGTAAATAATTATCTTTTTTTTTATCACGACTGCACCTCAACCCTTTATCTTATCGATCCTTTGTCTTATCAAGCCTTATCTAACAACAACAAAAAATATTCATAACATATATATATATATATATATTTATATGAAAATATAGTACGAATGTGATATTGTACTGGGATAAGGTGCATAAATTTAGGAAAAAAAAGATTGTCCTTATCGTGCAACTGAATGTTGCTGATGGCTTGCGCCATATACTCGTATATCAAATATTCTCGTTGATTTTTATTTATTCCAGAATTGGTCAAATACCCATTCTTGTTTAATCAAGAAAAGCTAACCACGGACGCGTTTCGGGCTGTTGACCCTCATCAGCGTTCTATATATTTATATATATAGAAGAATAGCAATTTCAAAGACTTTACACTTTATTAAGTTTTGGCAATGAGTATAATAAAATTCCGCTATATATTACTTGTTACGCATGTATAAATGTAGTAATTTATATTTTAGTTATAAAAAAGTTAGATGAATAAATAATATAACGAAATAGAGATTATTAATAAATTTATTTAAATTATTAATGTGTGCCACGTTCGGGGGTAACACGATAATTCATGCAATAAAGGTGTTGAAATGACAATTCTCTCAGATTTCTAAATATTGTTGCATCATGATTAATGCGCGTATTTTAAAAATTATTTATAATATTATTTTTAATATATTTAAAATTTAAATTATATATTTATTTATTTTATAAAACAGATTATTACTATAAAATATTATGTACTATAAAACATTTGTATTTTGATACACTAAAATACCCCACCTGCTTTAAACTTTGATATGATAAATAAAGAGATATTCTAGGTGCTACCTAAATATATAGTTGTCTTATTATTGACTGGTTTAACCTTGCAAAATGGTTGAGACACGTTCTGGAAAGATGCAAGACACGTCTTTATGGAACAGAAGACCCTCGCCCATGGATTGAGTCCCTTGAAGAAATTGGCTTCCTGTACCATTGGGCAGAATATATTATTTCTCGCTATGTAGCCATGAACATGATTGGTAGCGCCAAAACCTGGCTGGACCTACACAAGATAAGTTTTACCAGCTGGGAACATTTCAAGAGCCGCCTAATTCAGGATTTTGCCTCAGACGCCAACAAAGAAGAAATGAAGATGAGGCTGAACAGAATGCAGCAGTGGAATGAACCTGCAATCAGGTTTGCAGAGGATATCCTGGTTCTGTGCAACAAGGTCGACCCCCAAATGGAAGAAGAGAATAAAATAAATTGGGTTATTGGAGGGTTAAAGAAAGAATACTCTTTTGCCCTCTACTTAAACCCTCCTAAGAATACCAACGAACTCCTATGATTGTGTAAAAAGATGGATTTGTTTGAAAATAATTATCAAGAACGTATAGAAAAATCAAAGGCTCTATATAATGGACCTCGCTCTCCTCGTTCCCATCATCAAGAGAAATGGAAGAACGCTCCGTCGTTCAGAAGACCAGACCAGAATACCTCCAAGCCCCAGCCCCCCGCTCCGAGGTACTACCAGAACACCCCCAAGCCCCCGCTCCGAAGTACTACCAGAACAAGCCGCTGTCCCAGGTATCTGCCCCTAGACGATTTTACACTCCCAATCCTGAGCCAAAACCGGTCTACCCAAGGAAAACATACAATAAGAGTCCAGATTCAAACAGGAATAGGACAGAAGACGGGAGACCAATATGTTTCAAGTGTAACAAGCCAGGACACATAGCGCGGTATTGCAGAGTCAAGTTTGTGAGGATCGTAGAAGAGGACCCCTCAGTTTCCCAAGACAAGAGTCAAAAAAATCTTCAAATGGACGAAAGAAAATATTATAAACGGCCTCGCCTCTATGCGGATGTTTGTAATGACACACAAACGAATATTCCTACACGGAATAGATAATCCGTGTTGGAAGATTTAAACTAAGTGTCGCGCCTGATTCCTTAAATCAAAGCAAGTCGACCATAAATGGAATTAGAAAGTTGGACCCTAGGTACAAAATTAATATTAATGTGGATAAGGTAGGGTTATGCGAAGCTTTGATTGATACAGGCGCCGATCTTTCAGTGGTCGACCTAAGGACAGCACTTTTTGCTGGCCCGGAAATAAATAGTCTCACTAAAACGTGTTCAGGACCCGATGGGAAAAAATTAGATATGGTAGGTAGCATTATTTTAGATTTAAAAATTGATGACACTGAATTATCCCACGAATTTGTAGTAATGGTCGCGCATCTACGAACTCTTATTCTTGGACGAGATTTCCTTAAAAAATGAATGCTAAAATTGATTGTAAACGAGAAACGATAAAATATAATTTGATGAGTAATCATGACGTAAGCAATTATGATCTAAAAAAAAATAAAGAGCACTACAGATACCGGTATACCTAAACTATCTATTAAATTGATTAGGGCCTCAATAGAAGCAGAGGATGGGGAATATGTCATCGAAGAGAACAACAGAATGACTCAAACAAATGGTCTTCGATTGGCAAGAAGTTTGCTTACTGTCACGGATAAGAAAACTCATATCTGGATAACGAACCCTTATCCTCGACCTTTAAAAATCATGAAAGACCAAACATTGGCTTATGGAAGTCTTCCTGCAGAGGGAAATTTTATAGAGAATATAGAGAAGCAGAATGAAAATGACGAAATACAATTTCAAATAAACAAAAATGTATCATTTAAAGGACAAGAGAGGTTACAACAAATTTTGGCCAAGTATACTGATTTGTTCTCACCGAGGTTGGGCAGGACCAATTTGGCAAAACATCAGATTCATACAGAAGACGCAAAACCGATAAAGCACAAGCCTTACAGGGTAAGTGCTAAGGAACGAACCATCATAAAGGATCAAATAGACGAGATGCTTGAAGAAGGAATAATTAGACCATCTTCAAGTCCCTGGTCCTTTCCCGTTATATTGGTCAAAACACGAGATGGCAAATACAGATTTTGTGTGGATTACAGGAAATTAAATGAAGTAACAGTGAAGGATGTTTATCCAATCCCAAGAATTGATGATGTAATGGATACTCTCCAAGGATCCAAGTACTTCTCAGCAATAGATCTCAAATCGGGATATTGGCAAGTCGAAATTGAAGAGAGAGACAAAGAGAAGACGGCTTTCACTACGGCACATGGGTTATATGAATTCAACATAATGCCCTTCGGTCTATGCAACGCCCCTGCTACTTTTGAGAGGAACATGGACAATGTCCTCGGAAATCTGAGATGGCAGATTTGCCTTTGCTACCTGGACGATGTGATTATCTACAGCTCGGACTTTCCAACACACATTAAAAGACTTGAAGCTGTCCTCAGATGCTTCAGCGAATCTAATTTAAAACTGAACGCCAAGAAATGCAGATTTGCTTTCGAGGAACTTGAGATCCTTGGTCATATAACCAACCAAGAGGGTATAAAACCTGCCGAATATAATATCAAAGCCGTTAGAGACTTTCATCACCCCAAGAAGGCCAAAGAAGTGCAATCATTCCTAGAAATGTGCTCATATTATAGAAAATCCATTAAAGATTTCTCATTAATCGCTGACCCATTGACCAGTCTCATCAGAAAAAATGTGCAATTTATCTGGTTAGGAAAACAGGAAGAAGCGTTCCAAAACCTTAAAAAAGCTCTTATAAATCCGCCAATATTAGGTCACTTTGATCCAAATGCATCCACCTGCATTCACACAGATGCCTCTAACATCAGCTTAGGCGCAACACTAATTCAAAATATCGGTGGCGAAGAGAAGGTAATATCATATTTGAGCCGAACCCTAAGTAAATCTGAGCAAAATTATTCAACCACCGAAAAGGAATGTTTAGCTGTGGTGTGGTCGATATCAAAATTACGGCCCTATTTATATGGAAGGCACTTTAAAATCGTCACTGATCATCACGCACTATGCTGGCTTAAGAATTTGAAAGATCCGACCGGTCGATTAGCACGATGGGCACTGAAGATTCAGGAATATAATTTCGAAATCATACACAAGTCGGGAAAAAAACATCTGGACGCTGATGGTCTATCTAGATGACCCTTACCAGACGACGAATGGGACGAGGATTATGAAAGACTATTTCTGAATCAAATAATAGACGAAAAGGATGATTTTATTGAGAATATTAAGGAAAACCTTAGTGGAAACAAGCGTTCAATTACACAGAACTTTAAAGAAGAAAATGGGTGTCTCTGCAAGAAAAATCCAAATCCTGAAGGTAGAGAATGGTTGCTGGTAGTGCCAAAGAATAGAAGGAAGGATATCATGAGTGAATACCACAACCATATGCTGAATGCCCATCTGGGCGTCGCCAGAACCACATACCGATTGAAGAATAAATACTTTTGGCCTTCCATGCTGAAAGATGTTTCCGAATTTGTAAAAAGTGCCATCTTTGCCAAAGTCGGAAAGGTTCAAATCAGTTGCCATCTGGACTTTTACAACCTATTCCCCCAGCTAACTACCCTTTTGAAAGAATCGGAATTGACTTTGTTGGCCCCTTGCCATCAACAAAGAGAAGAAGGAAATGGATAATTGTGTTGACGGATTATTATACCAAGTATGCTGAAACAAAGGCAGTACCAGAAGCGACAGTGAAAGAAGTCTCTACATTTTTAATCGAACATATATTTTTACGTCACGGGGCCCCAAGATTTCTTAACAGCGACAGAGGTTCACAATTCACTAGCAATTTGATGAAGGAGGTTATGAAAATGTGCAAAATTAAACATTGCTTCACGACGAGCTACCACCCCCAGACTAACGGACTAACAGAACGGCTAAATAGAACTTTAATCAATATGATCAGCATGTATGTGAATATGGATCAGAAGAACTGGGACGAAATCCTCCCTTTTATCACCCACTCGTATAATACCACGATTCAAGAAACCACAGGCTACTCTCCATTTTTCCTGTTGTTTGGGAGGGAGCCCATGTCCCTCTTAGACGACGAGAATATCCCAACGGAAAGTAACATGGACGATTACGACGAATATACAGAAAATTACTTAGATAAAATAGCAAGGACGAGACAGGTAGTCATTAACAATACAGAGAAGACTCTGAAAAGAATGAAAAGAAACTATGACAAAAAGCACAACGAGAGAATCTATGAACCAGGACACTTAGTGGCAGTTTGGACACCAGTCAGGAAATCGGAAAATGTGAAAAACTATTGAGAAAATATTTTGGCCCATATCGAATATTAAAGAAGCTATCCAACGTAAATTACTTAATTGAGCCGAAAGATAATCCTGGCCAAGACCATTGATTGTCCATGTCTCAAGACTCGAACCCTATTTTGAAAGAATTGATGAGGTCTGTCACGAGGACGTGACGACCTCCGGAGAGGGGGAAGTGTTGCATCATGATTAATGCGCGTATTTTAAAAATTATTTATAATATTATTTTTAATATATTTAAAATTTGAATTATACATTTATTTATTTTTATAAAACAGATTATTACTATAAAATATTATGTACTATAAAACATTTGTATTTTGATACACTAAAATACCCCACCTGCTTTAAACTTTGATATGATAAATAAAGAGATATTCTAGGTGCTAGCTAAATTTATAGTTGTCTTATTATTGACTGGTTTAACCTTGCAAAATGGTTGAGACACGTTCTGGAAAGATGCAAGACACGTCTTTATGGAACAGAAGACCCTCGCCCATGGATTGAGTCCCTTGAAGAAATTGGCTTCCTGTACCATTGGGCAGAATATATTATTTCTCGCTATGTAGCCATGAACATGATTGGTAGCGCCAAAACCTGGCTGGACCTACACAAGATAAGTTTTACCAGCTGGGAACATTTCAAGAGCCGCCTAATTCAGGATTTTGCCTCAGACGCCAACAAAGAAGAAATGAAGATGAGGCTGAACAGAATGCAGCAGTGGAATGAACCTGCAATCAGGTTTGCAGAGGATATCCTGGTTCTGTGCAACAAGGTCGACCCCCAAATGGAAGAAGAGAATAAAATAAATTGGGTTATTGGAGGGTTAAAGAAAGAATACTCTTTTGCCCTCTACTTAAACCCTCCTAAGAATACCAACGAACTCCTATGATTGTGTAAAAAGATGGATTTGTTTGAAAATAATTATCAAGAACGTATAGAAAAATCAAAGGCTCTATATAATGGACCTCGCTCTCCTCGTTCCCATCATCAAGAGAAATGGAAGAACGCTCCGTCGTTCAGAAGACCAGACCAGAATACCTCCAAGCCCCAGCCCCCCGCTCCGAGGTACTACCAGAACACCCCCAAGCCCCCGCTCCGAAGTACTACCAGAACAAGCCGCTGTCCCAGGTATCTGCCCCTAGACGATTTTACACTCCCAATCCTGAGCCAAAACCGGTCTACCCAAGGAAAACATACAATAAGAGTCCAGATTCAAACAGGAATAGGACAGAAGACGGGAGACCAATATGTTTCAAGTGTAACAAGCCAGGACACATAGCGCGGTATTGCAGAGTCAAGTTTGTGAGGATCGTAGAAGAGGACCCCTCAGTTTCCCAAGACAAGAGTCAAAAAAATCTTCAAATGGACGAAAGAAAATATTATAAACGGCCTCGCCTCTATGCGGATGTTTGTAATGACACACAAACGAATATTCCTACACGGAATAGATAATCCGTGTTGGAAGATTTAAACTAAGTGTCGCGCCTGATTCCTTAAATCAAAGCAAGTCGACCATAAATGGAATTAGAAAGTTGGACCCTAGGTACAAAATTAATATTAATGTGGATAAGGTAGGGTTATGCGAAGCTTTGATTGATACAGGCGCCGATCTTTCAGTGGTCGACCTAAGGACAGCACTTTTTGCTGGCCCGGAAATAAATAGTCTCACTAAAACGTGTTCAGGACCCGATGGGAAAAAATTAGATATGGTAGGTAGCATTATTTTAGATTTAAAAATTGATGACACTGAATTATCCCACGAATTTGTAGTAATGGTCGCGCATCTACGAACTCTTATTCTTGGACGAGATTTCCTTAAAAAATGAATGCTAAAATTGATTGTAAACGAGAAACGATAAAATATAATTTGATGAGTAATCATGACGTAAGCAATTATGATCTAAAAAAAAATAAAGAGCACTACAGATACCGGTATACCTAAACTATCTATTAAATTGATTAGGGCCTCAATAGAAGCAGAGGATGGGGAATATGTCATCGAAGAGAACAACAGAATGACTCAAACAAATGGTCTTCGATTGGCAAGAAGTTTGCTTACTGTCACGGATAAGAAAACTCATATCTGGATAACGAACCCTTATCCTCGACCTTTAAAAATCATGAAAGACCAAACATTGGCTTATGGAAGTCTTCCTGTAGAGGGAAATTTTATAGAGAATATAGAGAAGCAGAATGAAAATGACGAAATACAATTTCAAATAAACAAAAATGTATCATTTAAAGGACAAGAGAGGTTACAACAAATTTTGGCCAAGTATACTGATTTGTTCTCACCGAGGTTGGGCAGGACCAATTTGGCAAAACATCAGATTCATACAGAAGACGCAAAACCGATAAAGCACAAGCCTTACAGGGTAAGTGCTAAGGAACGAACCATCATAAAGGATCAAATAGACGAGATGCTTGAAGAAGGAATAATTAGACCATCTTCAAGTCCCTGGTCCTTTCCCGTTATATTGGTCAAAACACGAGATGGCAAATACAGATTTTGTGTGGATTACAGGAAATTAAATGAAGTAACAGTGAAGGATGTTTATCCAATCCCAAGAATTGATGATGTAATGGATACTCTCCAAGGATCCAAGTACTTCTCAGCAATAGATCTCAAATCGGGATATTGGCAAGTCGAAATTGAAGAGAGAGACAAAGAGAAGACGGCTTTCACTACGGCACATGGGTTATATGAATTCAACATAATGCCCTTCGGTCTATGCAACGCCCCTGCTACTTTTGAGAGGAACATGGACAATGTCCTCGGAAATCTGAGATGGCAGATTTGCCTTTGCTACCTGGACGATGTGATTATCTACAGCTCGGACTTTCCAACACACATTAAAAGACTTGAAGCTGTCCTCAGATGCTTCAGCGAATCTAATTTAAAACTGAACGCCAAGAAATGCAGATTTGCTTTCGAGGAACTTGAGATCCTTGGTCATATAACCAACCAAGAGGGTATAAAACCTGCCGAATATAATATCAAAGCCGTTAGAGACTTTCATCACCCCAAGAAGGCCAAAGAAGTGCAATCATTCCTAGAAATGTGCTCATATTATAGAAAATCCATTAAAGATTTCTCATTAATCGCTGACCCATTGACCAGTCTCATCAGAAAAAATGTGCAATTTATCTGGTTAGGAAAACAGGAAGAAGCGTTCCAAAACCTTAAAAAAGCTCTTATAAATCCGCCAATATTAGGTCACTTTGATCCAAATGCATCCACCTGCATTCACACAGATGCCTCTAACATCAGCTTAGGCGCAACACTAATTCAAAATATCGGTGGCGAAGAGAAGGTAATATCATATTTGAGCCGAACCCTAAGTAAATCTGAGCAAAATTATTCAACCACCGAAAAGGAATGTTTAGCTGTGGTGTGGTCGATATCAAAATTACGGCCCTATTTATATGGAAGGCACTTTAAAATCGTCACTGATCATCACGCACTATGCTGGCTTAAGAATTTGAAAGATCCGACCGGTCGATTAGCACGATGGGCACTGAAGATTCAGGAATATAATTTCGAAATCATACACAAGTCGGGAAAAAAACATCTGGACGCTGATGGTCTATCTAGATGACCCTTACCAGACGACGAATGGGACGAGGATTATGAAAGACTATTTCTGAATCAAATAATAGACGAAAAGGATGATTTTATTGAGAATATTAAGGAAAACCTTAGTGGAAACAAGCGTTCAATTACACAGAACTTTAAAGAAGAAAATGGGTGTCTCTGCAAGAAAAATCCAAATCCTGAAGGTAGAGAATGGTTGCTGGTAGTGCCAAAGAATAGAAGGAAGGATATCATGAGTGAATACCACAACCATATGCTGAATGCCCATCTGGGCGTCGCCAGAACCACATACCGATTGAAGAATAAATACTTTTGGCCTTCCATGCTGAAAGATGTTTCCGAATTTGTAAAAAGTGCCATCTTTGCCAAAGTCGGAAAGGTTCAAATCAGTTGCCATCTGGACTTTTACAACCTATTCCCCCAGCTAACTACCCTTTTGAAAGAATCGGAATTGACTTTGTTGGCCCCTTGCCATCAACAAAGAGAAGAAGGAAATGGATAATTGTGTTGACGGATTATTATACCAAGTATGCTGAAACAAAGGCAGTACCAGAAGCGACAGTGAAAGAAGTCTCTACATTTTTAATCGAACATATATTTTTACGTCACGGGGCCCCAAGATTTCTTAACAGCGACAGAGGTTCACAATTCACTAGCAATTTGATGAAGGAGGTTATGAAAATGTGCAAAATTAAAAATTGCTTCACGACGAGCTACCACCCCCAGACTAACGGACTAACAGAACGGCTAAATAGAACTTTAATCAATATGATCAGCATGTATGTGAATATGGATCAGAAGAACTGGGACGAAATCCTCCCTTTTATCACCCACTCGTATAATACCACGATTCAAGAAACCACAGGCTACTCTCCATTTTTCCTGTTGTTTGGGAGGGAGCCCATGTCCCTCTTAGACGACGAGAATATCCCAACGGAAAGTAACATGGACGATTACGACGAATATACAGAAAATTACTTAGATAAAATAGCAAGGACGAGACAGGTAGTCATTAACAATACAGAGAAGACTCTGAAAAGAATGAAAAGAAACTATGACAAAAAGCACAACGAGAGAATCTATGAACCAGGACACTTAGTGGCAGTTTGGACACCAGTCAGGAAATCGGAAAATGTGAAAAACTATTGAGAAAATATTTTGGCCCATATCGAATATTAAAGAAGCTATCCAACGTAAATTACTTAATTGAGCCGAAAGATAATCCTGGCCAAGACCATTGATTGTCCATGTCTCAAGACTCGAACCCTATTTTGAAAGAATTGATGAGGTCTGTCACGAGGACGTGACGACCTCCGGAGAGGGGGAAGTGTTGCATCATGATTAATGCGCGTATTTTAAAAATTATTTATAATATTATTTTTAATATATTTAAAATTTGAATTATACATTTATTTATTTTTATAAAACAGATTATTACTATAAAATATTATGTACTATAAAACATTTGTATTTTGATACACTAAAATACCCCACCTGCTTTAAACTTTGATATGATAAATAAAGAGATATTCTAGGTGCTAGCTAAATTTATAGTTGTCTTATTATTGACTGGTTTAACCTTGCAAAATGGTTGAGACACGTTCTGGAAAGATGCAAGACACGTCTTTATGGAACAGAAGACCCTCGCCCATGGATTGAGTCCCTTGAAGAAATTGGCTTCCTGTACCATTGGGCAGAATATATTATTTCTCGCTATGTAGCCATGAACATGATTGGTAGCGCCAAAACCTGGCTGGACCTACACAAGATAAGTTTTACCAGCTGGGAACATTTCAAGAGCCGCCTAATTCAGGATTTTGCCTCAGACGCCAACAAAGAAGAAATGAAGATGAGGCTGAACAGAATGCAGCAGTGGAATGAACCTGCAATCAGGTTTGCAGAGGATATCCTGGTTCTGTGCAACAAGGTCGACCCCCAAATGGAAGAAGAGAATAAAATAAATTGGGTTATTGGAGGGTTAAAGAAAGAATACTCTTTTGCCCTCTACTTAAACCCTCCTAAGAATACCAACGAACTCCTATGATTGTGTAAAAAGATGGATTTGTTTGAAAATAATTATCAAGAACGTATAGAAAAATCAAAGGCTCTATATAATGGACCTCGCTCTCCTCGTTCCCATCATCAAGAGAAATGGAAGAACGCTCCGTCGTTCAGAAGACCAGACCAGAATACCTCCAAGCCCCAGCCCCCCGCTCCGAGGTACTACCAGAACACCCCCAAGCCCCCGCTCCGAAGTACTACCAGAACAAGCCGCTGTCCCAGGTATCTGCCCCTAGACGATTTTACACTCCCAATCCTGAGCCAAAACCGGTCTACCCAAGGAAAACATACAATAAGAGTCCAGATTCAAACAGGAATAGGACAGAAGACGGGAGACCAATATGTTTCAAGTGTAACAAGCCAGGACACATAGCGCGGTATTGCAGAGTCAAGTTTGTGAGGATCGTAGAAGAGGACCCCTCAGTTTCCCAAGACAAGAGTCAAAAAAATCTTCAAATGGACGAAAGAAAATATTATAAACGGCCTCGCCTCTATGCGGATGTTTGTAATGACACACAAACGAATATTCCTACACGGAATAGATAATCCGTGTTGGAAGATTTAAACTAAGTGTCGCGCCTGATTCCTTAAATCAAAGCAAGTCGACCATAAATGGAATTAGAAAGTTGGACCCTAGGTACAAAATTAATATTAATGTGGATAAGGTAGGGTTATGCGAAGCTTTGATTGATACAGGCGCCGATCTTTCAGTGGTCGACCTAAGGACAGCACTTTTTGCTGGCCCGGAAATAAATAGTCTCACTAAAACGTGTTCAGGACCCGATGGGAAAAAATTAGATATGGTAGGTAGCATTATTTTAGATTTAAAAATTGATGACACTGAATTATCCCACGAATTTGTAGTAATGGTCGCGCATCTACGAACTCTTATTCTTGGACGAGATTTCCTTAAAAAATGAATGCTAAAATTGATTGTAAACGAGAAACGATAAAATATAATTTGATGAGTAATCATGACGTAAGCAATTATGATCTAAAAAAAAATAAAGAGCACTACAGATACCGGTATACCTAAACTATCTATTAAATTGATTAGGGCCTCAATAGAAGCAGAGGATGGGGAATATGTCATCGAAGAGAACAACAGAATGACTCAAACAAATGGTCTTCGATTGGCAAGAAGTTTGCTTACTGTCACGGATAAGAAAACTCATATCTGGATAACGAACCCTTATCCTCGACCTTTAAAAATCATGAAAGACCAAACATTGGCTTATGGAAGTCTTCCTGTAGAGGGAAATTTTATAGAGAATATAGAGAAGCAGAATGAAAATGACGAAATACAATTTCAAATAAACAAAAATGTATCATTTAAAGGACAAGAGAGGTTACAACAAATTTTGGCCAAGTATACTGATTTGTTCTCACCGAGGTTGGGCAGGACCAATTTGGCAAAACATCAGATTCATACAGAAGACGCAAAACCGATAAAGCACAAGCCTTACAGGGTAAGTGCTAAGGAACGAACCATCATAAAGGATCAAATAGACGAGATGCTTGAAGAAGGAATAATTAGACCATCTTCAAGTCCCTGGTCCTTTCCCGTTATATTGGTCAAAACACGAGATGGCAAATACAGATTTTGTGTGGATTACAGGAAATTAAATGAAGTAACAGTGAAGGATGTTTATCCAATCCCAAGAATTGATGATGTAATGGATACTCTCCAAGGATCCAAGTACTTCTCAGCAATAGATCTCAAATCGGGATATTGGCAAGTCGAAATTGAAGAGAGAGACAAAGAGAAGACGGCTTTCACTACGGCACATGGGTTATATGAATTCAACATAATGCCCTTCGGTCTATGCAACGCCCCTGCTACTTTTGAGAGGAACATGGACAATGTCCTCGGAAATCTGAGATGGCAGATTTGCCTTTGCTACCTGGACGATGTGATTATCTACAGCTCGGACTTTCCAACACACATTAAAAGACTTGAAGCTGTCCTCAGATGCTTCAGCGAATCTAATTTAAAACTGAACGCCAAGAAATGCAGATTTGCTTTCGAGGAACTTGAGATCCTTGGTCATATAACCAACCAAGAGGGTATAAAACCTGCCGAATATAATATCAAAGCCGTTAGAGACTTTCATCACCCCAAGAAGGCCAAAGAAGTGCAATCATTCCTAGAAATGTGCTCATATTATAGAAAATCCATTAAAGATTTCTCATTAATCGCTGACCCATTGACCAGTCTCATCAGAAAAAATGTGCAATTTATCTGGTTAGGAAAACAGGAAGAAGCGTTCCAAAACCTTAAAAAAGCTCTTATAAATCCGCCAATATTAGGTCACTTTGATCCAAATGCATCCACCTGCATTCACACAGATGCCTCTAACATCAGCTTAGGCGCAACACTAATTCAAAATATCGGTGGCGAAGAGAAGGTAATATCATATTTGAGCCGAACCCTAAGTAAATCTGAGCAAAATTATTCAACCACCGAAAAGGAATGTTTAGCTGTGGTGTGGTCGATATCAAAATTACGGCCCTATTTATATGGAAGGCACTTTAAAATCGTCACTGATCATCACGCACTATGCTGGCTTAAGAATTTGAAAGATCCGACCGGTCGATTAGCACGATGGGCACTGAAGATTCAGGAATATAATTTCGAAATCATACACAAGTCGGGAAAAAAACATCTGGACGCTGATGGTCTATCTAGATGACCCTTACCAGACGACGAATGGGACGAGGATTATGAAAGACTATTTCTGAATCAAATAATAGACGAAAAGGATGATTTTATTGAGAATATTAAGGAAAACCTTAGTGGAAACAAGCGTTCAATTACACAGAACTTTAAAGAAGAAAATGGGTGTCTCTGCAAGAAAAATCCAAATCCTGAAGGTAGAGAATGGTTGCTGGTAGTGCCAAAGAATAGAAGGAAGGATATCATGAGTGAATACCACAACCATATGCTGAATGCCCATCTGGGCGTCGCCAGAACCACATACCGATTGAAGAATAAATACTTTTGGCCTTCCATGCTGAAAGATGTTTCCGAATTTGTAAAAAGTGCCATCTTTGCCAAAGTCGGAAAGGTTCAAATCAGTTGCCATCTGGACTTTTACAACCTATTCCCCCAGCTAACTACCCTTTTGAAAGAATCGGAATTGACTTTGTTGGCCCCTTGCCATCAACAAAGAGAAGAAGGAAATGGATAATTGTGTTGACGGATTATTATACCAAGTATGCTGAAACAAAGGCAGTACCAGAAGCGACAGTGAAAGAAGTCTCTACATTTTTAATCGAACATATATTTTTACGTCACGGGGCCCCAAGATTTCTTAACAGCGACAGAGGTTCACAATTCACTAGCAATTTGATGAAGGAGGTTATGAAAATGTGCAAAATTAAACATTGCTTCACGACGAGCTACCACCCCCAGACTAACGGACTAACAGAACGGCTAAATAGAACTTTAATCAATATGATCAGCATGTATGTGAATATGGATCAGAAGAACTGGGACGAAATCCTCCCTTTTATCACCCACTCGTATAATACCACGATTCAAGAAACCACAGGCTACTCTCCATTTTTCCTGTTGTTTGGGAGGGAGCCCATGTCCCTCTTAGACGACGAGAATATCCCAACGGAAAGTAACATGGACGATTACGACGAATATACAGAAAATTACTTAGATAAAATAGCAAGGACGAGACAGGTAGTCATTAACAATACAGAGAAGACTCTGAAAAGAATGAAAAGAAACTATGACAAAAAGCACAACGAGAGAATCTATGAACCAGGACACTTAGTGGCAGTTTGGACACCAGTCAGGAAATCGGAAAATGTGAAAAACTATTGAGAAAATATTTTGGCCCATATCGAATATTAAAGAAGCTATCCAACGTAAATTACTTAATTGAGCCGAAAGATAATCCTGGCCAAGACCATTGATTGTCCATGTCTCAAGACTCGAACCCTATTTTGAAAGAATTGATGAGGTCTGTCACGAGGACGTGACGACCTCCGGAGAGGGGGAAGTGTTGCATCATGATTAATGCGCGTATTTTAAAAATTATTTATAATATTATTTTTAATATATTTAAAATTTGAATTATACATTTATTTATTTTTATAAAACAGATTATTACTATAAAATATTATGTACTATAAAACATTTGTATTTTGATACACTAAAATACCCCACCTGCTTTAAACTTTGATATGATAAATAAAGAGATATTCTAGGTGCTAGCTAAATTTATAGTTGTCTTATTATTGACTGGTTTAACCTTGCAAAATGGTTGAGACACGTTCTGGAAAGATGCAAGACACGTCTGAGGAGAGACTCAAGACTGAAGAATCTGCCAAACCGCAGCCCAGTGCAACAATATAACTATATAAGAATTATTGTTATTGACCAGTGATCTCTCACTCTGTTGTGTTACAATGTATATATATTAAAAATAATGAAGGCATATCCTGATCAAAAACACATGTGCTTTTTAGATTGCAGAATGCCATCTAGTGGAGCAAAAATAAACTAAACATTTATTTAACTTGCTGCGTGATATTTGGCCTACCCAATTTATTGCTAAATGAAGAACAGCCATCAAAGAAAAAGCACATGTGCTTTTGGTCAGAATATGCCTTCATTATTTTTAATATCAACACCTGACCTTTTTATTATTTATTTTTTCTATTGTTTTCTCATGTGTTAAGCGTATTTACGCAAATCTGGCCTTAAATACCCATTTCTTGGTTTCTCAAGAAGCCTCTAGGACCAAATATATTTTAGGTCTCAGTAGTACAATAGTTCGTGGATGGCTTTTCTTGATTTATCAAAAATTGGGTTGGCCAAATATGAGGGAACAGGTTAAATCAATGAATAGTTGATTTCTGTTCCAGTAGATGGCGCTCTGCCTTCTAAAAAGCAAATGTGCTTTTGGTCAGGATATGCTTTCTTTATTTTTAATATATATTTATATATAGGTGTCTTTGTTAATCAATGTCGTTGTGCTATCTCTCTCTCTCTCTTACATTATAGTATGAGGTTGGTTACCGTTCAATAAAATCATCCAGTTCATTCTTCGATTTTCCTCTTTTTTCAACAAAAGGCATTGTTTGAAATAAACCAAAATTTTTCAATATTAGAAAATAATTACAATATATCTATGTTATATTAAAAAAAGGAGATTTATATATGATTTTTGTTGATTTTTGATTATCTTGTGGATTATGCTATGGTAATGCAGTCGTGGTTAAAATCTTGAAAATAGTTAAAATAATGAAGATTAGAAATAGATTTAATTGAGCTTATGGGATTTATAAAAACATAATTTGAAAAAGGTACTGCCTGACTTAAGGCGTAAGAATATAATAATGAAACACTTATTTACATAATGTACAAAGGTTTGAGCCGGCCATCGGGAAACAACAACAATACGTTTTTATAGGAGAAGCGTGACCTCTGGCGGTCGATTTAACAGAGTATTTGAATCAATGAAATAAATTCTAAATAAAATATTATTTTAATATAACATCTATATAACTATAACTATTACACATTTTACTTTACGATACTAAAATATAACACACAAAAACTTTCCACAGTAATAAAAAATATAAAACAATTACAACAAAAATTCATTTTTCCGCCTTACCATATTAATATTTATTAAAACCTTATGACAATTATATTTCACACAATAAATTTTGGTCATTAGTCAAAACGAATAAGCAAAATCATAGAAACCTTCCTTTTATAAATACAGAGTAGTGATGAATATATATAAACAATCTTTATATTCGAAACTATTATAGACGTGTATGATTCTTTTAAAAATCAAACAATTTATACTGCCCTTACTCAATGGAAAAATTAATGGGATGGCCTGGCTTATCATTTTTCCAATGCAGTAATGGTAGTAAAAATTGTTTAATTTTCAAAAGAATCATACGCGTCTATGGGGGGTCGGTGGAAGGCTGGTTAAACTGTTTAGTTTTCGACCACTACGACCCGGGTTCGAATCCCGCATTGGACACTTTTTGCTGTTTAAAAAAAAAATAAAATAAAAAAATGCTCCAATGGCCCCCCGATTCTTGCAAAAGTCCAACCCCACCAGCGAGTGCAAGTAACCAAACGGGGCTCTGGCACATATGTAAGTGCAAAGTCGAACTGCTTTTCACATGTGTAGACATGTGGTGCGCTTACAGTAAAAAAGCAGTCGCTAACTACCCACCATGATTATCATGGCCTGTACCACGTGTACTAGGGATAAGCAAAAAAATAATAATAATACGCGTCTATAAATAGTTTCGAATTTCATAACAGATGGCACGTTTATGCATCATAATCTTTATATTAAAACCACTTTATTAATTTTTTTCCTATATATATCAACCTCTTCAGAAAATGTATTATTAAAAGAAACTCTTCATTAATAAATTTGTATATTTGGAAAGATATTTTGAATGTTTCAGCGTCATTTTTAAGAATACTAATTAGTGTTAAACAAAAGATAATTTAATGTGTATATTTAACTAGTAAGCATTTAGCCCCTGGCATCGAAGCTATTTTCAGTCAGAGTCGGCTGTTAGCGAATAAGAAGTTCCATTAAGCAACAGATTAATTTTTAAAATGTCATTAGTTTATTCCATTTACACAAAAGAGATTCTTAAGCATAATAAGTAAATATTGTTAAAACAACAAGAATGTTATTATATATTAATTATTTCAACAACATATACTGATAATAAATTATTAATTAGCGTAATTTCGTATTTATTTTCTTTATATAAAAGGGTTAATTTGTATGTTGATTTCGTTTTAATATTGTTACGAGCCATTGATGGAGAAAAATAACTTAATTAAATATAATTGGAATGTATTATACAAATAAAACTGTTTTCTTTTGTTGGAAGAATTTCTAGGAATTCATTGAAGCGCTTAACTATCTCCGAGTTCGCAAATTTTAATTTAAAAAATGAATTTCAATCGACTAGATATGAGAGTTAAAGTGACTGGGATAAGATTGCCAATCTCTCAATATGAAGGATAGAGATAATTGGAAATGTGCCATGTTCTTTGAGCATCGACGACAACTACTCGGTCTATCCTGCAGTCTTGTGATGATTTATAGTCCTGGAAGGTTGTTGAGTTGAACCAGTTGACCAGGAATCTTCAGACTGGCAGAATGTCTGAGAAGATGGCCAATGAAGAAGGATGGTGCTGAACCAATCAAAGTAGTAAGGATGGTTATATTTGGTGCCTTCAGAAAGCTGAGAATTTGTATAGAAGCTGGACCACTGTTAGTGATGATTCCTTCATTTAGATAAGACAAATTGGATCTGTGTTTGGGATGCCAGAGAGCAAGAACCGCTAGGACCTTTTTCGGACCGTTTAGGATGGTAGTTGTGACCTCCCTATGACGAATCCTGGAAGGATGTTTTGAGAAGGGGACTTGGAGCTGATGAAAATATTCTGAGGGATCTGATTGAATAGCTCTGGGCATACATTTCCGTCCAAACCTTAATGCTGCCACAAGTGAGCGTTTGTGATCAGGACTTTAATGCAGAATGGAGTATGAAGATTCTAGAGTAAAAGCCGTAGCATTCTTTGCATCCTTGTCCGCTCGTTCGTTACCATCTACATCACTGTGACCACGTACCTAATATAGGTTGATGTAGAGAGCACTGTCTAACGCCTAGATATTTTACGCTATTATTGATGATATTGCTACAATATTTCAAAATGTTCTTCTTCATATAGGAGCATATGGAAGAGGTGGCCAGGTGATTAAAACTCCAGTTTTTTTTTACTGAAACGACAGCAACGAAGCTGTCTTGTTTGAGCCGAGCATTTATTGCCTTCAGGTTCAGCAGAGCAGGAGCTGTGGCAGATGGGATGGGCAGAAGGAAGCGCGATGGCAGCAAGAAGGCAGCAACGGAAGCATTGCTTCAATGAGTGACTTCATTCGCACCGATGTATTAGACCTGCGACGGGCATACGACCATGTTGTTCCAAAATTTCCGCTACTTTGTCGTCCACTTGCACAAAACGGTCCTGTGCTCTGCGTAGCGTTCCTAAAGCGAAGGACGTCCGAGCGTTCACCAGGTAGCCACTCTACTGAAGATTTGGAGCAGGTACTGGCAATTATATTTACATATATATATACAGTCGACTCTAAATCTTTTGAATCTCTCGATAATTTGAAATATATTTCCGGTCCCTTGAAAAATACTCGATAATTTGAAAAAAATCAATATTAATTGGTCCCCGCGGTAATATGAAGTTGAAGGAATCTTGCCACAAATCAATATTTGTTTATAACTGTGTGTATACATAGTGTTTAAAATAATAAATCGCGAATTTCAGAGAGAGATCAAACACTTGTTTGAGAAAGGGCGAGAAACGAAAGCTCCCAATAAATTTATTACTTTGAAAACATGCGGTAAGTCACTTATCTTATCTTGTATCAATATAGTATGTATAGCCCGAAACTGCCAAAACTTCAAACTCTTGTTTATTTGCGTTTTTTCCTCCCTTCTTCTTGGTTGTTTAAAATCCTGTTATATCGAACTCTTGATACATTGAAAAAGTTTCTCTGGTCCCTTGAGTTTCAAATTATCGAGATTTGACAGTATTCTATAGCAAACATTTCAGACATTTGTTTTACCAAAATAGTTTGATGATTTATAAAATATAGAATATACATCATAATATAAAATTGATATGTTATATGATTACTAATATTAGATATGTTGTGTGGGGATATATTATTATATTCTATGCTTATTATTTGGTATACATAGATAGAGAGGGATTTGATAAAGTTTCAAGAAGGTTTATTTATAAATATTAGAAATCAATGTCCCTCAAGAGATTTTAAATTGAAGTCAGCGATAAATTGGAAAATCCAAACATTTGTAAAACTTTTGGTCAATATTTATATATATATTTCTATTAAATATTCTATTCATTGAAGGGTCGATTCTTTTTCTTTCGTCTGGATGAAATTATACTAGCAGCGTTGCCGAGGGCGAATAGAGATCTATAAAATATGTACGTAATCCATCTTTACTACAAGGTTGCTTTGACACGCCGTTTTTTTACAAGGCAATAAATAAATCAGAGTTTTTAACATAAAGTTTTATTAAAAGTGCAACGATATCATCTCATCAAAAAAAGTTTCTATAATTTTTTGTCAGAAGAATATTTTATATTTGAAACGTTTACAATAGCCGTTTATATGTAATTAAATTATATTTATGAATCATTAGAGTAATGATGTAAAGTTTATTATAAATGTCGAATAAATTGAATTAATTATTCCATTTTGAAAAGATATAACCGTATCTACAGAGTGGCTTGTGATAATCAAAATATTAAGTTTGTAAATCAATTAATTGACTGAATTAATCGTTGAAAAATCTCTGTTAAAATAAGGTAGTAATTATTTTCACGAAGTAATATTTATAAATGATGGTGCAATGAATATATAACACTATATATATTGCATTATTTATACATATAAATGGGATAAAAATATCAAGTGACAAGTAAAACGTATTTTTCATCTAAATATTGCGTATATTTCAATTTTCAGAAGGTTCAGTTGCGGTTATGTAAATGTCTACACTACCAACTATGGCCAATAATGCCAATTCCATGGTTTTGAGAAAAGGCCCTCAACAATGAAGTGATCATTCGGGTATGGCAACGCCCTATGAGGGTAGATAAATGCATTGCTTTCATAAATAATCTAATAAATATATTTGAAGCATTTTTTGAAATGAAGCTTATTCTTTATTGAATTACACTCATGGACAAAACTAAATAAAACTGTATTTTTTTATCATGTATATTTTGATTTTAACAAACATTCTCAAATATTAGTAAATTAAATTTTATTGCCCTCTATCGTTAAAATTTTACACAAATAAATTTACTGGCAATGCGTAGTAAGGTCTGTAGAGATTTAAAAAAAAAGAAACGCATTGCCAGTAAATTTATTTGTGTAAAATTCTCAAATATATTTGGTACACAGTGACTATTGAAGACATACGAGATAACCAATTGTGAACATATTTGCGATATCAATGACTATAGACTCCTTAAATTTCTGATTAAAGAAATGTTGACTATATATGAGCAGTATATTTGATGATACTGAAATAGTGAGGCCAACTATATTCTGGAAGAACGGCGTTGATGGTTGGATTTATATTAAGGAGGGGTTGTCCTTAAAGCGGAATAATTCTCCCATATGGATTTCGGTTTGAAGAGTGTGTAACATCGACATCGTGAAAGAAGAAGTCAGTTGACCTCGGGAGTGTGCATGATCCTGCAAGACGGTGCCAGAAGATCCCGATTTCAGAACGGCTTAAGAGGTTGTGTAGCCCAGGATGGACTTATACATTTTGTAGACCAACGTTTCACAAGAGTGATATCCACGGTACCAAGAATCCTTTTGACGGGGAAATTTGATCAAACTCCCATTTATTGTATTCCTTCTGTGCAGTACTACATATAAAAGAGCGCTAACCTTTTCTGAATCCCTTAAGAACTCGGGTTTGCTATCTTTGTACCATCATGATTAGATAAATAATAACAAACGGACACTGGGTAAGACCTAACAATACACTATTTGAACCATTCGGAGGATTTCACAGGTCTAATGCAGGAGTTTCATTAATCTGTTAAACAAGGATTTTTTTAAATCATATTATTTTTTCACTTTAGAAAGAATATATTATAAAGTGGATAAAAACTATCCAAGGGGTCAAGATTCTTGAGTAAAGTAGGTGGAAGATGTGTGGACTCCAGCCGTTCCAGCTGCTATGTGTGACTTAGGCGCCAAAAACGGCATTCCAGTGTGGGGGAGAACTAGGTCTGATGACATCGACATCTGCGGTAGAAGGTTCGGGGAGTTGCCTCCGGGCGTGTGGATGATCCTACAAGACGGTTCCAGGATAGCATGACATCGCAGCTTCCTAAAAAGCGGTTAAACTCAGGCTGGGCATGTACAGTGTGAAGCAAGACGTTTCACAAGAGTGACATCCACGGCGCAAAGGATTCCTTTGACGAGGAAGTTGAAGGCAAGTCACACTTATTGTACTCCTTCTGTTCCGTGAGATGTATAATAAAGCGCTAGTTTTGCTGCATTCCTCCGAACTCCCGTGTGTATCTTTGTCTCATCAAACAAAGAACACGAACAGCGTCTCGGTACGACGTAATAATATTATTTTATTCCAAAATGACTAGTAAAATTCGTATTAGGGTAATTATTGAATATTATAATTTCTCAGGAGAGTCAGTTCTAAGACAATATCGTCAAACAAGTTCCTCTGTCTCCAAAGAGATCTATCAAAATGATCATATACCTTTTAAAATACAGTTACAAAATATATAATGAAGCTAAATTTAAAATGTTCAAATTGAATAAATTTGATGTTTTAAGGAACTTCACCGAATAACACAAATTTATTAACATAATCCATTCAATTAAAAACAGTTCTTTTGTAAGAGTTGAAAATAACAAGGAATTAAAATGCCAAAGATAACGAAATATTTAAAACACGGTGGAAATACAAAATGTCAAATAAGATCCTGACTCCTGTTATCAGAATTACGCTTGAGTGACTGTCGGAGCTTTTAATGGCGCCGATAGACGCCTATTGATTTGGTCGGATTTTGTCGCCAATTTGTGTCCCAGTTGGTCACGGATTTATAAAAAAATGATAATACTTCTACCTATATTATGTAATTCTTCCATATATATTCTTATCGTTGATATTTCTTACTTGATGTAGACAAATATTGTGAACAATGTTCATTTATTTCAATTATTTTCTAAATATTGGTCAGTTCTTTCATTTAGCAATATGCTCGACCATTCATTTTCATACATGTCTTTTGTTTTCATCTTCCTTCCTTTTACCCCAGCACATTACATCTTCTGGAAAATGGATGTTACTTTTCAAAATAAATATGTTTAAAAACGAAAAAGGCATATTCTGACCGCTCATATGCGTTTTTAGATAGTAGATAGACATCTAGTGGAACAAAAATCAACTAAACACTGATTCAACTTGTTCCCTGATACTTGGCCAATCCATTTTCTTTATAAATCAAGGGAAACAACACTGAACGCATTTCGAGTTGTTAGCTTTCGTCAGCATGGTTCAGGCTGTACCTTTACGACCAAAAATAGGTCCTAGAGGCTTCTAGGCTCTTGAATAGTCTTCAGGATAGTTGAACCCTCAGAAAGGAGAAAAAATCTCGAATATTCTACGACTGTAGAAGATACTTAAGTCCAAGTTATCAACTTCCATCGCATTCGTTGGGATTTGGATACTAAAATACTGATTACTGTTTACAAGGAAATATTCACACTCATGGACATAACTTGAAAAAGGTTCACCTTTCAGCATGTATTTCAGGATTCAGACAATAACTTCGACATATATTACAGTGACCTCTATTGAAGGCATTCGTTGGGATTTGGATACTAAAGGAACTGATTACTGTTTACAAGAAAATATTCACACTCATGGACATAACATGAAAAAGGTTCACCTTTCAGCATGTATTTCAGGATTCAGACAATAAATTTGACATATATTACAGTGACCTCTATTGAAGGCATTCGTTGGGATTTGAATACTAAAGGAAATGATTGTTGTTTACAAGAAAATATTCACACAAATGGACATAACTTGAAAAAGGTTTACCTTTCAGCATGTATATCAGGATTCAGACAATAACTTTGACATATATTACAGTGACTTCTATTGAAGGTATTCGTTGGGATTTGGATACTAAAATGCGAATTACTGTTTACAAGGAAATATTCACACTCATGGACATATCTTGAGAAAAAGGTTCACCTTTCAGCATATATTTAAGGATTCAAACAATAACTTTGAAATATATTACAGTGACCTTTATTGAAGGCATTCGTTGGGATTTGGATAATAAAGGAGCTGACTGTTGTTTACAAGAAAACATTTACACTCATGGACAAAACTTGAGGAAGTTGTAATTTTTAGCACGTATATCGGGATTCAATCAATAACTCTGAAAGATATTTGATACACAGTGACCTTTATTGAATTCAAACGAGATAGTGTGAACAATATTGCCTCTGTCTTCTTAAAAAGAACTGATTGCAGGCGACATTAAATACTTTACTATAGGTATTGCCCATGAGTGTTTGTAACACACTAAAACGTTACTGCCAAATGAATCAAAAAGGAAATCAATTTTAGGTTCAAAAAATATACAAATAGAAATTATTCCTATACGAATTAAACCCTTAGAATATAAATAGATTAACGTAGATATATATTTTTGGAAATAGAGCAATCCATAGATAAATCTTTAATTTAAAAGTCTTATATTGGATCAAAATATAATTTATTTTACCAATATTTCAGTTGGCTGAACGCCAACCTTTATCAAGGTGTTATAACATTTTAAAGTGTGTCAACAACAAACCCAGTGCCCAACAACAAACCTAATGCTGTTGACGTTATGTGGCGCTGGGTTTGTTGTTGACACACTTTAATATGTTATAACACCTTGATAAAGGTTGGCGTTCAGCCAACTGAAATATTGGTAACATAAATGATATTTTGATCCAATTTATACCTTTTTAATTGTAGATATATATGCGAAAAAATGGTAAAAATGTGAAATTATACTGGAAAAAGGCATCTCCTTATCATGCAACAGAAGGGCCCTGATAGCTTACACCATCTGTTGGATTAAATATCAACTATTCGTTATTATAAGTATTATATATATTCAATTGATATAAAATCAATGTAGATATATATGAAAAATAGTACAAATGTGATATTATACTGGGATATGGTGCATAAATTATGAAAAAGGCTTCTCCTTATCGAGCAACTGAAAGTTTCTCAATGAGGAGAAGCCTTTTTCATTATTTATGCACCTTATCCTAGTACAATATCACATTTGTACTATTTTTTCACATTGTTTCGCGGTCTCACACAATTCTGGCCTTAACTACCCGTTTCATGATTTTTCAGGATGCCTGATTGACCAGTGTTTTGGTCGTTGAGGTACAGCTTGCTGATGATGGCCAACAGCCCGAAACGCGTACGTGGTTAGCTTTTCTTGATTAATCAAGAATGGGTATTTGGCCAATTCTGGAATAATTAAAAATTAACGAGAATAGTTGATATTTATTCCGATAGATGGCGCAAGCCATCAGCAAATTTCAGTCGCACGATAAGTAGATATACAGAGGGTGTTCCCACTTATAGGAAACAAGTTTTATTATAAATGTTAATAATTAACACCATATTTGAAATTTTTCAAATGTTCTATTTGAAAGACTTTTTGTTTATTTACAGAACGGCACCTGATTTTCCACGATAGCAGACACTTTCTGATCATGGTCATACTCAAAAGATCCCATTCTTCCTTTACCACTTTCCAGAGATAATCTTACCTATTTGGACATAATTAAAATATGCAAACAAGATGATATCAACATTTCTAAAAAAAGGCATTTATAATATTATTCCCGACAAAAATATCAAGTTTTTTTTCAAAGCACCTACGGAGAAATGGACAAAAGATTATCACCCTATATCTGTGAGAACTCCTGCAACTGTCTAAAAATTGAAAAAATATATTACAAAAGAAAATCCTATGCGACAAAGAGATATAGCCAAATTAATAGGAACATCAGTGTCAACAATAAATAAAATAATAAATAAAGATTTAGGCCTAAAAGCTATTAAAAAAACATGCGGTTCACAAATTGTTTCAGAGCCATATTCGTCAGCGACACACTATCAGCAGATATTTCTATGAAAATTTCTTGGCTGCTGATAGATGGAAATTTATTGTTACATATGACGAAGCATGGGTAAATTTAACCGATTGCGACAGAAAAAGAGCTATATACTATCAAAAGAGGGTGGAAAAATCTTGGCCAATTTGGTTGAAGGAATGTGCCGAAAGTTACCCCAAAGGATTTATGGTGGCATGCGGTATATCATATGAAGGAAAAAAAAAAAAAGAAAAGTTGAAAGAAATGCCAAATTAAACTCGGAGTACTATCAAAACAACATTTTAGTACCTATATTTTTAAATGATATTTCCTCTATCTATGGAGGACATAGCAACAAAGGCTGGTTTCACCATGATAACGCCACAAGTCATACCTCATCTTCAACCCAAGTTTATTTGGAAGATCTAAGGCAAAGAACAGGTATCAACACTATTTCAAAAAACAGAATCCCTGTAAAATATACTGATTTAGCCCCGATGGATTTTTGCATTTTTGGATGCCTTAAAAGAGCACTTGGAAAGAGACAGCCTAGGACAATTGAAGGTCTCTGGAAAGTGGTAAAGGAAGAATGGGATCTTTTGAGTATGACCATGATCAGAAAGTGCCTGCTATCGTGGAAATTCAGGTGCCGTTCTGTAAATAAACAAAAAGGCTTTCAAATAGAACATTTGAAAAATTTCAAATATGGTGTTGATTTTTAATATTTTATAATAAAACTTGTTTTTTATAAGTGTGAACACCCTCTGTATATGTTTATAAACAAAAGACAATTCGCTGAGGGAAGAAGTTTTTATATATATAGCGAAAATAGAAACTTTCGGGTTTAACAGCCCTTTCACAGGTATACCTTGTCAAAGGACTGTTGAGCCTGAAAACTTGTATTGCCGTTATATATATAAAATAAACTTTTCCCTCGGAGAATTGTCTCTTATTTATAATCCCCGAAGGAATTATATTAATAACAAGTTCTATATATATATATTATATAATAATATTATTTTATTTAAAAAAAAATTATATTTCATAGATTCAAATACATATACTTTGTTAAATCGACCGCCAGTAACACACTTCTCCTATAAAAACTCATTGTTGTTGTTTCCCGATGGCCGGCTCAAACTTTTGTACATTATGTAAAAAAGTATTTTTTTTTTATTTTTGCGCCTTAAGTCAGGCAGTACTTTTACCAAATTATGTTTTCATGTATTTTTTTTTCCTATAGTTCAATTAAATTACTGATCAAAACTATTTTTAAAATTATACTTTCAAGATTTTAACCACGACTGCATTACCATAGCATAATCCTCAAGATAATTAAAATCAACAGAAATCTTCTTTTTATTTATAACATATACGTTTATTATTTATGTATATAATTAAAATACAAATGATAAATTTATTGACAACCAAGATGGCGTCATAGAGAAAATTATCAGAAGATCCAACTAGATAACTGCCCAGTATCTCGCTATTGGAAAGAACAAATTTTTACCAAACTAACAAAAGTGTTCGTATGTTGGACAATACCAGGGTGACCGAATTGATTCTCACGGCTATTGTTAACTGATCGAACGGAATTTCAGAGAAATGTTTACAATTTTATACACAAATCCTCCTCCAAATAAATCCAATGGTGCCAGTTTCCCTTTAAATCCAACATTTTCCCCACTAGATTTTGTTTCTTTGAGTAGTTATTTCCATATTTAGGATTTGACCTGATATATATAAACTCTATATCATATATATATATGGCTAGATCTCTCTATCTCTCTTTATTTCTTTTTATTATTAGAATATTTTTAGATAAAAAAACTTGAATATATTCAGAAAAGGAATAAAAAATGTGTGGGTTCATTTTTTTCTTACATAAAATAATGGCATATAGGTAATTTCCATAAATTGTAGTCGTCAGCCTTTATATATGTTTGCATGTTTACCTTATGTTTTAACTATTTTCCATCTGTTTTATTATTATTATATATATTCTCTATAAAAATAATATAATTATATATATATATATTTCTACCACGATATTTTATTGTGGTATGGAGTTCAAACATCTATGATCTTCAGTACAATATTACCAAATGTCTAATAAAAATCAAAGCCTGGTGTGAAAAGGTAAAACTTTCTCTAGGTCCTAACAAAACAGGTATACTCTATCTACATAACTATGAAAAATTGCCCATTAATTTTGATGGAAAAATAATTCAACCACCAGAAACTGTTAAAAATTTGGGAGTTATTTCTAAAAATCATAGACAAAAGAATAAGATTAATTTTGGAACACATGTTGACAATATAATTATGAAAGCTACGAAACTTAAGAATATATTATTCTCATTATGTGCACATACTTGGAGCATTGATACTCGGCGTAGATTGATCTTATATAAAGCTATGATACGCTCTACAATAAGCTATGCATCAAATATTTGGTTTCCTTTTATCACTGCAGCAAAAAAGATCTAAGTTGAATTCTCTATACAATATCAAATTCTAATTATATGCATTCATGCTTATAGGACTTCATCTTCTTACATCGCACATATATTAGCGAAAACTCCTTTACTGTCCGATTATCTTGAATTATCACAAACAAAGTATAATATGACAAATTCTCTCACATATCAAAAACTCAAAAAAAAAAACCCTTCAAAAAGAATTAAATAAACTATATCTGGAGATAAAATTTAAGTTTTATTTTTCTCAATCTAATGAACTGTTCCAGAAATTATTTCCAATTGCTGTCCCAAAATTTATTTCTTCTGATAAATTCACTACTTTATTCTTAAGAGGCAAAGGACCCTTCTTAAGTTTCCTATTCAAGCTGAATGTTGTCAATGATCCAACATGTGAATGCCGCTTAGATGTTGAATCACCAGAGCATCTTCTTTTAACTTGCCATCTGACTAATCATATTGTATGTAGATACTTTGAAACATTACCAAATTCTCTTTGTGTATATACTCTATCTTATGAGAACTTTGTTAAGTTTAGAACTATTTGTACAATAATTTACAAAACAATTCTAATCCATCGTGTAAATATCTAATCATATATATGTAAATAATACTAGCACAGGGCACAATAGTCCTTTGGACTTCGTGCTTTTGTAACAATAAATAAATAAAAAAGTGATATAATTTTATAGAGAAAAAATTCAAACGCTTAATGGACGTTTATTAAACATTGTGAAATATGGATGTTTGATAAACATCTATTAAGAATTTATTTTTATTGAATATATATTTTAGCATAGGGCGCCTCTTCTGTCAAAATAGACGTCAAACCCTAACACCATCTATTGACCGTCGCCGCAACTAGCGGCCTCGGGTCGGTGACAAAGCCACAACACCAGCTTTGGCAAACTAAGAAACGTCCACCTAGAGACCATGGTTTCGGGCTAATGGCTCTCGTCAGTCTAGGACGGACTTTATTCCATGAGATCCACACGGGATCTAATGGAATCTTCACAATCTACCAGAGAGGTGTTTTGCTGGCAAGGTGGCTGGGCAAAATCTATGGCTTTATATCTATATATTCTCTATAAAAATAATATAACTATATATTTATATATTTTCTCCCACAATATTTTATTGAATCTTTGTGAAATATAATTCAATACATTTCGGCTCGTATAACCATATTAAGAAAAATTTCAAACGCTTAATGGACGTTTATTAAATATTGTAAAATAGAAATGTTTAATGAACTTCTATTAAGAATGCAATATATTAATGGGTTGGCTTGATTGGTGCCTTCAGCTTCAAGCTTCAGCAACGGATTTGTTGCCACGAGATTGAAGGCCAGGTTGGTGGATGTAAGATGGTAGTTCAGAGGAATTGGTAGATCAAGAATTCTTAGGATGATCAGTTTGTTAAGAAGTTAAAAAAGTAAAGGTTGGTATTATATTGTCGCATATAAGGCCTGAAAATACCTACAACCTCCGTCAATAGATGGCGCTTTCGCCTGTTTCCGATCTGAAACTGAGGTGGGAATCGCCGACTGCTGTGGTCTTGTTTTCCGGGGCAAATGTTTGTAAATACACATTTATATTGGCCCTAGGAGGTAACTTAAATACCCGTTGATAGCTATTTTATGTATATGTAATGTGTAGTAGAAGTGACACTAAAAAAGAGTGTTAGAAGTATTGTGCCGGTTGCTGTTGTTACTCTCGCCAACATCGCTGCTGCTACTCTTCTGGTAAGTCTCTCGTGTCCCCCCACCAGTGATAAGGCCGAGAGATACTGCCAGAGGTAAGGAGTTCCACTTTAGTGGTGGTTCTCGGAGGTCTTTGGGTGCTCTGCAAGGTAGAGCTGCAGAGGAGAAACAACGGGAGCCCGGTGCAGGTGATCCACGAAGGAAGAAGTGGCGTCGTCGCAAAGAAGCCGGAGGGACAAGCGCGACAATATTATTATCTCCAGTACATGTTGTACAAGCCAAGATAATCATGGAGGGTAGAAGTTGGTGACTGTTTTTCCTGTAAGTGCACCACATGTCTATATATGTGAAAATCAGTTCGACCTTCGCACTTACAAATGTATCAAAGCCCCCCGTTTGGTTACATGCACTCGCTGGTGGGTTGGTTTTTGCAAGAATCGATTGGTATTGAGGAGTTAAGAAGTTGAATTGCAGAAGCTATTGAAGTCAAGAGACTTGAATACATGGAGGTAAGGAGTAAAATGGTTGATATACGTTGAATACAGCCATGTCAATGGTTAGAAAGCTATAGAGGCTATACAAGCTTTAGAGGATTGAGAAGCTAGGAGTAAAACTGACTCGCATGAGACGAAAATATGTGCGGTACTAGATATGAACTGATGTACAGACTCTAATAAGGTGGAACTACTTTGATGTCGTCGATCGCCTTGGTATGCATGAGAATAGCCAAATATTCATTGGTCACCGTATGTATGGAAAGGTCTAAATCTTTACTGGTCAGAGTATGGGATGTGTGGGAAGAGCTGAAATATCATTGGTCAGTGTATTGTATGTATGAGAGATTATACAATCTCGTTGGTCATTTATGGTATGTATGGGAGGAGCTTCATTATCATTGATCAGAGATTAGTATGTATTGAGGGCTAAAACTTCATTGGTCAACGTATGGTACATATGGGAGTGACTATAACTTCATTGGTCAACGTATGGTACATATGGAAGTGACTATAACTGTTATGTATAGGAAGGTCTGAAACTTTATTGGTCAGAATATGGGATGTGTGGGAAGATCTGCAATATCATTGTTAAGCCTTTGGTAATTATTGGAGGGACTACAATATTGTTGGCCAGCGTATGATAAGTCAGAGAGTAGGGTCGCGTATAAGGCCTGAAAACACCTACAATCTCCGCTAATAGATGGCGTCTTCGCCTTTTTCTGATCCGAAACTGGTGTGGGAATGTGTAGTTTTGTTTCCTGGAGCAAATAGTTGTAAATACGAGTTTATATTGGCCCTTGGAGGTAACGTAATGTAAATACCTGTTGATTGTTATTCTAGTTATATGTAATGTGTAGTAGAAATGACAATAAAAAAGAGCCGTTAGAAGTCTTGTTGCCGGTTGCTGTTGTTACTCTCGCCACAGTCACTACTCTTTTGGCAAGTCTCTCTTGTCCCCCCACCAGTGGTAAGGCCGAGGGATACTACCAGAGGAAAGGAGTTCCACTAGAGTCGTGGTTCTCGGAGGTCCTTGGATTCTCTGAAGGGTAGAGCTGCAGAGGAGAGCAACGGGAGCCCGGGTTAGGTGATCCACAAAGGAAGAAGCGGTGTCGCTGCGAAGAACCGAAAGGGTCAACGCGCGACACTGGTGTCAGAAGTCGGATTCTTCCTTATGTAGGTCACCAGGGGGCTCTTTCAGATTTTCGGTTGCTGACAAAGGCCCATTGACGTGAGAAGCCAAGGGATGGCCTCGGAGCAGGGCTCGCTGGCCGAGTACGTCCCGTTGACACAACTATACCAGGTGAAGAGGGACGAAGCAAAGCGCCGTGGAGAAGAAGAATGGCTTCTTTTAGAAAAAAGAAAGAGAGGAGGGAAGGCGCCGTAGAGAGGAAGAAAGGCTCCTTTTGGAGAAGTTAAGCAAGGAAAGAGGGCGTCTTAGAATAAAGAAGATGCAGCAGTTACTGTTTCAAATGAAGACTCATTTACAAATGGAGACAAGTACTGCCGAGACAACCTTGGAGGTTAATGTCAGCGAGGTCCGGGCGGAGTCCCGAAGGCTGGAGGTCGAGCCGGGTCACATGGAGGAAGTCCATAAAGCAGAAGGCCTAGTTGTGGCACCTCTAGGAACGACCCTGAATCTGCCACAGGCAGAGCTACGAGAGAATCGGTGCCCTCGAGAGAAGCGTTGCCGGCGAGAGAAACCTTGCCGGCGAGAGAAGAGGCTTTGGCGCGAAAAGCGGTACTGGCGAGAGAAGTGGTATGGCGAGCAAAGCCGCGAGAGAAGAGATCCCGGCGAGAGGAGTGGTCCCGGCGTGTTTCCGATCTGAAATTGGTGTGGGAATCGCCGACTGCTGTAGTCCTGTTTCCTGGGGCAAATGTTTGTAAATCACGTTTATATTGGCCCTAGGAGGTAACATAATGTAAATACCGGTTGATTGTTATTCTAGTTATATGTAATGTGTAGTAGAAATGACAATAAAAAAATGACTGTTAGAAGTTTTGTTGTCGGATGCTGTTGTTACTCTCGCCACAGTCACTACTCTTTTGGCAAGTCTCTCGTGTCCCCCCCACCAGTGGTAAGGCCGAGGGATGAGTGGTGGTTCTCGGAGGTCCTTGGGTGCTCTGCAGTGTAGAGCTGCATAGGAGAGCAACAGGAGCCCAGGTTAGGTGATCCACGAAGGAAGAAGCGGGATCGCCGCGAAGAACCGGGTCAGAGTGCGACAGTATTATAAAAAGAAAAAGGGGAGGCCTATACTTCAAACAAACAGCCAGACACCACCACATTCTCAAATATATAAAAATTCTCTCCTAATCAAGTTTATTCTATATATTGAGACAGTTGGATTCAAGGCCAAACGATTCTGTGGGAATACCTTTTATTACATGTTTATTCAAAAAGACATCTATATGAAAAGCAAATGTCTCATTTACAGGAATGTATTATTCTGCAGTCTAAATGAAATTATCGTAAATGTTGCTTAAACAAGAAGAAGAATAAAAAGATGCTGTGATGATGATTTCTTTATGACAATATCGGTGCAATTCGATAGTATAGGAAGCCTATATCACTGTAGAATAAAACCTATCTTTACTTATTGCGAAATAGATGGCAAGCTACCCGAGGGGTCAAGATTCCAGAGTAAAGTTGGGAAAAGAGGTGTGGACTCCAGCTGCTTCAGCTGCCATTTGTGAGAGGGCCAGGCGCTAAAACGGCATTCAAGTGTGGAGGACAAGTAGAGTCAGTCATATCTTCGGCGGGTAAAAGACCCAGCGAGTTGCCTTCGGGCGTGTGGATGATCCTACAGAAGCTTGCCCGACCTGGACGGGAGCCGGCTGTTGACGAGGAGGATCCTTCTGATGGCGTATATTTGAAACAAATCCATCTAAATGTATATGATTCTCATTCCATTAACAGCTTCTGGCAATAAAATTATATCGTACTAAGCTATGTTCAAATGTCGCATATGTGAAAGTCCGCACCTCACGACAACGTGGCAATATGCTTTGGGTAGCTATCACGTCTGATAGAACACCTGATTCGTATTGAAAGCACTATGACTTCTCAACGATACGTGGATGACATGCTGCGGCCGGTGACGCTACCCTTCTCTCATGGGGTACCGAAAACCTTTATCCATCAGGTAAAATGCCCGGACTTTACACAGCCCAAATCAGCCAACATGCCTTACTTGAAACCTCGGTGCTTCCATGGTCACCAGTCTATTATGATCTCTCATCTATAGAAAACGTCTAGAACCTAATTGGACGTAGTTTGCGTGCGCTGCCACAGCCACGTTCAGAAGATGAACTGTGGCTGATGGTTGACAGAACAGTCATTTATTGTGATCGTTACTGGTACTCTCTGCAGATATATACAATTTATGCAGATATATACAACCTTTTGCCCAATAATATTTCGTCTTGCAATATCAGTGTCATGCATTTTAAATACAAAACCATTACAGCTGTAGGTATATAAGAGCATTTTCACAATAGTATAATTACACCAGTAGAGAGAACGAATGGTTCAAAGCTTTGTGAAAGGATTTACCATCGAATAAAAATATCGTTATGATTTTTTCTCGTAGTATATATGTATAATAATATGCTGACGAGCGCCAACAGCGCGAAAGGCGTTCGTGGATGGCTTTTCTTAATTTATCATTATTATTGATTTGTTTACTTTTGCTTCACTAGATGGCGCTCTGCCATCTAAAAAGCACATGGACTCGTAGTCAGGAGATGCCTTCTTTATTTTTATAATAATATGTGTATGTAGAATCCCCACATGATTCAATTTTCAATAATGTAATATAACCCGATAACTCAATATCATATTGCATTATTTCTTCAAAATCTCTATATCAAGCATGTCAAACTCGCGGCCCGCGGGCCTCATGCGGCCCACCAGACAATATATTTTAATATATTTTTTTTTTAAATAAAAAAAAATAATAATAAAAATTTGTAGCCTAATTTTTAAAAATTGTAAGTATACATAATTTATTTATTAATAATGAACCACTGGTAGCCATACATAAGTCGTAAGTTTTTATAATATTATACCTACATACATAACGTATGTACATCGCCATAAGTATTGTGTGCCTTAAAGTTTAAAGAAAATATTCTTTCGGAGTACTAGAAAAATATTTTTTTTTCAAGTTACGTTCAATAATTTGTGCAGTTATTCTGTGTCTGGTAAGTTAACAAATATTATTATTATTATTTTTTTTAATATTGATTAAAACGTTTTATTATTTTGTGTTAGCGATTACTATTTTTTTTCAGACCTTTGTATTCAATATGTCTTCATCAAAACCAGCGAAAAATTGCTGACGAACATAGGAATTTTCAAGAAAAGTGGGAATTAGAGTATTTTTGCTCTAAAGTAAAAGATAAAATCAACTGCTTGATATGTAATAATGCTATTAGTGTACCAAAATTATATAACATTAAACGTGATTATGAACAACATAAATCAAAATATGATACCTACGAAGGTTTAATGAGACAAGAAAAGTTAAAAGAGTTCAAGTTGGGAATAAAAAAACGACAGTTTATGTTTACTAAAGTATCACAAGAGAGTGAAGCGGCGGTGCATGCAAGCTACGTTTTATCGGAGATGATAGCTAAACACTCAAAACCTTTTACTGAAGGTGATTTCATCAAGGAATGTTTAATTAAAGCTGCAGAAACTGTTTGTCCTGGAAGTGTGAAGACGTTTCAAGCAATATATTTGTCTCGAAATACCGTTGTGGAAATAATTACTGATATGGCCAGAAATTTAAATGATCAGATAAAAGAAAAATCATCTTGTTTCGAAGCATTCTCCATTGCCTGTGATGAGAGTACGGACATTGGGGGCGTAGCTCAGTTAGCTGTTTTTTTTTTCGAGCTTGCGACACGGATTCCAACATTTTTGAGGAATTATTGGAACTAGTACCGATGCATGGCACTACTACAGGAGAATATATATTTAATTGCGTTTATGATCTTCTGCAAAAATACAATTTACCTCAATCAAAATTGACTTCTGTAGCAACAGATGGAGCTCCTTCAATGACTGGAAAAACCAACGGTTTCGTAGCATTACTGCGAAAAAAACTAAGTGAAATTTCTGATGGTTCCAATATTCATCATACGCATTGCATTATACATCAGGAAGTATTATGTACGAAGGTAATAAAAATGGAAAATATATTGACACCTATAAAAAAATTCATCAATTTTATAAGATCTCGAAGTTTAAATCAGCGACAGTTCTCTCTGTTCTTAACTGAATTAGAAAGCGAATATTCAGGTTTATCATACTATACCGAGGTACGTTGGCTACCATGCTCCAAGGTCTCAAACAATTTTGGGACTTGAAAGAAGAAATATGTCAGTTTTTAATAACCAAGAATCACGACATCACTTTTTTCTGATCAAGTATGGTTGCAAGATTTTTCCTTCATGGTTGACATAACAAAACACTTGTCGGATTTAAATTTAAACTGCAAGGAAAGAATCAGATCATTACCAACATGTGTGACCAAGTTAATGCATTCAAATGTAAGCTAGTTCTTTGGGAAAAGCAGTTGAAAAACGAAGATTTAATGCACTTTCCGACATGCAACATGTACAAATTAAGTTTAGGTGAAACTGCATCGTATTAAAAATATGCGGAAAATATTTTAAGTCTTAGAAATGAATTTGAAATAAGGTTTTCTGATTTCAAATCTTTGGAAGGCAAGTTTACTTTGCTTTCTTCGATTTTCTCGTTAATATAGAATCAGTACCTAATCATATGCAAATGGAGGTAATAGATATCCAGTGCGATTCAGATTTAAAGGCAAAATTCATTGAAGTTGGCGTTTCTGAATTTTACAAATATTTGCCAGCCAGATTGGAAAACACTCGAAAATTAGCATATAAAATTATGTCCATGTTTGGAAGTACTTATCGGTGCGATCAGTTATTTTCACTTATGAAAGGAAATAAGTCTCCAATCAGATCGAGAATTACTGACGTTCACCTTGGGTCAGTTTTAAAATTAATCACTGCGAACAAGATTTCCTCCGAAGTAGGAAAGATGGTAGCAGAAAAGAGATGCCAAATATCAGGGAGAAAATATTAACTTTACTTTCTTTTTTCTTATTAGTATTTTTTAAAATAAACCTACATAAATGTTACTATAAAAATTTAATTACTTGTTTTCTTTTTTTGCGGACCACATATTCGTATTAATTTTTTATTTGGCCCGTGTTAGGATTTGAGTTTGACATGCTTGCTCTATATATATAAAAGTCAATGTCTGTCTGTTTCGCGATAAACTCAAAAACTACTGAACCAATTGGTACCAAATTTTGTATGTAGCTTTTTATAAACCTGAGGAAAATTTTCGGCTACATTTTGATTAGTATTTTTGGCTATTTCTTTTTTCATTTGAAGAACTTTTTTTTACGCGGAGTAATCCGGAATGAAATGAATACCCAAATATGGCCATTTTTTATGAGCATCGGTGGTTCAGTGGTAGAATGCTCGCCTGCCACGCGGGCGGCCCGGGTTCGATTCCCGGCCGATGCATTTTTTTTTACAATTTTTAAAACTCATTTATCTATATATATATAAATGAATTTATGTGTGTGTGTGTGTGTCCTTTATGCCTGACCAAACCACTCATTGGAACGCCATGAAACTTTGGGAAGTTATTTAGTATAGTACTGGGAAGGTTTCTAGCAAATGAATTTTTTTAAATAACTTTTCGCCTAAAAATAATCAAGATAAATATTCTAATTTATCTGTTATAATTCAACAATCTGCTCTGAATATTATCATGATGATACGATGATTTTGTAATGTAGAAAATTAGGAAAGACAAAATTCAGGATGACACGGCAATTTATTTGAGACAAGAATAATGATACAATTCCAAGGCAAGATACTACTAACTTGCAATTACCGAGGGAACCAATTAATATTGATTTTATTCAACTTATCGAGCATTTTTCAACGGAAGGGAAAAAATGTTCACTTTATCGAAAGATTCGTTAGACAAACCTTCACTCGGGTAAAACCCGGGCGAAGCCGGGTACATCCATACAAGAATAATGATATTAAAAAAAAATACATCCTTTCGCAATAAGTTTCTTTTATTATGATATGCGCGAGCTTTCGGGCTGGAGCCGCCCTTCTACAGACATAAATGAAACAAGTGATCCACGAGAGACAGTTATATACTTTTGATTTGTTACATTTTTTTTTACATAAAATATCAGAAAGAAAAGTATTAAATCTACATAAATTATTACTATTTTACTATGTTTAACAATTGGAAATTAATTAATTTACCTTAAATTTCAATATTTTAATAAAGTTAAGTTTTAAACTATGAATTGGGTAAACGAGAAATCTGATTTTTGTGGTATGGAATATGACAAAATTGTTCTGGGATATCTATTCTACGATTAATGCTATTGTGTTGTTTGGAAATCAGCGATTTAAGGATTAATCTTTCAGATTTGGTGGTTATGTTACTGTAGTGGCAAGTTGGACTGTCTAAATTATTTATTTATTTATTTCCTCTCAAATTTACAGTGTACCATTCGAGCATAAAGCTCACGAGTCACTTTGTCGTGGATGTTAGGCATCAAGAATTTCTAAAAATGGCCTTCAGAACTGACTGGAAGGTCACAGTTCAGGTAGAGTGAAGTCCAGGTCTTTTATGTCTTGGATTGAGGTCTCCATCAAATTGGAACAATTCTTTTATAACTGGATTTTGGGAAGTAGAGAGTTTTAGATATAATTTCTGGGTCGAGGATATGTATATTTCTTCTATATTAGGCTGGTTTAAGTCCTGCTTTAAAATTGCATTTGATAGATTAAATGGGGCATTTACAGTACTTCTTAAACAAATTCTCATGAATGCATCTATTCTTTTCCTATCAGTCAAGGTTATGTATTTAAACCATACAGGCAATGCGTATGTTACTATAGGGAGAATACAGCTTCTGTATAAAGTAAATTTTTGGTTAACAGATAAACCACTTTTTGAACTGAACATATTGGATAATGAGGCTTTGGCTATTTTAGATTTTCTTATTATATCCTTCACGTGGCTGGTGAATTTCAGTTTAGAATCGAAAGTGATTCCCAAATATTTGACCTGCTGGGTCCAATTTATGGGAGATGAGTAAATTATAAGATTTGTCCTGGGTGTGAACTTGAAGCTATTTTGTGGAGGAAAGATAATTGCTTGAGATTTCTTTGGATTCAGAATGAGTTTCCATTTATCACACCAATTGCAAATGATTTCAAGATAGTTTTGTAGGCGGGAAATTAAAATATCTGGGGAACGCGAGCTGGATAACAGGGCAGTATCATCAGCGAAAAGAGCTAGTCGGCATTGTGGGATATGTGGAATATCATTGATGTATAAATTGAAAAGTATAGGACTCAATATTGAGCCTTGAGGAACACCAGATTCTATTTGCCGAGGACTTGATATATATGTTCCAAATTTTACGGAGAACGTTCTATCCTGAAGATAATTCTCAAGGAACTTGATGAATTTCTGAGGAAAATTATAAGAAGTTAATTTAATGATGAGGCCTCTGTGCCAAACCATATCGAAAGCTTTTTTTAAGTCTAAAAGCACTACTCCAACAGCTTCGTTAAGGGATTTGCGAGTTTGTATGAAATCAATAACTGTAATCAATTGGTGAGTTGTTGAATGATTTGCTCTAAACCCAAATTGCTGAGGAATTAGAACATTTCTTGTATCTATATAGGTCTGGAGTCTTTTAAGGATGATCCGCTCAAATATTTTTCCAAATATTGGCAAGAGACTAATTTAAATTAAATTTGTGGCCGGTATTCATGGTATGTTGAAAAATGAGGGATCTTGAATCTTTGGTCTTCATATTGTAAGTATGTTCCTTCAATCTTGTCTGTATTTTCCTGCTTATTTCTCCTACGTATATAGATGGACAATCAATGCATAACACGGAATATATGGCATTTTTCTTCTGAAGGGGGTTCTGGTCTGTGGTCGATTTTGTGATGGGATTTCTAAGGATATTCCCGATGGTTCTTGGGGTGCGGAAAAAGAACTTGATTCCGTATTTCCTTATTTCCAGGGCTATTTTTAAATTGGTTGGTGAGTAATCAATATAACAGGTCGTTTTGAAAGTCTGCTGGGTTCTATGATGGGATGGATTGTAATTTCAAAGTTTTATTGCTGCGGTCGTTCGAATGAGTATTTCAGTGATTTCCTGCGTTGGTAAGGCTCTTGATAGAATAGATATGAGATCTTTGATAATTTTCCCAAGATACCTAATCATGAAATGGCATCCTTTGGTGCGGGATCTAAGTAATTGCCATTAAAGTTTAGTGACTATTTTCCTTGAAAAAACATTCTTAACTGGGTCTTTAATCCTGAGAGAAGGGGGAATGAAATTTGCCTCTTCACATCTTTTGTTAAAAATCAGATTGCTTCCCCATCTAGCCAGAACAAGGGACTTCTCAAACAGTTTCGCTTTATAATATTCCAAATAATTCAAGTTGAGGTTCTTATTTGAAGTAAACGAAAAAATTGCGCTACAGATTTTAAATGAAAATAGATAGATGGATAAGCGTCAAGGAGGCCTAGGCATAATGAAATGGAAACGTTACATCGATGACATATATTGTGAATTCGAATCTGAGAAAGAACAACTCATTTTAGATACCCTCAACGGCTACCACCATAAAATATCCTTCACAATAGAAAAATAAATAAATGGGGTTTTGCCCTATCACGATTCCCTCATAATGAGAACAGAAAATAGTTTTCACACCACAGTGTATTACAAGAAAAGTTTCGAACCATCATACCTCCCGTTTAAATCTTATGGTCCCATATCTCACAAAATAACAGTAGTGAAAACCTTAACCAAGCGTTTATTCACCCATTGCTCCCTCCCCAAAATTAAAGCAATAGAAAGAAATAATATTTACAGAAATCTTAGAAAATTGTGGCTATCCCCCACTGTTCATCGATCAACACCGTTACAATCCATCATCACATCATAGAACCCAGCAGACTTTCAAAACGACCTGTTATATTGATTACTCACCAACCAATTTGAAAATAGCCCTGGAAATAAAAAAAAATACGGAATCAAGTTCTTTTTCCGCACCCCAAGAACCATCGGGAATATCCTTAGAAATCCCATCACAAAATCGACCACAGACCAGAACCCCCTTCAGAAGAAAAATGCCATATATTCCGTGTCATGCATTGATTGTCCATCTATATACGTAGGAGAAACAAGCAGGAAAATACAGACAAGATTGAAGGAACATACTTACAATATGAAGACCAAAGATTCAAGATCCCTCATTTTTCAACATACCATGAATACCGGCCACAAATTTAATTTAGACAGTCCAACTTGCCACTACAGTAACATAACCACCAAATCTGAAAGATTAATCCTTAAATCGCTGATTTCCAAACAACACAATAGCATTAATCGTAGAATAGATATCCCAGAACAATTTTGTCATATTCCATACCACAAAAATCAGATTTCTCGTTTACCCAATTCATAGTTTAAAACTTAACTTTATTAAAATATTGAAATTTAAGGTAAATTAATTAATTTCCAATTGTTAAACATAGTAAAATAGTAATAATTTATGTAGATTTAATACTTTTCTTTCTGATATTTTATGTAAAAAAAAAATTGTAACAAATCAAAAGTATATAACTGTCTCTCGTGGATCAAATGTTTCATTTTTGCCTGTAGAAGGGCGCCTCCAGCCCGAAAGCTCGCGCATATCATAATAAAAGAAACTCATTGCGAAAGGTTGTATTTTTATTTTAAAATTTGTTACGCAATTTTTTCGTTTACTTCAAAGAATAATGATACAATTCCAAGGCAAGATACTATTCCTTTAACTTCCAATTACCGAGGGAACCAATTAATTTTGATTTTATCCAACTTATCGAGTATTTTTCAAGGGAGCGGGGAAAAATGTTCACTTTATCGAGAGATTCGTTAGACAAACCTTTACTCGGGTAAAACCCGGGCGAAGCCGGGTACATCCGCTAGTATAACATAATAATGTAATATTTTCCCCTTATAACATACCACAATAACATATAATATTTTCATGACACAAAATAACAATGTAGCACATTTCTCTCTATACCTTCAATATAATATACTAATATAGTATTTCTTCATAATACAATACATAATGATGTAGTATTTCCTCACAATACAAAATAATAACGTAGTAGTATTTTTATAATATATTGTTATAATTCGAAACTATTTTAAAAGTGTAAGATTCTTTTTGAAATTAAACAATTTTTACTGCCCTTACTGCAATGGAAAAATCAATGTGGAGAACCCTCCCCGCGGTTTCGCCAGTTTAATCTACCATACCGCTGTTATATTGCATTTTGGAACTTCCTTTTATAGTGATACTGTTGCTAGACTCTTGGAATGGGTATTTTAGAAGAACTATGGACATAAGCTTTGAGAACAGTAGAATTACATACAATTATAAATATATAATTTTTCCATTGCAGTAAGGGCAGTAGAAATTGCTTAATTTCAAAAAGAATCTTGCACTTTTAAAATAGTTTCGAATTTTGATAACAGATGGCGCGCAAGTGCATCATAATATTGTAATAATAATGATAATTTAGACAATCACCACATATAATACTATAAAATAATAATTTAGAGAGAGAGATTATATCCCCTTAATACATTATAATAATATAAAAACTTTCTTCAAAATACCACATATAATATAGTTGAAATTTGTAACAAATATATTCACTGACAATACGTATCTTTTCATTAATATCACCAAATATTACCTCTACAGACCTTACTGTAATGATATAAGTTATTGAATAAGCGTGCTTGGCTCATCGGTAGTGAATCCTTTAGCTGTTTCGCCAAATTAATCTCTAGACTGCTCTACTATTGTATTGGATTCGTTCAGGATATACCCTGTATTTTTTATGATCATATAATATAGTATATCTTTATATAATACAAAATTATAAAATGAAGTATATCTTCATATTATTACGCATAAATGTAATATTTATCCTTTAATACTACATAATAATGTAGTATTTCTCATTTTTAATACTACATAAAGATACCTCCACATATTTCAGAATAACGACACATTTTATAGAATATATTTTAAAACAGATTGAATTATTATATTTTTGGAATAACTGCCAACATAAATTTTGACACACACGCATTGTTTCTATATCAAACTCTAAACGAAACATTCCTACATTTTAAAAGGGCATCGTCTGACATTAAATGTTATATTTGGTCGTCTGCATTTTATTTAAATTCTATGTAAATTTATTCAACCACTTTCTGTCCCATACATATATATTCATAAATATTTTATATACGTGTTCCATCATGTATATCACAAGGGAGAATTTTTTTATAGTTTTCGAAAAATATAAAACACAGTATGAAGGGTACCTACCTTTTAATAAATATATAATCGAATTTCCATTTATATAGAAATTGAATATAAAATTACTTGAAGAATTTAATGAAAAAAAAATCTCTATATAAAGGAAAAACAAGAGATGAATTGATATTTTGTAAGCTAGAGCATTATGTCAAGGTATAATAAGCCACCAACATATTCTTAAATAAAGTTAAATTATTTCGTGATATTTTTTAAATCGCTTTCTAAATACGGGGTAATAAATCCAAATCCAAATAAATAAATAGTATGTTGACGTTTCGATAACAGCGTTAAGCTTTTGGTAGATTCATTTAGTACTTTTGTCTTAAGATGTTAACAACGCTGTTACCGAAACATCACACACTATATATTTATTTGGATTTGGTCTTATTACTGTGTACCGTTTCGGCAACAGCGTTGTTACTGAAACATCACACGCTTTTATTTATTTATTTATTTATTATTTGGGCCTATTACCTTGGGTTTATAATCTCCGGTTAAAATCACTTTATTAGGTACCGTTCAACAAGAGCAACCTAGTTTATGATAATTGTAACAAAGAATAATATGTGAAGTTTATTCACATATCAAACAAAATGTTAACGCGGGATTCAATCCCGGTTCATGACTGTCGGGAATCGAGGGTGTTACCCACTCGTCCACCGTCTTTCAATCTATAATCTTATAATCTATAATTCAAATTTTGCTTTATAATTATTAGCTTTCTTTATCGAGCTTTCGCTATTCAACGGGCCAAAAGGCAATTAAAGTGAATCATGTGTATTCAAACTATTGATAAAGAGTGAACTATAAAAATACAAATTTTTATAGAGATGTGTGATTCTAATTGGAAATATACTTGAAAGATATTATGGTTTATATCGATTTTATCTTATAAAACTTAATAAATTCTTATAGAGTGCGAAATAAAACTTAATGCGCCTTAGGTATTATAATTTTTAAGCATTGTCAAATGTTTACCTCTCCCTTTTTGAAAATCCATAAATATATACACCAATAACTCGCTTTGCATCGTTTCGTTTTACGTTTTTTTTTTTCGAAGTTGCGTCGCTGCTTAATTTTTACTGATTTTCATTGTGCGTCGTTATATTTTCGAAGTTGCGTTGTTTTGGATTCGAGTCTTCAATTTTTTTTTTCCTAAAATATGGCAACACCTTTGTTTTTGATTGCGCCATGCCATCAAAATTTGGGGATTCCCTTTCTAACTAAAAATCAACGCAAATTTAATACAGTTTTATTTTCACTTTGCGTCGTTTCAATTTGCGTCATGTTTTTTGGAACGTAACCCCGACGCAAAGCGAGGTATGGGTGTAGATCTATATGATTTGTAATTTGAAATATGAAATGAAAATAATCAAACTTTAGATGTCTTTATGACGATCTAAATTGTGAATATATATCTGGTTTTTCAATTTTCCAATTTATACTATCTTTGTTTACTGCGGAGGTCTAAATTTCTAAAATATAATTGGTAATGTTTTTTCTTTTAGTATCTTGTATAGAATAGCTGTTCCTTTAAAACCAAAGTCTGGTTTGTGTTTTTTTTATTACGTGGTCTATAGGGAATTATAGTTATAATTTCTTAATATTGATTTGTGTTGATTGATTCGATCTTTTAGAGGCTTACTTCTTTATCCTATGTACACTGCGTGACATTGAAAATGGAACACCAAGAAATAGTGGCCAGAATATTATGCAAATTTCAGGGTAGACGCGCCTAACCGAGTTAGCAAATGATGTAAAATGCGCAGCTCTCGTGCGCACATAGAGTAAGATATAAGGGAAGGAACTTGCAGAAAGGACAGTATCGTGTCGTTATTTCTTCAAGGAAAATCATTGTAGAAATTTTGTTCTTGTGTCAAAAGACACGTGTAATAACAGAGAATGCCAGGTCATCGTAAACGGAGGCAGTTCAAGCAGACAGACGCTTTTACGAGGGGCATGGTGATCGGACTGAAAAGGGCAGGTAGGTCCATACGCACCTTGGTGCGTCCACGGTGCACCGACTGTGGAGAAGATGGTTGGAACAAGGAAATGTGGCAATTTATAGGAATGCCGGTGCAACCAGAGTGACGTCAGAACGTGTGGATCGGCGTATCCTTCGACAAGCAGTGGCGGCCCCACAAGCCACTTGTACCGCCATCCTGCAACATGTGCAAGACACCCTAGATCATTCCATCTCGACTAGAACCATTTCCCGTCGATTGGTTGCTAATGGCTTGCACTCATGCCGTCCGCTAAGAAGACTGCCATTGACCCCACCGAATAGGCGCCAACGTTTGGAATGGTGCCGGGCTAGATCGACGTGGATGGCGGAATGGCACAGGGTCGTGTTCTCAGATGAGTCGCGTTTCTGCTTGTCCAGTGATAGTCGCCGTGTACGCATGTGGCGTCGACGTGGAGAAAGGTCCAATCCGGGAGCAATTGTGGAACGCCCCACCGTGCGACAACTTGGAATCATGGTTTGGGGCGCAATCGCGTATGATTCCAGGTCACCTTTACTTCGTATTCAGGGCACTATGACGGCCCAACGATACGTTGATGATGTGCTGCGACCGGTGACACTCCCTTACCTTCAGGGGGTACCCAATGCCCTTTATCAGCAGGATAACGCCCGACCGCACACTGCTCGCATTAGCCAACAAGCTCTGCAAGATGTACAGATGCTTCCCTGGCCACCGTACTCTCCTGATCTCTCACCAATCGAGCACGTCTGGGACATCATTGGACGCCGTTTGCATGCCTTGCCACAGTCGCGTTCAGAAGACGAACTGTGGCAAATGGTTGAGAGGGAATGGAGAGCCATCCCTCAGGACGCCATCCGTACTCTGATTGACTCTCTACCTAGACGTGTTGCTGCGTGCATCGCCGTCCGCGGTGGTCCTACTTTCTACTAAGCCGACGCCGTTCTCGCTCTGTATTATGACTATCATTTTGAAATAAAGATCACTTGTTGTTCGTCCCTGTCTCTCTCTGTCTGCCGAGTTTCATCACTTTCTGGCCACTATTTCTTGGTGTTCCATTTTCAATGTCACGCAGTGTATATGGCTGGACACTCATTACATGGTATTTTGTAAATAACCTTTTGTTGATATTTTGATTTTTTTCTTTGGATTTGCGTGGCCTCGAACACATTTTCAATATGAAAGAAGATTGATATGTATAGCAATAATAATGTTTCTATTTAGGACTCTGGCAATGCAATCAGAGCCGTAGCTGTAGGGGAGGATGCAGTAGAAAATTTTTACTGATCAGGGCTTTTTGTTGTGATTGAAAATATATAGATTTTAAAGAGAGTTTTTCTGTTTGAAAAATGCAAGATTCTTTTCTTTACTTAGTGGAAAAATGTGGGAAATAAATACTAAAAAATAATAATTTTGTATAGAACAATTATCAGGCCAGTTTTTACGTATTGTTCAGAAATATGGTACAAAATTATAAATAGTCAATGCAAAGAAAAACTAAATTATATCCAATATCAAATTATTTTTTGGGCGATTAGAGCCTACAAACCTATTTCTTCCAACTGTGTCCATAGTCTTGCGAGCATCCCCCTTCTCACAGATTATATTGAATCTAAAATAATTAAATATGTTTTGACTCGACTTTCTATAGAGGATCAAAATGCTTTTGGACCACATGCTCCAAGTATAATTAGATCATTTTTGAGTGCAGAATTGGGTGAATTATTTCTAAAACAAATGAAACATTTGAAAGCTTTTTCCCGTTTGGAATTCCAACATCTTTCCGTTACAATATCTATAATACCCAATTTACAACGAACCATGGAAATATAAAGGGATTTTTATCAACAATTGGAGCGGTTGATGACTCTAGCTGTCATTGTGGCAAGGAATTCCAGGACTCGAGACACCTACTGCTGGAATGCTCACTCTTATTTAGCGCTATACAACAGACAGTAAATAATGTTGTAGATCTATATCAATTTGTAAATACTAGAGATAATTGTAAAAAATTCAAATATTTTTGTAAATATATTTATGATTTTCTTTCTTATCTGAAAGGTTCAGGTTCATAATATATATTATTGCCTCTCTTTTTTATTTTTAATCATTTTTTTCTTGTATATTATGTTTATAACTGTTTCTGTTTAAAAGTGTAATTCGACGTAATTATCCCTAGCTGGAATATCGCGTTTTGTGTGTTGAAATAAAATAAAGAAAGAGTGATTTTCAGTAAATATATCTGTAAATAATTGCTTTTACGTCTTTAAAAATTCTATTTATCTCATTTTCCCATCATTTTTAGTGAGCAAAGTGTTGTTAATCATTTGGTGAAGGAATTTGATTATTTGATTTTATAATGGAATGGGCAAAAATTAAAATTTAAGTATTTTCTAGTGTGGTAAGATTTTATGCGAATATTAGTTTCAATATCATTTTGTTTTTTCTCTCATACAAACTGTAGGGGGGGGGGGGGCATTAATCTCAACTACTTTTCATTTTGGCTTTGGAATTCTAATCATTCAAATGTCCGAGTTTATTGTACCTCTTATGCTAATATTGGAATTGTCCTGTACTTTTCATGATATAGCAAATTTTCTGGTCAATAATGTGAATATGATTCTTATTGGATAGTTGCATTTATATAACTATATATGCAACACTAATTTTAACTCACTTCTCTTTTTCTAATGCACATGATATTCTAAATTTAGAGGCAATCAGTATATTAACATTTTCGTTTATTTATGTTTTAACTATTCAAAATTAATCTAATTTACATTAGTCATGAGCTTTCGATTTTTTAAAAGGGTATGTATTGGTAAAATAACAATGGAGTTTTAAATATTTCAAAAGACATAAGCGATGGCAAAGTTAAGCGATCAATGCATACGACTATGGAAAGCGTGTTGGCCTTGGGGTAAGTTACATCTCAGCCTAGGAACCTATATGCATATGTACAATATGTATTGTTTCAGGAAGGAGGAGGGGGAAGAAGGTGGCCGCCACAAAAATCCAGAGATGGTGGCGAGAGGAGCTGGAGAAGAGACGCAGAGAGAAGGAGCGGGTGGCGGCGTCTGTGATCCAGGTTTGGTGGAGAATCTCGTGGCTTCTTTCTTGAAGCAAGAAACGGAGAAGGAAGAACGATGTACAAATTGTCAACTGTAGATTACTGAGGAGGATCTTTCAAGATTCCAGCGATCAAACCGCAGAACATCTTCTGAGAAATGAAGAACAGGAACTTAATGGCAAATCACGGTGGTTTCATCCATGAAGCAAGAAATGTAGCAGGAGGAGCAATGAATCAATATTCATCTGGGAGTGACTGAGGAGGAATCGGAATATAGAGGAGGAGCGAAGTACCAATTGCCATCTATTGATGACTGAGGAGGGTGTTTCACGATTCCAGTGATCAGACCGCAGAACATCTACTGAGCAATGAAGAACAGGAATTTTATGGCAAATCACGTGGCTTATTTCTTGAAGCAAGAAACGGAGGAGGAAGAGCGATGTACCAATTGTCGTCTGTTAATGACTGAGGAGGATGTTCACGATTCCAGCGATCATACTGCAGAATATCTACTGAGTAATAAAGAATAAGAATTTATGGCAAATCACATGGTTTCATTCATGAAGCAAGAAATGAAGCAGGAGGAGCAATGAATCAAAAGTCATCTGGGAGTGACTGAGGAGGAATCGGAATATAGAAGAGGAGAGATGTATCAATTGTCATCTGTTGATGACTGAGGAGGGTGTTTCACGATTCCAGCGATCAGACTGCAGAGAAGCTACTGAGCAATAAAGAACAGGAATTTAATGGAGAATCTCGTGGCTTCTTTCTTGAAGCAAGAAACGGAGGATGAAGAGCGATGTGATAATCGTCATCTAAACTGAGGATATGAGAATAACGGAGGAGTATGCTTCACGATTTCAGCGTTCAGACTGCAGAACATCTGAGAAATAAGGAACAAGAAATTGATGGCGATTAAGGTGGCCTCTTACTTGAAGCGCGATATAGAGGAAGAGCGATATATCTATCGTCATCTGGAGGTGGCCGACGAGGAGGTTTCAAAATTCCAGAGTTCAGAATGAAGAACATTTGAGCAAATAAGAACAGGAAATTTTTGGCGAATCACATGATTTATTTATTTAGAACATACAGAACGCCATCTGGAGGTGACATCGTTCCTAATGCAGACATCATTCGAGAAATGAAGATCAAGAATTTTATCAAGAACTATATTTCGAAACTTAGGAATTTTTTTTATGATGAAAAGACATATCTACTATTTTATTCAACGACAAATAATTTTAATATTTCTCTAACCCGATATTTCTTTCTGACATTCTTGTATGTTACAAAAAATACATTCTCGAATCTTTTGTTAATAGAAAAATATAGAAATATTAATTTTTAAATGGGGCAATAAACAATAGAAATCCAGATAATGTTTATATTTTGATACTATTCAAATGAAACATGCACATAAATAAACTTATTTGAATAAACCTTTAAAATATAGGAAAATATTTACTTATTCAAAAAGTTCCCAAATCTGAAGCCCCTTCCATATATATTCAGTGCAATTCTAATCATCACTTTCAGGGGGGGGGGGGGGGGGAGAATCCGACCACACCTCCCTGCGGTCCTCCCTGGACCCTTGGAATATTTGAACCACTTCTGGTTCGTTTCCAAGGTGACAAACGTGGCAACGGCACCCATTTTCCAATGGAGAGCAAGATAGTGGACATTGCTGCTGCTGTGATAGAGATGCAAGGAGATATCCCAGGCTCTTTATTGGACACGACAACAACAACAACTTTCATTTTCAATTTCCGACGTCCTTGAAATTCTAACATTAAAATCCCATAGCAAGGTTTTTCAAAGCTTTAATTCTCCAAGTAATATTACCGTTTTAAAGTTTAAGAAACGCTCTGAGGAAAGTCTAACAAACTAATCTGTCCAATGAGCTAGAAATAAGGTCGCTCTGTACCGTATATGAAGACTGAATCTCAAGTAGATGGGTCATTGAGAAGGGTCATAGTGACATCAATTCTGTCAATGATTAAATAAGGTACAATTATCCACACACACACACAACTCCTGTCAAAGACACAATTACAGTAGCTTCTACCTACTTAGGAACAAATTGACGGACTTTGTGGTTTATCCTTCGAATGAAATCGTGGCCATTGTCCTCAAAAATCCTAAATCGTGTATGTAAAATTGATTCAATCAATTGACCCCATATATACCAAGATGAAGAATTCGATAATTTCGTATTGGTATTCGTCCGAATTATTGAAACTCACCAAAACCCTGAAAAGTGGTATAAATATCCATTATGTATGTATATCTGCTCAAATTTACAGTTTTATAAAAAATTACATGACGTTTTGAAATCAGCATTTTAATGAAAATATAAAATGTAAATGTCGCACTCTTTCTCTCTATATATATTTAGAATTAATATTGTCATAACCAAAAATGTACATAGCTTGTAAATGTATATAATACATCGGCAGCTTGGCGAATGTTATGTACCTAAGCCTCGATAGGTGGCGCGCGCTGTCAGCTCGGCAAGTGTAATGTACCTAAGCTCCGATAGATGGCGGGCGCGCTGTTAGGTTTTATTTTTTTTTTATTATTATTATTTTATTTTATTAATTAATTATAATTCATATTCATAGAATTTTATTGTTACTTATCATCGCGGGGAAGAAGTTTTTCCCGCCCTCTACAATCACTCTAGAGGGGAGTGAGTGTTGAGGCGTCTCTGCGTGTTGTCCTCCGTAGGGGTGCCACTGACTGACGTCCAGTGAAGCTGTAAGCTGGCCGTCTTTCCTTGGTTGTCTGGGCGAGGCACACGTGTCTTGAAACTCTTGGGTCTTCGCTCTGTGTGTGCGTCATTGGGAGCGCCCTTGCCGTGCGCGAAAATTGCACCAGGGCTAGGCCTGGTGTTGAAAAACCAAGGGGTGCACACAGTAGTACCACCCCCCCGCCTCCGCGTCGGTTTCCCCGCGTCAACCTCAGAACCTCAGAGGTCCTTGATTCGACGGCAGATTCAGGGAGTACTGGGAACTAAGGGTTCGAGGGCTAAAGGGGGGGGAGTCCTATTGGAGCGTAGGACGGGTTCTTCTAAGTCCGACGAGAGGGCTCGGTCAGCAACCTTGCCAGTGACTCTCGATGACGCCTGTGGGTGAGTGGTCAACCCCAGAGAGCCAGACCATAATGGCGGGCGCGAGGGGCCTACCAATGGCCGCTCGGTGCATGGAGAATGCATCATTCCTTCTGGCTGTGTGTGGATCTAGATTTCAGCGAACTACAGGGGACGCAAGGGCCACTTTGAGCCTATATCGTCCCTGGCTTTGCCGAATTTCCTATCTGTTACTTATCATCATTATTTTTGTTGTTTTTTCTTCTTCTGTTTTCTTTTGTGTTATAAATACAACTAAATCGCATTAAATCGTAATGTAATTCTCTGTTGTTGTTTGAAATAAATCGAATTGAGTCAGCTCGTTCTTTCTAGAAGAAACTTCAAAGAAAACGTGCTAACACGCGCTAGGCGGCAAGTTTGTAAACAATAGTCACCATCTTGAGGGGTGTAGCCGAACGCCAGCCGTTTGGGTCTCTATCCCTCAAACTTATTATTATTAAAGACATCTAATAAATTATTATTTTATCTACCCAAACGACTCGTCACCTTCATTACTGTGACATTCTGGTGGAGACAAGCTGGATCATCCCTTCGCTGCCCAAGCTACAAGAAGAAGTCGTAGAATCCAAGGATTAAACCCATTGGAATATTCTAAGATGCAACACGAAGAAAGAGAGTCCCCACAGGGTGAGTACCACTTCAAACCTATAAGAAATCCTTCTATATTTTCGGGGGAACCGGGCCAAAGCTCGGAGAAATGGTTGAAAGAGTACCATCGTGTAGCTCGGTTCAACTGCTGGGACAGTTCCATGTGCCTGGCGAATGCTTACTTCTTCCTCTCAGGAACGGCCAAAGTCTGATTCGAGAATGTAGAGGAACGAATAACCTCATGGGAACTTTTTGAGACAATGTTGTCTCAGGCCTTTGGACATCACGCCAGCGAAAAACACCAGGTTTTAAAAAACTAAAAGCCAGGGCCCAAGGAAAGGGAGAGTCTAGTGAGGCGTATATTCAAGACGTTCTCTATTTATGTCGGCAAATTAACCCCAACATGAATGAAAACGAGCAAGTTGCTCATTTAGTCAAGGGGGTCTCTGAGGAAATTTACAGGGCAATTGTAACCTTTGAAATTGTCACCACCGAGGAGTTTATAAGGTGGTGTCGAAAAATCGAACTATATCAAAAGAAGCGTGTGAATTCGCGGATAGTTTTTGACAGACTGCTGAATGCTGCCGCCATTAACCTAGCAGAATCGGAATCTTTGGAGGACCTCATTAGACGTATCGTCCGAGAAGAAATCCACCATGCATTGAATCCCGACCCATCAAACCATATTCCCTGGATCTAATTATCCGAGAGGAAGTTGAAAGGAACCTGTGTGTGGCAAAAGGGATGGTACTGAAAGTCGCCAATAGGAAACACATCGAAACTCTGGGACGCTGCAACTTAAAAGTGTCAATTGAAGAACTTGAGATTTATTTTACTTTTATTGTCTTCTCTGAATGTAGCCATCACATAATACTTGGTCTTGATTTCTCTCGAGCCACAAGTGCAGTGATTGATTGTGGAAGAGGTGAAATACATTTGAAGGAAAGTGTGAACGACAGCCTAGAAGATCTGCCTACACATGCGTTAAAAGACTGTTTTGTTCCAGCTCGCTCAATTAAGAAAATCAACAAACAAACAAACAAAACAGCTTTATTAGGGCATCTTGCCCTGTACAGATTCGCCTTTGAATTACTGACAATATTCAACACAAGAGAAAAAGGAGAGATGGAGTATTTACAATTAAAGTATGGCAAATATTTTTATTGTGCCCCTGTTCTTCTCTCTTCCACGAGTGCAATTTTATTTACAACCGATTTTTGGTAGTTGAACAGTTCTATTGCCCAACTTTTCTTATCTGAAACAGTTTTTATTGTCTTTAATGAGTTCAAATGTGGTCTAGGAAGACTTTTCAGGATCTTTTTTCTCTCACCTTCCAGATCTAATTAAGAAAATCACGGTTATTAACGAAGAGATTCGAGGTGGAAAAGTTCTAATGATAGAAGGAAGCAAATATCTCATCTTAAAAAAAGAATTGGTCGTACCATCATCCATAATTAACTTCCATCACGGCAGAGGGGAGATATGGGTAACTAATGGGACTTCTCAGAATCAAATAATCCCAGCTGGTATGCTTGTAGGATACTTGAGGAAAATTGGAAGTAGCGGAATCTACAGTGTTGACACTGCTGAAGACGAGAAATTTCAATCAAACATTAAGAATGAAGATAGACGCCAACAAATCTTATCTCTGGTAGACGAGAGATTAAACGAAGAACAAAAGTCATTGATTGCAGAATGTTCAGAAAAGTACTCAGAGGTTTTTGATTTTGAGAGAAAATCATTCAGTACAACCTCCAATGTAAAACATAAAATCGACACCTCAGACTGCCGTCCTATTAAACAACGACCATACCGGGTGTCTCCTGTCGAAAGACGAGCTATACAAAGTGAAGTTGATAAAATGATAAAGATGGGAATTGTACAACCGTCCGAAAGTCCTTGGTTGTCCCCAGTAGTTTTGATTAAAAAGAAAGATAGGTCCTGGAGATTTTGCGTAGACTACCGAAAGCTTAACAAGGTCACCAAAAAGGATGTGTATCCTTTACCTAGAAATGATGATGTTTTGGATAGCTTAACAGGAGCTAAATTCTTTTCCAGCATGGACCTACGTACAGGATACTGGCAGATAGAAATCGACGAGGAAGATCGGGAGAAGACAGCTTTCATCACCCCTGATGGTTTATATGGGTTCCGGGTGATGCCCTTCGGGTTTTGCAACGCACCGGCAACATTCGAAAGAATGATGGACAAGCTACTAGCAGGATTGAAATGGACAATTTGTCTCTGTTATTTAGACGATATAATTGTTTATGCTACATCCTTTAAATAACATATTGAACGCTTAGGGAAAGTTCTCAGATGCATCCAGCAAGCAGGCTTGTGTATTAATCATGAGAAGTGCCGTTTTGGGTCAAGATAAATCAAAGTGTTAGGACATCTGGTTTACAGAAAGCGGCATTCGCCCTGATCCCGACAAAATTGAAGCAATTACAAATTTCCCGACTCCAAAAACAACAACTGAAGTAAGAAGCTTCATGGGATTGAAGGTCTAACGAACAAGAACAATCTTTCCAAATATTAAAATCAGCCCTAACTACCGATCCTGTGCTTGGCCATTTTAAAGAAGATGCTGAGACACTTGTACATACCGAAGCGAGTGGATATGGCGTCGGAGCAGTTTTGACCCAACTGGTAGAAGGAGAAGCCTATCGCCTATGCATCAAGAACACTTAACGCCGCAGAAAGAAATTATTCCACAACGGAGAGGGAATGCCTAGCTGTAGTTTGGGCTATTTACAAGTTCAGACCATATTTGTTTGGAAAACACTTCACCGTCGTCTCCGACCATCATTCCCTGTGTTGGCTAGCTAATGTAAAGGATCCACCGGGAAGGCTAGCAAGATGGGCATTGCGACTTCAAGAGTTCGACATATCTATTGCGTATAAGAATGGTAAAAGACACCAAGATGCGGATTGCCTCTCAAGAAGTCCTCTCCCCCAATCCAACGAAGATAACATACAAGAATTGTCTTCAATTACCGACATAAGAAAAGAGCAAAGAAGCGATGTCCAGACCAAAAAAATAATTCAGGAAATTGATTCCAAAAGTGAAATTGGATACAAAATAATCGACGGCATCCTCTACCGCGAAAACAACGATCCCATGGGCAAACCTTGGCTCTTAGTAGTGCCCAAACAAATGAGGGTTGACATTTTGAGGGAAGCCCACGATGCACCAATGGCGGGACACCTGGGATTTGCAAAAACATACGACCGCGTTTGAAGAAAATATTTCTGGCCCGGCTTGCATAGATCTGTGCGACAATATGTGGCACATTGTCGAGAATGTCAACGGCGAAAAGGTTCTACCGAACGTCAACCAGGACAACTTGTGCCAATTCCGCCGGTTGCACGACCTTTTCAGAAAATAGGGATAGATTTGTTAGGAAGATTCCCTACCTCGAACGATGGCAATAAATGGACCGTGGTCGCGACAGACTATCTAACAAGGTATGCTATGACCAAAGCCATACCAAATGGAAGTTCGGAAGAAGTTGGAAAATTTATAGTAGAAGACGTGATCCTCAAACATGGAGCCCCCAGAGAATTGATTTCAGACCGAGGTCTAACGTTTATATCTCACACAATACGGGAGATTAACAACCTCTGTGGAACCGCACATCGCTTTACTTATGCTTACCACCCCCAGACAAATGGCCTGACCGAGAGACTCAACAAGACACTTGGTGACATGCTGTCTATGTATGTTGATGTAGACCAAAGAAACTGGGATTCAGTTCTCCCTTACGTAACTTTTGCCTATAACACCGCCAAACAGGAAACCACTGGGTTTAGCCCTTTCTATCTTGTGCATGGACGAGATGTCGAGACCCCATTGGACACCATCCTGACGTATAGAGAGGAAGCCAATCTGGAAGACTACGTGGAGGGTTTGGTCACAAATGCCGAGGACGCACGCCAGCTGGCCCGTTTGAACATCTTAAAGGCGCAAGAAAAAGACAAATCTAGATACGACAAAAGCCACAGACCTGTCCAGTACCGCGCGGAAGACCTTGTGTGGTTGTACACACCTGTGCGTAAACAAGGACTGTCGGAGAAGCTACTTAAAAGATACTTCGGCCCCCTATAAAGTTGTGAAACAACTGTCTGAAGTAACTTATGAAGTAGAGGCCTTGGAGAGGAGACCCCGACAACGGAATATCAAAGACATCGTCCACGTCCTGCGGATGAAACCATACAGGAGCCCAGAAGAACAAACACAGGACTGATCACATAGTGTAGATTTTTTTTTTAAAGCAGCGGGTCGCTGATTATTTTTGAAAAGGGGAGTAATGTCATAACCAAAAATGTACATAGCTTGTAACTGTAAATAATACATCGGCAGCTTGGCGAATGTTATGTACCTAAGCCCCGATAGGTGGCGCGCGCTGTCAGCTCGGCAAGTGTAATGTACCTAAGCTCCGATAGATGGCGGGCGCGCTAGGCGGCAAGTTTGTAAACAATAGTCGCCATCTTGAGGGGTGTAGCCGAACGCCAGCCGTTTGGATCTCTGACATTACTTCCTTAATTTACCATTATTTTTATCCATTTAACTTAGTCTACCTCTATTTCTTTTTATCCCTCAAACTTATTATTATTAAAGTATTTTAATAAATTATTATTTTATCTACCCAAACGACTCGTCACCTTCATTACTGTGACAATATGAAACTACTCAAATTTGTAATAACAACATTTTACGTCAAATATTATTTATTATTTAAATATCAGAATGATGTATGGTATTTTATTGAAATAGAAAATCTTGGTGAAAATTTTCGGAAACTGCTCTAATGATTCCACCACAATTTCTTCATAGAGGTTCATTAGTATGATAATATCGACAACAAAGTGGCGTTACAAACAACTTTCGATTTAACTTGTTAATATATCGTTATTCTTTTAATGCTATCATAATAAAATAAGGATGGATTTGATATTATTGGAAATATTTGGGTTATAATTTGGCATAGAAATTTAATTTTGATGCTATTTAGGAAACACGTTATATAGGTATATACATAGAGTGTATTGCAATGATGAAATAATAGGAGGGCCTGGCTCATCAGTAAAGGTAGTACGCGGTCTATTACTACCATTAATATTATCTTATAACTCCCTTTGAGTGTAAAGATTGACGAGATGTCAATAAAGTTGTTTAATTGTCAATTGTCACAATTGATTTATCTTTAAAATAATCATAAGCGTCAAAATTAGTTCAAATATTTTATAACAGATGGGGTGCTAATGCATCTTATTGAATGTTATATTCCTCATTTACTTCCCCTTATAACTTTCTTTACTTCTTTTTATAGCAGTTCTTCCATATATATATATAAAACTATAGAGATAAGACGACTTTAGAATTATTTATCGCTGAAATATATATATACTGTGGTAATATATACTGTGAAATATATACGGTCTATATAGCAATGATATATGGTAAATTAATATTCTAGAGTGATATTTAATTCAGCTTATATATATTATATTTTTAATTAAACCAAATTTTAGCTTTTCAAATGTCCCTATTGTTCGGATGATAGATTAGTAAAATATTGGTATCTCTTTCTATAACCCTATATAATCTTATATGAACGAATAATACATCAGTTTTAATCTGAAGGCAATAAATATCACAAGTGTGGCTACCTTCTACAAGTACCATTTTGGTCTTGAGGTGGGTAACACCAGCCATCACATCGACCTTCTCACTCTGTAGAAAATAACTCTCGCAGTCCATCGGTGACGGAGTCTTTCCCGCGGTGGGCGCCACCAATGAAGACTTGTATATAGTTTTATATATATGTATATTTATCAATCATTTTATATATTTTTATCTATTTGTATCCATAAATTTATCCTTATTTAATCTTATTTATTCACTTTTATTCAATTTTGTATCTAACCTTATATATTCTAATATGAACATTGAAAAATAGTGGTTCCAATCTCAATCTCTCTCTTTCTCTTTGGAGTGTTTAAACTCCAAGATTCACCACATATGGAAAATTCATTTTTTTTCAATTGTTAGGCTATATGTACACAGTCTAGCCATAAATTCTGTTACAAACAATTTTATAAATAAAATGATTAAGGACAAAACTAATGGAATATAAATACATATTTTATTAGCCAATAGGACATAGATTTGAAATATATACAATCATTAAAAATGTTCTCCCTTTTTTGACACAGGATCTCAAACATTCGGGCCTCTGATCTATGGCGGCACGCACCTTTTCTAAGGGTATTTCTTACATTGCTCTCACCAATGCTTATTTCAATTAATCCAAATTATGATATCTATTAGAGCACACCTTCTCCTCTAAATCTCTTCATTGGCTTTTAGAACTCCGGATCATTCGACTCCAACCATTGTTGAGTTGACTTAGCTTTGTGAGCAGGAGCTGAATCTTGTTGAAATATCCAATGTTTTCCATTAAAATTTTTGTATTCAGAGGCTTTACTATTTGTTCCAAAATATCTTATTGATAGTTTTTAACTGTAGGTTTTACCCCTTTGGCACAGAAGTGGAGATCTGTTACACCTTGGTAGCTAACTCCCCACTAAACCATGACAGAAGAAGGATGGTGACTTTTTTCAAGTCTTCTGACTTTCTCTCTCAAAGAAGCTTCTAGAGAGCTACGAGCATATATCCTATCATTCTGACGATTAGTCATTTTCTCGACAGTGAAATTTTTTCTCGTCTGTGGAAAGGATTCTCTCATGCCACCGACCATCATGCCGCACCAACAACATTTTTTATCTAACCCTTCTAATATCTCTAAGAGCAGGGTTTATCAAATGACCTGTGCGTCGTTTGAAAGCTCTCAGTCCAAGGTCTTCGTTGATTATCCTGGAAACGGTTCTTGGAGCTAAATTCATCTGTTTTGATAAGATCTTTTGTATGCGGCGTGGATTTCGACGAATTCTTTCGCGAATGGCTCTTATAGCTGCTTGCGTTCGTTGCACGCGCGGTCGACCAGATCTTTCAAGGTCATTAATAGTGCCAGCCTTGTTGAACCTTTCAATGGTTCGATAAACAAATTGACGCGTAATATTCAAATTTTGTAAAAGTTTAAAAAGGGATGAAGGACTTTGGCCTACCTTGTGTAAAGCTATTACAGCTATACGGTTTTCTTTAACACCCCTAATCCATTATAAAAAAAACAAATATATTCCGATTTTTTCTAAACACGTGTGCACGAGATATTCAAATAACAACTACTGTATTTTGAATACTTCACGCGGTCAAATTAAAATTTTTATCACTGATTTGGTTTTGTAACAATATTTATGGCTAGACTAAGTATTATATTTAGTGATGTTTAAAAAATCCAATTTATTCTATTTTCTATGAATATTAAAATTAACGTTCAACAAATATTCAGAAATGTGTGATGATTTTGATTTTACATTTGATAGGGACTTCATTTTTGTAATGTGGATGTAAAATATTGATTTTCTCAAGGCTGATATTCAAATTGTTTTTGCTGCACCATGAGTCGATCTTCTCTAAAACAATTTCAATCGAAATATTAAGAGATATTGAATATTTGTTCCAAAATTCTATTGACACGTCATTAGTGTAGCAAATTATTTTTGTAATTGTTATTTATAGTTTGGTTAGCTGATTATTTAGTGATATTAAAATTTGGGACAAGGAACACCCTGAGGACAGCCTTTCAATAGAGATTTAGTAATATGGCAATATTGTCAGAGTTACACATTAATTCTTGAAATATAATTATAAATTCCTATTCAATCCATCCGGTTATTGTGTACAATAACTGATAAAACAACTAGCTATAATTGTGTGCATACTCTGGCAAATATTTCTTTGATTACGGAGTATATGGAATCCAGAAATATAAAAGATAATCTGAATAATTTATCGATTGAGAACCAATAGCCACTTGGATATTCCAGACATACCTATAAATTTATAAAATATAAAATGACACTATTGAAGAAAAATACTAACCAAACATTTCAAAGTTTCTTTGCCGCTATATTCCGCACTATTTTCGGGAAATTTCCACAACTCTCAATTTATTACAAATCACGGAAATTTTTGAATATTTTTAAAATGTATCAAAACAGTGCAAGATTCAAGATGTTTTTGTGTATATAAGGGGAACAGACTTCTATTCATCTGCTGCAAAAATGCCCCGTCCTACAAGAGTATAGAATAAACAATGGTCTAAATGTATCAAACCCTTTTAATATAATATCAACAAAAGACAAATATATAAAATTTACCTTATTCTGCAGATTTATTTTGAATATTATAAAAAACTACTAAATTTCTTTGGAACGCATTTATTTAGACCTTCACTCTGTTTAACATAGTTTTGTATTGTGAATTATTCTCAAATATCTTGCATATTTTCATTCTAAAATATTTCTTAAAACTTTCTTCAATCTGTAAATTGTTTTTCTCGAATACATTACAATTGATTTCATTTAACTGAATTTTCATACCATTTCTTTGTATATATTTCAATTTTGTTGATAGTTTTTCTCCTTTCATCTAACTAAATTGCTTAATAATTCTTGTACATATTTGAAATTATCTTTATTTCTTTTCTTTCTATGTTTTGTTCATTTTTAAAGTGCAAGTGTCCCTAGTAGGAAAATGCGCTCTAAGTTAAAATAAAATAAATATCCAGAGCAAGTAGGTATTCTTATTAAATTTTATTGCCATCTATCGTTAAAATTTTACACAAATAAATTTACTGGCAATGCGTTTCTTTTAAATATCCTCAAATATTATATCTACAGACCTTACTGCAATGATGTGAGTTATTGAATGAGAGGGCTTGGCACATCAGTAGTGAACCCTCTCAGCGGTTTCGCCAAATTAATCTCTAGACCGCTCTACTATTGTATTGGACTGGTTTTGTTATATACCCTGCATTTTCTATGGAAGGTAGCTTAGGGGTGTTTAAGGAACTATGGACATAAGCTTATAGGTCTGTAGAGGTACATACATATTTTAGGTATTTTATTTTTCACGTAGAACGGTGAAAATTATTAAATATCAAATTTTATTTTTCGCAAAATCCATAGATTCAAAGGCATATCCTGACCAGGAGCACATGTGCTTTTTAGAAGGCAGAGCGCCATCTGATGGAACAGAAATCAACTAAACATTTATTTAGCCTGTACCCTGATATTTGACCAACTCAATCCTAAATATTTGGGGTGGCCAAATATCAGGGAACAGTTAAAATCAAGGTCAAGTAAGTAGATCCTTCTAGGAAGTACACCGCTGTCGGCGGTAAGCAGCAGTCCAACCTTGAGACAGCAGCTTGCTTGGAGTCCACCATGTAGCTTCGTTCATCTACTTTACTTCTTTTTCTTCCTCCTGGCATGAGTTTCTCATCTCTATATATCCTGGAGTAGATCTTTCCATAACGGTCACGGTTGGTCAGCCAATCAGAAAGCCGCCAGCACCGAGCCTTGCGCAATCGCTTTAGATTGGCCAATCAGTTGTCTTCCGCTTTTTCTGCTTTATTCTTTAATGTTCTAGAATATTCTCTCTCCATTCTGGAATGTTCTTTTCTTTTTACGTAACAATATATTAGTTTTACTATATATATATATATATAATAACAGGAATATTGTGCATCATTTTGAAATTTTCATTTAAAAAATATTTTATCTTGTTTATATGTGTGATAATGAGATACAATCATCAAAAATAATAATGATTAAGCTTTTATACATTGAACAAATTTCACATGAAGAGAACCTAGCAAAGTCAGGTCATAATATATTATTGCAACGAGTATCATTCGAATTTCAAAAACAATGTTTTGGAACTATATATCCAGTTAAAATTGCACTCCGGTAAAATCTAGGCGTTGCCCGGGGATGTCAGTTATCCTAGAATGTTTATATAGGCTGAGAAAGATCTGTAAATAGTTGTTAATTGATACAATTATTATCTATGATACTCTTGGTTAGTCGCTTCTGTGATATTCAAATTAAAATGGACTTTAAAACAGATCAGGTAGAATTTTATAGAAGCTTTAAGAGCAGCTCAGTTCCAGGTAGCTCCCAGGGAGATCTTGACATTTGCTCTTCAGCGTGTGAGATAGTCCATGTGGGGTAACTGCCTATTATCTTTATGTGTAAAACAAAATTAACATCTAAAAACATCTTTACATATAACACTTGTTATATGTACGTTGTATGTAAAATGTATTTACTTTAACAACATTAACTTAAATTTAACCACTTCCTTACCGGAGACACCATCCCGACATTCAAACCATAAATTTATATGAAACAGAAGTTGAAAAGAACTACTTTGGAAGTATAACACCAAATAGGTAGTTGGGTTCCAATATTACACGTTTTGTTCCCTAACTTTAGAAAGGTTAACTTCTATTTTTTTCTGCGGGAGAATCGATAGAGATCTCTGAAAATATGGAGATAGGATTATTGATTCATTTGAAATTAAAAGGATATGAATGCCACGCAAAGACAAATCTATAAAGATGGAACTCGGTAACGTAAAGAGGGAGCTTAAAAAGAGATTTACCCGAATGTTAACTAGACACGGTGAAGGCTTCACTGTGATATCTAGATACATAACACAGGGGAGAGCTAGAGGCTTTCTGTCTTCTCTTACCCCATCAGTTTCTTACACCTCTGACCCCAACTTCCCATTCCGACAGCTCGCTGTACTCTATGTAGAGTACTCTATTGGCAACAAGGTGGAATGGAGCGGACTATAGACTGAATACAGCCATGCTGATGCTGACAACGCTAAAAACCAGACTTACCTCACCACGCGTGACCTGCCATAGGAGGTTTGTCCCAGAACCAGTAGTATAGAAATCAGTGTCTAGTCCTGGGTCTGTGGAGCGAGCAAGACATCGGAGGAGAGAATTTGAGCTCCAGTCCACGTGCACACAGGGTTAGATGTCCCTTCAGCCGCCGTGGAATGGACGATAACGACATTCGCCTGAGCAAGCTGAAGGAAAGAACATATTATGACTTTATCATTACCTCTGAGGTGTAAGCCTTGATCCCGAGACCCGCTGTCCCAGTACTGTCTTTTAGCTATACAAAGAACCTCGCAACAAGCCCTTAATAGAAAACAAAGGCAAGTCACCCCACGCGACTCCCCATCTAGAATTTCTGTTACACACAACAGCCTAGTATTCAGACTTTATGGTAAATAAATAAGCATTGTCACCGAGTAATTTCTTTATCTTTTGTCTTCGCCTGGTTTGTAACTTTAAAAAAACATTTTAAATTATTTTCTTGATTTATTAATTAGCTGATTTGAACCTGAAATAATTATGCTCGTGTATAATTCTAATATCCAGTATCGATAACTCACCGGATTCAAACACTTTATAATAAACAACCTGATAAAGTGGCTGTAAACGCAATATAAAATAATACCAACTTTTCGGAAGAAACCTGAGGAAACCAACAAATAATACGTCATTCACATTTAGTTTAACCTACCAGTTTTTTTTTTTTTTTTTTCATTTTTTTTTTCGTTTATCAATTGTTCTCTTCAGATATTATTTAAAAAATAATAATTTTTGCAAATTCATTCTATAATTTATTTATAGTTTTATTATTTTAATTTCTTTATATTTGATACCCCATTATCTCTCTCTCTGATGGACACATTGTCGTTATTTATATGTTCTTCTCTTTAGATAATTCTTTAAGATAGTCTAAGAAGTTAACCTTTTATATAGTCAACTTTGGAAGAATGTTATATGATTGTGGACACCATATTCCTCCTTTATGAAAAGATAACAGATTAATTTCTAATCTAAATTGATTTAAAACAGGAATAAGGGACCGAGAATCGAAAAATTGCTTCGAATCACTTGAAAAGGTAAGTCTGGGTTGAATTTCCATGTAGACTTATGGAACAATCCATTAGGTCAGTTAACATCATGATATCCTATCTAATATCATTTTTTGCTGTTTAAATAGATCCTGGTAGAATACACCCAACTTCAGATTCATTCAAATGGACAGTAGATTGGACCTGAGGCCCTCATCAGTAGAGAAGTGTTAAGAAAGAAGCAATTCCATCTGAAGCTGATCGGAAGGTTTTAGATTCCTTTGTTTGAATCAAACTTTTATGAAAGGAATAAAAATTTAGTGATAATAGATAAATTCTTACCTGTGATATCTTCGGCATATTTTATAATATTATCATTTAAAATATACCTCTTTGTTTAAATTCTTTTGTTTTCCAAGATATTCCTCAAAATCCAAACTGGAGTGATTTTATTTTGGATTTTAAATAGTAAATATTGAGCAATTTCTTGAGCCCCTATCAATATTTAAATCATAAAACTTCTTTGAGGCATATTTTATTTATAAAATCATAAAATTGTCTGATCAAATTCATTCAAATGTCTTGACAAAATTATATAAGAGATTTAAATTATTAATTAAACTGTTCAATTTTCTCTTAATCTTTTCATATTTATCTTTAAAAATAATTTTTGAGAATGATTTTTCGTTGTTTTTAGCTATCCTAAATATAGATGATTAGTATATAGATTGTAATTCATTAGTTTTCTCCTTCCAGAATAAATTATCAGATAAATAGCTTCATATTTATAAAAAGAAATTAAGAATATTCAAATAGAGATAGAGAGAAAATTATAACAACCATTTTTGATATATAAAAAAGGCTTTTTAAATATAAATGAATTATCAACCATTGTTATTTTAACAAACCTAACTTTGGTTTAATTGAAGAGCTCGATATACAGTATATCTATAAACTCTCGATTCTCACTAATTCTTTAGTTATTGATTCGCGCTTTTCAATTTGAAAAAATCAAATTACATTGATTCCTTGAAATATTTTATTTATTAAATATTTGTTTTATATTATCGTTGTTTATTATTTACTAGTGGTGATGAGCCAGAACGCCAAATTTGGAAAATTCAGGCATAACTAAGCCTGTATACCATGGTTTCGTGATACGGACAATCATCAGTACAGGGGCGACTTATATATACTCGTGTCAAGCCAGTGCTTATGGCTCAAGTCATTCGGTTAGTGTGAGCCACAACAACAGATTTGGCAAATTCAGACAAAATTAAACCTGTATACCATGGTTTCTGGCTTTGGCCCTCATCAGACAAACGGCGATTTATATATACTAGTGTAAAACTGGTCATTTGGCTCAGGTCATTCGGTTAGAGTATATAAACAAATATATATATAGAATATGACGAATGAATATTCAAATTATAATATATTTAAATATTTCAAATATATCTTATAACATTCAACTACATTATATACAATTTGATATATAGCCACTTTTATCAATTTATTAAAATTTCTAATTTTGACTTATTAATATTGAAACAACAATTGCTTACTATGTCAAATTGAAGATTTTAATTTACTAAGTGATCGACAACATGGCTTTAGAAGATCGAAATCTACTATTACTGCACTAACTGAAATAATAAAAATTGCGTTAGAACATAAAACAAGAGAATATGCAGCAATAATTGCAGTGGATATTAGTGCAGCGTTTGATAATGCATGGTGGCCGGCCTTGATGAAAAGACTAGATGAAGATGGTGTGCAGGCTTCAACGATAAAACTTCTACAATCAAACTTTGATAATAGAAGAATAAGATTTAGATTTTCCTCAACTGAAATTAATAAGAAACTAAGTAAAGGATGTCCACAGGGAGGACCACTGTCTCCCACATTATGGAATATTCTTATTAATGAGATACTGAATAATAGTCTGGATGATAATTGTGAAACAATAGGATATGCAGATGATATTACGTTAATATGTTGGAATAAAACTCCTGAACAACTAAGAAAGACAATAGATAATGTATTAAGAAAAATCAATAAGTGGTGTGAAAGTCGTAAATTAAAATTGTCAGATGAAAAAACAAAAATATTATATTTATATAAATGCAATAGCGATATAATAGTCTCAGGTAGCAAGTTAATTAAACCGGTTGAAGAACTTAAGATCCTAGGAGTGACTATTAAAAATCACCGAGTCAGAAGCAAACTGGACTTTACGCCTCACGTTAATGAAATGATCATAAAAGTAACTAGAGCTAGTGGATACCTATTTGGCCTGACAAAGAAAGCATGGGGTCTAGACTTTAGACGAAGACTGATATTGTATAAGACATTATATCGAAGTACAATTACTTATGGTTATTCAGTATGGTATCCATTCATAAACAAAAAGTCTAAGGACAAACTAAATTCTCTTCAATATAAAATATTAAAACATTGTATACAGGCCTACAGTACAACATCATCGGACTGTACACACATACTTGCACAAGTCCCCAAACTTACTGATTATATTGAATCTAACATGTTGAAAACCGAAATAAATTACAACCGATTTGACTCTTCAAGTAGGAATATAATTTCTAATTATATAAGGGAAAAAAGGCAGAAATACTATGAGAAGACTAATACCATTTTCAAGTCCTTCTTCACTGACTCCCAAATACCCAAATATGTCAAGCCAAATTTTTACAGTGTCCAATTTTTTACTGGACACGGTAACTTTAGATCATATTTGTACAAAGTCAGAAAGACGGATTCGCCTAAATGCTCATGTGGTGCAGAAGAAGAAAATCCTGTACATATTCTAACGGACTGTCGACTTGTAGAGGACTTGAGAGTCAAAAATCAAATAAATATAAATTGTCTAAATCAAATAGTTAATAATAGATATATGTATATAAATTTTAATAGATTTTGTAGAATGTTTTTTAGTAATAGATAGCCTGGGCTGTAATAACTGATATATAGTTATATGCTGTAAATAGTTCTAAATTTCTGTTCTTATCTGTGATGTTCACTAATATTCATTATAGGGTAATTAAATCGTTAACTAACTGACAAATATGTTAATAATTTCTATTATATAATAACTAAAATCATATTAATAATTACTGTAAATAAGCTCCCAAACTTGTGTATGCATGCAAATATCCAAGACGGATATCGCGTGCTTTGTAAATGATAATAAATAAATAATGTCAAATAAATTACAGTGGAACTTGGATATTTTCGAACGTCTTTAATTCGAATATTTATCTTGGTCCCTTGAATTTCCTATAAATTGAATTTCAGTTGTCAATTCGAATTTTCGAAAAAATTCGATTTATTTTTTTGTCCTTTAGGATTCGAATTATGAAAGCTTAACTGTATTATAAATTTCATAAATCACCGCAATGAAATTCCTAAGGAAAATAGAAGAAAATAACATAAGTTCCTCAAGCATTTGGAGGAGGTCGCCAACTGCCCGGGTTAGCTATCAAAAACGAAGTCTTTTCTTTTTGCATAGCAATGACGCGCTATCTATATAATATAAATGAAAACACCAAAACGCGAATGTTTATTTTCACAAATGAATCAAACTTCTACTGTCCTTACCACGATAAAAAAAAAAATTGGGAGCGCTTGGTTCTTCAGTGATGAACCCTCCCAGCGGTTTCACCAATTTAATCTAACAGACCGCTTCTTTAGAGCTCTAATACTGTATTGGATCATTCTGCTTTTATATGATGCACTGAAGAGTAGAATCTTAAAAATGGCATTTAAGGAAACTATGGACATAATCTTTAAGGACAGTAGGATTATTTTGGTTATATTTACAAAGGAGGTGGAAGCCCAAAAAATTAGGTTTCGTCTGCAGAATTGTTTATAAGAAATTATCTAGTGATATATGATTGAGTTTGGAGTTTGGTTTTGAAAAATATGGAGAGTTTGTGTCTATTCCTTGGTGCTGGAAAGCTGGGTAAATTTAGAGGAAGTGATACACTGGTCTTTTTATATCTGTGGAGACGACTCTAGTCAATATTAACATTTTCCCTTAGTCTGGTTGTGTGTAGTCATAACCAGTTAGGATGATTGTTGAAGTGCACCCTTGTTCGATTCTTGGTATCATGAAGATCAAAAGTCTTAGCGTGGCTTCAAATCTTGTGAGATTCCTGGTTGAGTGATCAATAATGTATAGTTCGTTTGTATATAGATTCTGTACGTGCATATTTATTTCTTGTACATATTCTACTTGTATAATGTATCGTTCCTATGTGATAAATTTGTTTTCACTATTTTCCTTCAAGAAAGTTCCACGAGAAATTTTATGACTTATAAAAGTCATAATCATGAACTTCTTTCTTCTGATTTCTAGGCTGAATACAGCTAAGTATACTTTTCCGTACATTCTAGGTTTGGGCTCACCTCCATTATTTTTGTTTTCTCAATTTTCCTTTTTTATACAATTCAACGTCTTATTCACCAAAACGCCGATCCAGATGCTAATCAAGTTAGATTTCTCTACCATTGTTTAATACACTCTCAATTAACATCTTTCACCAATATGAATTCTCTCAATATGTCACAAGCATCATAGTTACAACAGTCTATTGGTGAAACAATGCCAAGAGCGAATTGTTCTCGATTTCTAGAATTGCATCGTAAATATGAAGAGCCTGGACTCTTGTCGATAAAACGGTTAGGTTACTTTCCTAATCTTACTCATCATATTCCTTCCCAATCTACCGTATACGACAACCAATCGAGATAATCCAATTAAATTAATTAACGTATTCCGCAATTATCAAGCGAATTCTACTTTTCTACATTAACTAGAACATTATTCCGTTCTCTGAATGGCCCTAGAACGATGGCTACATCTAAGCTTTATATTTACATTTTACCTTAATAAAGGTAAAAACAAAGTCCTTATAAATCTATGTTTTAATAACTGATTTCCTATTTCTCTACCTAATGTAAATTAATCTGAAAAATTGATTATCATGATACAATTTTCAACAAAAATAATTTTCTATATCGATATAATTTTCATTCCACGTCCTCATTTTTATTAAAATCCAATAAAATATTTTTTAATTATCAATTTGACTATTCGGCATTTCTAAATTGCTCACTCGCGATGATTATTCAATCATTTGGGTCATTTTTATGTAATAGAAATATGACTTATTTGTTTATAATATGTATAAATATTTGTGTGATGTATATGTGGTTAAGAGATATTAAAACAATATTTGTATATTTGATGAGCCTAAGGGGGGCACCATAAAGAGAGATGATTTACAAGGAATTAAATAATTATTAAATACATATTTCTTATTGAGTAAAATTAATCATTCCTCCAGGGAAAAGTGTCGTTTCAAAACATTTTTATTATTCTCTAGCTTTCGAGAACGGATGGCCTTCTACAGGAGAAAACCTGGCATCCTGTAGAAGGGCGTCCATGCCTGAAAGATAGAGAATAAAAATGTTTTGAAAAAACACTTTTCCCTGGAGGAATGATTAATTTCACTCAATATTTATGCAAGGGATTATTTTATAGAATAAACATATTTCTTATATCCACACACAAAACACAAAAAAAAAAAAAAAATATATATATATATATATATATTTAATAGCTTTATTCTATATAAATTATCGCGCGCTCGCGTTTCAAGCATTTAATATTCATAATTGAATTTGTTTTAAAATTTATAGTTAACTGTTTCATATAATGTACATCGAGGACTGATGATTTGTTATATAAAATTATTATATAGTGTTTGAATAAATATAATACAAAAATTCAAGAGCAAGGTCTCTTTTTAACATTTTATTTTTGAAATATTCATAATCTTTTTTTTTTTCAACTATACTCAAATGAAGAACAAAACGATGAGGTAAAGAAATTAGTGGATCAGGTTATATTATTGTTGCAGGTCAGAAATCCTCTAAAGATCGTTTATATAAAATAATTCTACGATAAACTCTTTTCACCACACGATTTATTTCTTTTGATAATACTCCAATTGAGAAATATGTATTTAATATTATACCATTTGATATTATTTATATACATTTTAAAAATCTACTTTGAAGGCTCATAATATCCAATAAGATGCGTATATTGAATGTTAAAAATTCAAAATAATTTTAAATAGAAAATGTGTGGTATCAAAACTAAGCTCAATCATATCAGGAATTCAAAATACTTGAATGTTAAACAAAAAATCACAAGACACTACAAAGGAATGTCAAAACATCCAGATGACACAAGAATCTATAGTACATGCAGCAATTGTCCTGGTGTGGAACTAACATCTACTCACATATTCTCATGCCCAGCAATGGCCGCAGCCTTGCTGAAAATTGATATGGACCCAGAACAGCAGCTTACACATCCAAGATAGTGGACATTGTGACTGTTGTAGATATACGCATAGAGATGTACGCGGAGACATCTGGGGTTCTTCATTGGACACGACAACAACAACAACATTTTGAATATAATATTTTAATAAGCTATTCAAATTATATAAATGCATATTTAACTCTCAATATATAATAATATAATATCCAGTAGTTTCAAATAAAATATTTTTGAAAATTTTGTCAACTAAATTCCTGAATTTTTAATCTATTATAGAATATTTGAACGAGAAGCTATATTTATACACAGGTAAGGTGGTGTGTTTTAAATAAAATAAAATATTAAACAACAATTTTATTTATTTTTTAATAATAGAAATGGTCTTACTTTTATGTTACCAAGTATTAAATCCTTCTGTGAATATTCAAGGCAGGTCACGATTGATCTGGTACCACTGCCCGCATCGCAATGACTTGTTAATTTCCTCGATTCATTACCTTTCGTTTTTCAAGTAGACTACTCTTTTAGATATGCAAATTGAACTGATTTAGATCTTTTATCTAAATTTTGACCTTTTTCTTTCTCGTATATATTTTTTATATTTATTTCCTTAAAAGTAGAAAATAACAGTCAAATAAATTTTTAAATACTCTATAATAGTAACTGATCTTTCAAAATATCTTGTAAATAAATAAAAAAGAGAGCTTATCGCATATGTAAAAAGGAATCTAAAGAAAATTCAAGATAAAAATGCATACTATAACCCCTAGCCTAATTAAAAAGCATTTAAAATTCATAAATATAAAATAGTATTACAAATAATTTTTGTAACTATAACTTGTACATTTCTTTCAATTTTAAACATCATTTATATGAGGAATGAGGTTGTCTTTCCCGTCAAATATACCAAAAAACGATGTGCCATTAATTGAGTGTCTCTGCAATTTGATCGCTTGTGGATCTCACGAAATTGAAGTCCGTTCTAGACTGACGAGGGTCATTAACCCTAACAAAGGTCTACTGGTGGACGCTTCTTAGTTTTCCAAAGCTGGTGTCGTGGCTTTATCACCGACCTGAGTCCGCTAGACTTCTGACACGGTCAATAGATGACGCCTAGTTTTTTACGTCTATTTACAGGAATAGCTACAGTATATTTATAGAATATTTTCCTCTCGGTAAAATATTTCAGTCTATTTAAAAATATTTCTATTTAACATTTCGAAATGATTATAAACAAAGAGTAATCAAAGGGAAAAAATATCTAATATATATATATATATTATATTAGCCGTGGTCCATTTGGACGAAGAAAGTGAAGACTAGAACGCGGCTGATTTCATACTAGCCTGTTCAGTGATTCGCTAACCATGACGTATGTACGAAGGAACGTGTGGCCACTAGACATGCGTCGGACCTGGAAACTGTTTTTGTGTGCTGCCCTGCCTGGAGTATAGGAGCTCCATCTATAATTCCTTTCTTCCTGTGATGAATCTGTATAAGACCGGAGGTCTTAAAAGAGCTCTGTGTGTGTATATATAGAGAAAGACAATTGAAACAATTTTATTGACAACTAGTAAAATTTCAATTTTGAAATATTAAATAAATTATGGAAATATAGAATGATTTTATTTTATAATCCAGAGAGGTTCCACCACCTTGATAGTTTCTCCTCCTGACCAGACCTCCTCATACCATCATGTCATTATAGAAAATTAGAAAACAAATACTCTGTTGGGGAAAATTATAGATTTGTAGAAGAAGAGAAAGATCCTTTATTACCTAAATATATAAAACTATAAGGAAGGGGACAAGATATAAAATTATATGTACATCAGCAGTCTATCACCGGCCTGTCCTATCCAATAACAGCCAATCAACTAACAATCCAACAAAGCCACGATATATAGACAGTAATGTCAATTAACATAGACAATACTGGAATGTTATACAAATCACAGAAGTATTATATCGTATAAATATCAGGAATTTCCACTTTCAACATACTCTTAATATAATATTAAACGGTATAAGAATTGCTTCTTCATTCATACAAGGTATTCTTTATTTATACAGGGTGGAACCTGGAAACTGAATTCTCAGCCTGTAGAATGTCATCACACGCCCGGAACCTTGCAATATACGTCTATGGACAAATTTTAGGGAAGTTGTACCTTTTAGCATGTATAAAGAAATTCTGATATTATTTCGGTAAGATATTTGATATACAGTGACCTTCATTGAAGACACGAGAAATAACCAAATGTGAACAAAATAGCTCTCTCTTAGTTCAAAAAAATAATAAAATAGGACCGGCGATATCGAAGACTTTTTCTTTCTTAAATTTTGTCCATGAATATATATGGTGTCACCATATATATATTATTCTTATACCTACACTAAACTTAACCTGAATTTTCTAAAAGGATCTTGTATTACAAACTTTAAAATTTTTGGTTGCTCAAATATATTTAAAAAATGATATATTTTATAATATTTCCGTTATAAGTAAGGTTTTTTAAATGTTTTGATTACCCATTTCCTAATAAATATTATTTTATAGATATATTTTTGGTAAAAGAAATGAGATAAAAACATAATCTTCAAAATAGGTATTCTATGACATTTTATAAAATATGATTTAGGATTTTTTTCATATAAACACACACATACAAGTTTATTAAGACCACGGTCTTATACAGATTCACCACAAGTATTAAGCATAGATGGAGCTCCTATACTCCAGGCAACACAGAACCCAACAACAGGCTCCAGATCCGAGTTTGTAGTTTTCATATGAACTACATGAATTATATTTACATGAGCTATATTATTTGAATGATAGAGGGTGCATATATTCAAAATTTTAATAAATGTATAATAATATATAATAAAATAGTTTGCAGGTGTGACAATGATGTGTGTGTGTGTATATAAAGTAATTTATAAACTTTATAAGGAAATCCAAAATTCGAAGGCTACAGCGGTAGAAAAAACTGTCTAATACATATTCACACAGCTTCTTGCCACTTAACTAAATTGTTCTTCTTTCACTGGACTCTCACTTAATTTTTAAAATTTCCCTAAGTGCAATTGAACCTTTTCTTTACCTACTCCGGTATTCGAAGTTGTTTGGCTTATAGAATAATATATTATATATGCTATTGGCACAGGTAGAAAATATATAAATAATAAAAATACATATATCAATAATTATTTTTTATTCCATCCAATATATGCCATTTACTTACTTATAGATTTATATATGGATTGATCATTTTCTTTTCATATATATATCTTTAATTAAAAAGGCATATTTTGGATCAAAAAATTATTTATTTTACCAATATTTCAGCTGGCTGAACGCCAACCTTTATCAAGGTTGGGATCAGACATAATATAGCCACGCTCAATAAATTAAAACAGCAAGTAAGTAAACAGCGTGGTAAGTTTCTTTATTGGGAACTACGAGCTTTCGGACATCAGCTGCCCTTCATCAGGTACAATGGGTGGTTGGAAAAAGTGAACCAATATATATATGCAGTAAATTAGCATAAGAGAAAGCTAACTAACATCTATTTAAAATAATTAAGAAATTTACATAGGAACTAAAGATAAAAGTACGAAATTTCTAAAAAATACGAAATTTCTAAAAAATAGACTAAAAATCTGTATATGACGGATAAAAGGTAAAACACGAGAAAAAAGGATGGGAAGACAAGAAAAGCGTAGGCATCTAGGCACAATGAAGGAAGGAAGCGAAATAAGATGTCAGTGGCCAAGTTTAGAAAAAGCAGTATATTGAGGGGGGAGATCTATTTTTCTATTAAAACTAGGGATGGAGTTGGACACGAGCGCCTCCAGGACCAAACGTTGATATTTATTCTTAACTTCACTGTATACCGGAATCGTGTTGCGTAGATTAAAAGAGTGGTTAAATTCGTGGCTGTGTTGATATAATAGTGACTTACGATCATGGGAACGGATGTTACGTTCGTGTTCTAGGACACGAGTGGCAATGGTGCGGCCAGTTTCTCCGACGTATGATTGTGGACAGTCAGGACAGCCACGAATTTAACCACTTTTTTAATCTACGCAACACGATTCCGGTATACAGTGAAGTTAAGAATAAATATCAACGTTTGGTCCTGGAGGCTCTCGTGTCCAACTCCATCCCTAGTTTTAATAGAAAAATAGATCTCCCCCCTCAATATACTGCTTTTTCTAAACTTGGCCACTGACATCTTATTTCGCTTCCTTCCTTCATTGTGCCTAGATGCCTACGCTTTTCTTGTCTTCCCATCCTTTTTTCTCGTGTTTTACCTTTTATCCGTCATATACAGATTTTTAGTCTATTTTTTAGAAATTTCGTATTTTTTAGAAATTTCGTACTTTTATCTTTAGTTCCTATGTAAATTTCTTAATTATTTTAAATAGATGTTAGTTAGCTTTCTCTTATGCTAATTTACTGCATATATATATTGGTTCACTTTTTCCAACCATCATTGTACCTGATGAAGGGCAGCTGATGTCCGAAAGCTCGTAGTTCCCAATAAAGAAACTTACCACGCTGTTTACATACTTGCTGTTTTACTTTATCAAGGTGTTATAACATTTTAAAGTGTGTCAACAACAAACTCAGCGCCACATAACGTCAACAGCATTAAGTTTTAAAAATATTTTGTTATATTCAATGGGGAGAAAAATTTGAAAAATATATTGTTGGAAACTGAATGCTACGACTACAGCTAGCGCCACACTGGACTAATCATCATCACAACTGTTTGTTTACCTTCTTCTCTATATTACAATAACTGTTCGCTACTATAACTTTGTTTTTCTTACTAAATGGATAATAAAGATTATTATCATATAATCATCAACGTCCTCATGCCTTCATACAAGCTGTAAGTACCTAAATCTCACAACAATTAGATTATGAGACTGAATATTGCATGAAATTCAACTAACGAGTTAAGACAAAGAAAAAAGGCTTAGCAAAAATGGCGTCACTCCCGAGCCACGATGTAACCCTAAATAAGCTCGACGGCAATAACTACTCACTATGGTCTTTCAAAATTGAAATGCTCTTGCAAAAGGAAGATCTTTGGGAAGTTGTCACCGAAAATATTCCAAATGAACCTAAAATCGAATGGAAAAGGAAAGACTCAAAAACTAGAGCTATCATTAATCGAGGCATCGCCGACTCACAAATAGTGCATGTCAAAAACCTACTAACAGCCAAAGCTACCTGGGACACTCTTAAAAATATCTATGAAAGAAAAACACTCTCAGGAAAAATTTATTTGCTAAGGAAACTATACAGCTTAAAACTCGAAGAAGACAAAGACATGCAACAGCACATCACTACCATGATGGAACTAATTGACAAACTGCGAACCATTGGCGAAACACTAAAGGACTCTCACATCACGGCTATACTGCTTTGCTCGCTTCCAAAGAGCTACTCCAATCTCATCACGATGTTGGAATCAAGGCCTGATGACGAGCTAACGCTTGAATTCACCAAGAACAAACTCCTTGATGAACACACACGCAGAGCAGAAAGCTCGAAAGACGAAAGCACTGAATCAAAATCCTTAAAAAGCCTCCACGGAGCTTCAAGCCAAAGAAGAGAAAAAAGAGAAGAAATTCTGTTCTTTCTGCCACAAACCAAACCACTCCAAGGAAGAATGTTGGCACTATCAAAAGCGAAACAACAGCAACAAAAAGTACAAATATGAAAACTTCAGAAGAGGAAACGTACCAAAGTACACAAATCAGTCGAGTGTCACCCAAGAACAACCAACAAATCAGAGAACAACAAAAGGACCTAACCCAAAAGCTCTCAATTGCACTCAACGAGAAGCAAGTGTACACAACTGGTTCGTCGACTCTGGAGCCACACCTCATATGGCGTACGATGAAAGCTTCTTCACTGAACTTAACAGAGAACAAACACAAAATGTTGTGGTTGTTAATGGCAATAAACTGCAGGTCAAAGGGATAGGACAAGGAGAAATCAAAGTCATCACACCCCAAGGAAAGACTGACACCTTACTTCTCACAAAAGTTCTCTACATCCCGGAACTAACAGACAACCTTCTGTCAGTGAGTGCGGCCACCTCCAACGGATGTAAAGTAACGTTCAACAGAGATTGGTGTACCATCGAAAGAGACAACACAGCCCTCGCGAACGGTACACTTGACAATGGAATGTACCGACTCCACCTGGATGACAACCTCCAAACTCGCACATTCAAAGCAAATGTAGCAAAACAAAACCACTGCAAGAACAAAAATTGCCTCATGCTCTGGCACGACAGACTAGGACACAGAAATATAGAATCGATTAAGAAAATTCAAAATGAGAACCTAGCAAGAGGACTAAGTCTAAATAACTGTTCGCACAGCACAGACTGCGTTCAGTGCATTCAAGGAAAACTCACCGAAACCCCATTTCCAAAGAAGACAGAGTACAGAGCAACTGAAACGCTTCAACTTGTCCACAGTGATGTCTGCGGTCCATTACCAACTAACTCTCTCAGCAGTAAGAGATACTTCATCACCTTCACTGACGACTACAGCAGATACACGAAGATCTACCTCCTGAAAGGGAAAGACGAAGTCTCTGAAAAAATAAAAGACTACGTCATCTCAGCACACACGGAATTTGGAAAAAATATCCAAACCATACGGACAGACAACGGTAGTGAGTACGTAAACCGACAAGTCGAAGATTTCCTGAACCAAAGCGGAATCAAACATCAGCTAACAGTCCCCTACTCACCAACCCAGAACGGAGTAGCAGAAAGGAAAAATCGATCACTAATGGAGATGACAAGATGCACGCTGTTTGACTCAGGACTCCCACAGTCTCTATGGGCGGAAGCGGTTACCACAGCTAATTACCTACACAACCGAATACCTTCGAAAGCTACAGACAAGACTCCATTTGAACTATGGACCAACAGGAAGCCCAGTCTGAAGCATCTAAAAAGATTCGGATGTAAAGCCTTCGCCTATATTCCCAAGATAAAAAGAAACAAGTTGGATAGCAAAGTTATCGAAGGGATTTTTCTTGGATACGATGATCGGAGCAAAGGATACAGAATCCTGCACGAAACAGACAACATCACAATTAGCAGATCCGTAAAATTTCTAGAAAAAGAAAATGGGTTTCACCACGCTTCCACAAAAACAACTTCACCACAAGTACTAAGTACAGATCTAACTTCCTCCAATCATATTGGAAATGAAGAGGAAAGTCAGGAACCAGGAACACAATCCGAAAACCTTGAGGACTCAGAAACCGAGGATTTACATTCAACCCAGTACAAGCACAGGAACACAAGTGGTCACACAAAGAAGATCCACGAGACCAACAAAGGGAATACTTCCCATAAGAAATGACTACATGCTGTACAAAACTGAAGCTCAAGACATTCAGACACCCACCAACTACTCGGAAGTCTTACAATTACCAAAAATAGAAAGAGAAAAATGGCTACAAGCAATGAACGAAGAACTAAATTCTCTTGAGAAGAACAATGTCTGGGAACTAACGCCTCTACCTAAGGACAAAAAGATCATAGGATGTAAATGGACCTATAAACAGAAACTCAATTCCAAAGGAGAAATAGAGCGGTACAAAGCCAGACTCGTAGCAAAAGGGTTCAATCAGAAATTTGGCCGAGACTTCGAAGAAACCTTTGCACCAATTGTGAAGCATTCTACAATTAGAGCCTTCCTAGCCGCATCAGTCTACAAAGGGATGCAAGTGAACCACCTCGATGTCAAGACAGCGTTCCTACACGGCGACCTAGATAAAGAACTCTACATGGAACTCCCAGAAGGACTCCATACAAAACAAACAAACAAAGTCTGCAAACTAAAGAAGGCAATTTACGGTCTAAAACAAGCCGGAAGATCTTGGAACACAAAAATCGCAAGCACTCTAATTAAAAATAACTTCAAACAGAGCATTGTAGACCCGTGCCTATTCACCAAGAATGAAGAAAACCATTCCATCTACTTGATTCTATATGTGGATGACATGCTCCTTGCAAGCGATTCCAAAATAATCATCCAAAACACTGTAAAAACTCTCGAAAAAGAATTCGAAATAAAGAACATTGGAAACCCCACTCAATTCATTGGTATAGAAATCTCAAGAAACAGAGAAGGTGAACTCCTTCTGAGCCAAAAGAATAAAATCCAAGAATTAGTTGAAAGGTACCATCTCCAAGAAGCGAAACCTACTTTCACTCCCATGGAAAGCGGATACCCCGGTATATCTGATGTAAAACTTTTACCAAACAACGTCCAATACCAACAACTGATAGGCTCACTATTGTACCTAAGCGTAGTATCCAGACCAGATATCGCAGCTCCAGTCTGCATACTCAGCAGCAGAAACCAGAATCCTAGAAATTGTGACTGGAATGCAGCAAAAATAATCGTAAGATATCTTAAAACTACTAAAGAACTCGAGCTACGCATATCCAACCAAAAACCTCCCACACTGGAAGCATACAGTGATGCCACATGGGCAAGCGACAACACCGACAGAAAATCACTAAGCGGAAACTTGTTCCTACTGGGATCAAACCCCATCTCATGGATGACCGGGAAACAAGGTTGCGTATCTCTCTCGTCCACCGAAGCGGAACTAACCTCCGCAGCCGAAGCCTCACAAGAACTGTTATGGCTCCTCGACTTGCTAAAAGATCTCGAACTGGAACAGAAAGCTCCAATCTACTTCCACCAAGACAATCAATCATGTCTCAAGATATGTTCATCCGAAAAAGTGTCTTCTAGAACCAAGCACATCGCAACCAAGATCCATCACCTGAAGGATCTTCAGAAGAAGACAGTGATAAAAATGGTCTACTGCCCGACGGGCGACATGATGGCGGACATTCTGACCAAGTCGCTACCAAGGCCGACATTTGAGAAGTTACGCTACAACCTCGTGATGTCTCCACATTCATGCCGGGGATTTGTTGGAAACTGAATGCTACGACTACAGCTAGCGCCACACTGTTCGCTACTATAACTTTGTTTTTCTTACTAAATGGATAATAAAGATTATTATCATATAATCATCAACGTCCTCATACCTTCATACAAGCTGTAAGTACCTAAATCTTACAACATATATTTATATTATGAACAAAATAATTTTTGTAAAATATGGGTGTGAATATTTTGAAAATTAACAATAACGCCTATTTTATATTTTAAAATTATTTGTACTATGTGTAAAAATATTTTTCGTATAAAAATAAATAAAAATAACAAAATATAAATAAAAGAAAGGTTAAACTAAATTTTTTTCTGAAACACAAAGCGTAAAAAATGTTTGAAAAGTTGGTTGAAATAAAAATAATAAAAAAATTTAAATGTAAAATTGTGAAATTCGAAATAAAATATAAGTGAAAATGGGAAAATATTTTTTAAAAATGATATCACAAAAATAAAACATTGAAGACATTGAACTATCAATATATAAAAAATATAATACATATATATAAAATAAGCGTGTGATTGTATTTGAAATAAACTTAAACGATGTTGCATAAATTAAAAGAAAGATATATAAAAGGAAAAATGCGATTTGAGCATTAAAACATTTTTACGTGCTTCTAAATGTGTACCTCTCCCTATAAAATTAATTAAAATATAGACTTAAGTTATCGGAATTTTGAAGTAAAAAAATGAATGAAAAATTAAACTTTAAATATTTTTATGACGATCTAAATTGCGAATATATCTCTGGTAGTTCAATTTTCCTATTAATACTATCTTTGTCTACTGCGGAGGTCCAACTTTCCAAAAATAATCGGCAATGTTTTTCATTTATGTCCTGGTATAAAATATCTGTTTTATCAAAGTCCGGTGTGTGGTTGTTTTTCAAAGCGTGGTCTACAAGGAATGATAATGGATTATAATTTCTTAAACCAGCTTTATGTTGATTGATTCGATCTTTTAGAGGCTTGCTTGTTTCTCCTATATATTTGGCGGGGCAATCATTACATGGTATTTTGTAAATTACATTGTTTTTGTTTTCTAATTTGCTAATTTGTTTGGTGTCTGGGTGGCGTAGGAATTTTTCAAATTGAATGAAGATTTATATGTAGTAATTATATTGTTTCTCTTTAAGACTCTGGCGATGCGTTCAGAGCCGTAGCTGTAAGGGAGGGTGCAATAAAACTTTTTTGATTGATCAGAGCTGTTATTTGACTGTACAAATTTAGGTTTATAAAGGTGTTTTTTAATAAATTTATCTGGGTAATCATTTATTAAAAAAACACCTTTATAAACCTAAATTTGTACAGTCAAATAACAGCTCTGATCAATCAAAAAAGTTTTATTGCACCCTCCCTTACAGCTACGGCTCTGAACGCATCGCCAGAGTCTTAAAGAGAAACAATATAATTACTACATATAAATCTTCATTCAATTTGAAAAATTCCTACGCCACCCAGACACCAAACAAATTAGCAAATTAGAAAACAAAAACAATGTAATTTACAAAATACCATGTAATGATTGCCCCGCCAAATATATAGGAGAAACAAGCAAGCCTCTAAAAGATCGAATCAATCAACATAAAGCTGGTTTAAGAAATTATAATCCATTATCACTCCTTGTAGACCACGCTTTGAAAAACAACCACACACCGGACTTTGATAAAACAGATATTTTATACCAGGACATAAATGAAAAACATTGCCGATTATTTTTGGAAAGTTGGACCTCCGCAGTAGACAAAGATAGTATTAATAAGAAAATTGAACTACCAGAGATATATTGGCAATTTAGATCGTCATAAAAATATTTAAAGTTTAATTTTTCATTCATTTTTTTTACTTCAAAATTCCGATAACTTAAGTCTATATTTTAATTAATTTTATAGGGAGAGGTACACATTTAGAAGCACGTAAAAATGTTTTAATGCTCAAATCGCATTTTTCCTTTTATATATCTTTCTTTTAATTTATGCAACATCGTTTAAGTTTATTTCAAATACAATCACACGCTTATTTTATATATATGTATTATATTTTTTATATATTGATAGTTCAATGTCTTCAATGTTTTATTTGTGTGATATCATTTTTAAAAAATATTTTCCCATTTTCACTTATATTTTATTTCGAATTTCACAAATTTACATTTAATTTTTTTTTTTTTTATTTCAACCAACTTTTCAAACATTTTTTACGCTTTGTGTTTTCAGAAAAAAATTTAGTTTAACCTTTCTTTTATATATATTTTGTTATTTTTATTTATTTTTATACGAAAAATATTTTTACACATAGTACAAATAATTTTAAAATATAAAATAGGCGTTATTGTTAATTTTCAAAATATTCACACCCATATTTCACAAAAATTATTTTGTTCATAATATAAATATATTTTTCAAATTTTTCTCCCCATTGAATATAACAAAATATTTTAAAAACTTAATGCTGTTGACGTTATGTGGCGCTGAGTTTGTTGTTGACACACTTTAAAATGTTATAACACCTTGTTAAAGGTTGGCGTTCAGCCAGCTGAAATATTGGTAAAATAAATAATTTTTTGATCCAAAATATGCCTTTTTAAATAAAGATTTATCTATGGATTGCTCTATTTTCAAAAAAAAAAAAAAATATATATATATATATGGTGAAGTCCTGGTAGCTCTTGTTGAATACTGTCGACTAAATCTGTGATGAGGTATCCACTCGACTTAAACTGTGGTGTGAGTCCCTGTCACTCTCGCTATACTGTGTTGTCCGAGAGGAACAGTCAGGATGGGGAGTTTTCCAGTACCTCTCTGCACCTTGGAAGACCTTTCACAGTTCTCACAAAGTACAGGCAGTCGTGGTCGAGGCAGAGTGGAAAGCTTGGGAATGTCCATACAAAAAAACGAAGACACAGTTGCACTAAGAAAGTTCCGTGAACAGATAAAAGTTGAGCTAGGAGCGAAAGATGGGGAGATAGAAGTTTCTTACTGGTCTACATGATGGATGAGGTGGACCTGGAGTACAACCTACGAGAGCTCGGGCTAAGGGTGAACTAACTGTATTTTTAGCTAGGACGGAGGCTTTATATACCGTTTATGAGAAAGGGGGTTTTGCATGTCACCAGATGTGAAGAGTGTGGGTCGTCTGGTGACATTCTACTGGCGCCGTCCTGACAGCTTCCAATCTATCTTTAGATGTTGCTTTGTGGCTTCCATTTATCTCGAATTTAGTCGTGTTTGACCTTTATCTCTCTAGCTCAACTCTTAATCTATTACAGAGTTTTATTTATTATCCTCAGTTTGTACAAATTACATTACTTATGATGATGTAATGACACATGTCAATCATGCATATAACCATTTACAGATGTGTTTCTACTATACAACATTAAAATATTGTTATAAGTTATATACAATATGGGGTTGTTGGTTTAAATTACCATATATATATATATATATATATATATATATATACTAGCCGAATGACCCGGGCAACGCCCGAGTTTTACCCGATTAAATGTTTTTATTCAAATACTATTCGTTACAATTATAAATTGGCACCGTGGACGTCACTTTTGTGAAACGTCCCGCTCCAAACTTTGTGTCTGAGAAGCGATATTTTTATAGAAAGATGATCTGGCTTTTGTTTTCTGCTCGAATGAATGTTTTTCTGTTAGAATTTTGTTCCTGCGTACAAAATAATGAACTGGTTTCACCCGAGGACTCTGCTTTTTGGAATGTTTCCCGATATAATTTTGTATCTGATAATCAAACATGATACAGCAATATCTTCATCATCATTTTCTGACTAAAAATATATAGTTTTAATAATTGATTTATATATTTTTTAAAATAGCCTATCGTCTTCCCCGTATTTTCTTTACCTATGTATGGAAGTTTTGGTTTGAATTAGTGAACTACTGCGAATTTGTATACCGGACATACAAACATACAAACATCAATTTTTATATATATAGAAGATATATATGACTTCACTTCAACTTAGAGCGCTCTATCGCTGAAAATTTGAAATACATTTTTTTAGTTTCAATATTCTTTTTAGTTGCCCTCTTTAACAAAACTATTGACCCAAAAGAAGAATTTGTCCAAAATATATGATAAAACGCCTTTAATGACGTTTCAACCAAATATTCAGGTTTTTGGAATTTGGTGGCCGATTTATGCAAAGCAAGATCTATATCGCATCGGAACTGTGCAGCCAGCACGAGTTTTCTAGAATCTAGTTTCTGCGTAGTACGAGCGGATTTACAAATTTTCATTCAATATTTTTGCAGTAAGCTCATTTTTAATTAATCAATGCCTCGCCGAAAGTTTCGTGCTCATTACGAACATATTTCAGAGTTTGAAAGCTGTCGTGCCATTGGATTAAAAGAAGCTGGTTTGTCGAATCGACTAATCGGCACGACATCTGAGTCGAAGTGATGCCGTTATTAGACGATGTAGGCAAGAATGGGTCAACAACGGACGAATGCAAAATTAGGATGGCAGCGGTCGATCAAGGGACACAACAGAGCAGAGGACAGAGCGATTGTCAGAACGTCTGTCGCAGCATCGATTTCGACGTTTCTACCATTCAACATGTGACTGGCACGCACGTGCCCAAGATGACCATCAACAAACGATTAAAGAGTGATATATACTAGCTCGAAAACCGTTACAATGCCGATTCATCCTAACCGTACACCGACAAGTCCAACTACAGTGGAATCGGGAGAGATCAACTTGGAACTGCACCAAGTGGGGACATATAGTCTTTAGTGGAGATTCCTGTTTCTTACTGTGTCCTGACGACCGTCGAAAACGTGTCTGGAAACGTTTAGTGCAGCATGTAAATTCAGGTCTTACTTTTGAACACCACACAGGTCTACAGCAGGGCGTTATGGTCTGGGGTGCCATTTCATTTGATAACCAGACCCCATTGGTAGTCATTCCTGGCACCCTGACAGCACAACGGTAAATAGATGACATTCTACGGTTTGCTTTGTTGACGTTCCTCTCACATCATCCCGGGGTCACTTTCCAACAAGATAATGTCTGGCCACCCACGGCACCTGTTACTATGGATTGTCTGGGCAATAAACCAAATGCACTGTTTTATTGTTTCTGAAGACAGAAGGTGCTCTTTCTTTTGCAAATAAATATGTTCAAATATATACTTTGCATTTCCTGAAAAATATATATTAATTCTTAAAATTAAATATACAGGGTGATCCAAAAGTCCCGCACAACTTTAAAAATTAATAACTCCGCGAATATTTGCGCTAGAGCAATGCGGTAAACACGATTCTGTTCAGGATGCAATGGGATTTTTTATGGAAAATAATGAAAAATTCGAAATTGAATTTAGTTACAACTTTATTCGCTAGATGGCGCTCTACCAGAATCAGAGATTCAGCGGCCAAATTGTTTGATAAATTGAAAAATATAACTGAACGACACGTATTTTTCCTTTTTGAATACCAGGAAAGAACCCTAATAATATCAAATTATAAATTAATAAAACACCATTTCGCCAAAAGTTAGAAGAATTGGTTGACTATTTTTAAATACAATCTGAGATATGTAAAATAGGTATATGCAAATTAAAACATGTAGCAAAAAATATTTATATTTTAGATGGAGTTTTGTGAAATAGATTGAATGTTTGAAATTAACTACTGATATCAATACACGATTTTTGAAATGTTAATATAGTACCAAAAATTATGATGGCACTACTAATAGGATTTCGTGCTATAAGGAATGTATAGTTTCTTGACTAATTGGCGACGCTTGACTATTTAACTGGATATTTGTCATGATCCAACAAATGAAATATAGAGGGGAGTGACAAAATATATTTGTTGTACTTTATTCCAAATATCCTATGGGCTTGTCAAATGTTATCATTGTTTATTATACTGTACATAATTTTGAAAATGTATCCTCTAAAAAAAAAAGCATTTTTAAATCGACCTTTTGCGTTGAAAAACGTGGTAGTAAAATCATTTCGTATTATTTTTTGCGCAAAATTTCTAAAGTTGGGGGGGGGGATACAGAGAATATTCCTTATGCCATTTCTTCTAATGAGCGAAAAACGATAAACTAAAATAAGCGGTAAAATTGTGTATACCAGTGTTATTCGAGAAGTTATAACACTTTGGCCTGCACGACATAATATAAGATGTGGGCAAATCACAAACAGAAAAATTACAGTTCACAGAAAAAAAGAGTCAAGATGTGAGGACAGCATTTATTATTCCCATAACCCAAAACAAAGAGCTGCAAAATATAACACATGAGGTAACTGCCTTCTCTCTTGTATTAGGTCACAATCCTTGCTCAAGTTGCGCCCTTCATTATCAAACACCGCCTGCAGACGATAGATGACAGAATGGTCACAATTAAATAGTTGAAATTTATAAAACGTGCCATCTGATAGAAGCCTTCAACATGGTCAATGTGGTAGGCCGGCATCGATAAAAACGCAACTTAATGTACCCCCATAACCGAAATTGTAAGGCGTCAAGTCTGGTGATATTGGAGGCCACTGGTATATAAAGTGGCGACTTATCAACGAATTTCACCGAACGTATCCTTCAGCAATTGTTTGGCACCGCGGGAGATATGAGGAGGTCCTCCATCTTGCATGAATGTTATTTCGCTTAGTGCTTGTCTGTCCTGCAATATGGGAATAACCTTTTCTCTTAAAAGTTGAACATAACGTTCACCAGTTACAAAAAACGGTTTTAAAAGTTCTTCCATTGATTTTTTTCAAAGAAAAATGGCCCAATAATAAAAGAAGTGAACCCACACAATACCCTAACTCTGGGCTGATAAAGTGGTATTTCTGTAAAATTCCTAGGGTTTTCTGTTGCCAAAATGAGGCAGTTTTGAATGTTAAATTCTCCCTTTAGATAAACGTGAGCATCATCTGTTCTTAGAACATTTGACAGCCAGTTCTCCTCAATATCAATTTGCCGGAAAACCCATGCAACGAATTCTTGACGCTTCTCAAAATCGCTATCTTTCAACTCGTGAAAACTTTGAATTTTGTTAGGGTATTTTTATAGAAAAATTCTAAATGTGTGTTCTCCCCAAACTGTTCCATACGAATTAGTTCCATTACTTCTCCATACGTGGATAACGTTTCAATAGCTTCAGCATTCTGCAAAACCGTAACAGCCACTGACTTGCATGTCGATGGTCTTCCACTCCGAGGTTTTGCTTCCAGAGATCCAGTTTCCTCAAAACCTTTAATCAATCGCTTTAGAGAGTAGCAACTCATTGGTCCTTTACCGCTTCGAATATCTTTAAAGGAACGAAACGCTCGTAAACCTTCAGTGGCAGATTCTGAATCACAATTAAAAAAATTCACCAAGAGTGCTTTATACTCTAGTGACGGCATTCCAGGGGGAAGGGGAGAAGTCCGACCACACCTCCTTGCGATCCCCCCTGGACCCTTGGAATATTTGACCAAATTCTGGTTCGTTTCTAAGGTGACTAACGTTACAACGGCACCCATTTTCAAATGAAGAGCAAAACTGATATCTCTAGTAATGCTACCGCGTCCGGGGTAACCGCCGCGTCAGGAGCTGCAGCTCGAGCTCCTGATGAGAAATCTACTACGAGGACACAATTCAATCTACTACAACTCAATATAAATGGTACCCAGAGGAAAATAAAGAGATGACTTGTCTTCTCCGTGACAACAATTTACATATTACTTGTCCTCAGGAGACAAAATTGAATCAGAATCTGAGATTCAATATCAAAGGTTATACAACACTACGAAAGGACAGACCGTGAAAATTCGGAGGAGGACTTGCCGTTTTGATTAAAACACCAGAAATCAAATTTAAGGAAATCGCCTATAATCAGAGTAAGCCTAGAGAAAGCACGACAGAAGCTCAGGCAATAGAAATCTATCTTACAGATAAAACAATTCCAATCATAAATGTTTATTACCACGATAATACTAGCATCAATACAGGCCTGATAGAGACATTAAGTGAAGCGTCTTCGGATATCGCAATCATACTTGGTGATTTTAACGCCGAAAGACAAACTTGGAGATCACCTGTCCAGGATAACAATGGTCAGCAGGTTGAGGACATGCTAACCGACCTCGACCTTATACCGTTAAATAACGAAAAAAAAACACCTATCTATCCAAGTCCACAAAATCTGTGCAATCTGTGACCACAGGCCAATTTTAACAACCCTAAAATTCAAAATTGAAAATTTCCAACAGAATAAAAAAAAAAACACTGGAAAAAATTAACAGAAAAGCTTGAAGAACTGTGCAACGAAGAATTAAATCACAGAACGATTGACAAAAAATTGGGAAATTCTCATCGAACATATCCAAAGCTGCAAAAGTATCGATACCTAGAGGTAGACGTAAAGACCTGTGGATACCTTACTGGAAGGACCACAACATCGAGGCAATGATTGCAGAGAGAGAGACAATATCAATGAACTTCTTAAAACAAATAAAACAGAAGAAATCATAAAGGAACTCATTGAAATTAGTCATAAAATAGAGCAAGAATTTGGATATTCAAACAAGAGAGAAAAATGGGCAGAATTCTGCGAAAAAAATGGATCCAAAAAAGGAAAGCCATCACTGGAATATAATTAGCGTTATAAAACAATCAAAACCAACATAATCCTCCAATACTCAAACCGATATGAATAGCGAGAACGAACAAATAGATGGCTGAAATAATTGCTAAATATTTTTCAAGCACTTCCAGACTCAGCTATACGAATGAGGGCAGACTCTAAAGAATAATATAAACAGGTTAGTTAAACAAGCAAGAAATTACCATCAACAAGATATTTACTCGAGAGACTTCACACTGAATGAGCTAAACTCATCAATAGGAAAGTTAAATCCAAGATGTCACCTGGAGATGCTCTAATCTTTGGTTAAATGATTAAACACTTTGGAGACGAAGCTAAAAATCAACTCCTACGAATACTGAAGATTTCATGGCAAACTGGTAAACTACCAGAGAATTGGAAGATATCAATTATAGTGCCAATACTGAAACAAAGATGCCAAGGAATGCAAGAACTATCGGCCAATTGCTCTTACCAGCATACTTTGTAAAATAACAGAATGAATTATCCACTCAAGGCTCATAGTCTAGCTCACTAACAATAAAAAAATAAACTTCTACCATACTGCCTAAAGATCCAGACACTGTACAACTGATAAACTGTTCTACTTCTGTCAATCAATAATAGATTTCTAGGAAAAACCGCCAAAGAAGACAACGGCCGTATTCCTGGATATGACCTCAGCTTCTGATCGAGTGTAGAAATTATTTGAAAGGCTGAACGCAGAAGACAATTAAACACAATAAAATTCACCAATAGCTTAAAAACTAAAGAAACCGAACACATATCCCATAGAACCTATTTAAACTGGACACAAAAAGAAAGGCTCAAATGATCTTCAACACTTCAGTACGACAACAATATTAGAAAGAGCATAAATATGAAACATAATGAATTTCAAATTCGAGAATAACCAATATTTCCTACCCCATTGCCATCAAATGAATCATCAATCTTAACCTGAATGAACCATGCAATAAAAAAAGAGAACAAAAACATACTTAAAAAAAAAGGACTTGACACAATTGGTTTATGCGATCAGATAAATTATTTAACAGCATATACAGATGGATCATCAGACCTTACCATAAGTAATGGAGGGGCTGGAATTAACATAATACTGCAAGATGGAACATACATCAAAATCAAAGAAGGAGCAAGAAAGATTTCGTCAAACTTCACTTGTGAACTGACAGCTATCTGGAAAGCTCTTGATGTATGCCTTAACCAACCATCCCTGCATCAAGCAGATGGAATTATAATATACAGCGACTCCAGATCCGCTCTAGAAGCAATTCAGAAGGGCAATACTAGAATCACGCAGAAAATACACTCATTACTTACTCAACTGATATCTTTGGAGAATAACTGCATTCTACAATGGATTCCTGCCAGTTTTTGGATCGGGGGTAATGAAATGGCAGTTGAATTTGCAAAGGAAGCCAGAAAGTTGAGCCAAAGAAAAGAACAAATGTCATTATTTGACGCTAATGCTTTTGCAAAATACAAGATAATTAAACAAAAAATAAGAAAAGATCAAAATGTGAAATAAACTCGGAGAGAAAAATGACAAAACTATAACAAGATTTAGAACAAAACATGATAAAGGATGACAATACATCCGGATGGCACAATAACCTATGGAACATACAACAACTGTCCTGGTGTGGAACTAACACCTACCCACATATTCTCATGCCCGCAGCCTTGCAGAAAATTGACATAGACCCAGAGCAGCTGCTTTACACACCCAAGATAGTGGACAATGCTGCTGCTGCTGTGATAGAGATGCATGAAGAGATCTGAGGCTCTTTATTGGACACGACAAAAACAACAACGGCATTCCAGAGTAAAATAAATCATCAGAGATAGTTAAATATTTTTCAAATGAATTAAAATAAATATAATCGATACTGAGAGAGAGTTGAATTTAAAAAAAATGAGAAAATTATTATTTTCGAAGTTTAAATAGCCGAGAGGATTCCAGCATCTAAAATATCAGTTTTTTTTTTTGCTATATGTTTTAATTTGCATATACCTATTTTACATATCTCAGATTGTATTTAAAAATCGTTAACCATTTCTTCTAAATTTTGGCGAAATGGTGTTTTATTAATTTATAATTTGATATTATTAGGGTTATTTCCTGGTATTCGAAAAGGAAATATACGTGTCGTTCAGTTATACTTTTCAATTTATCAAACAATTTGGCCGCTGAATCTCTGATTCTGGTAGAGCGCCATCTAGCGAATAAAGTTGTAACTAAATTCAATTTCGAATTTTTTCATTATTTGCCATAAAAAATCCCATTGCATCCTGAACAGAATGGTGTTTACCGCATTGCTCTAGCGCAAATTTTCGCGGAGTTATTAATTTTTAAAGTTGTGCGGGACTTTTGGATCACCCTGTACTTCGGCCAGTATAAATATTTTTTTATCTCGAAGTTTCGACAAAATATTTTTGTTCTCGTTATATATTTATACTGTCCGAAGTATCTTTAATTTTAAGAACTATGAATGCCGGCCAGGCAGCCTCTATCTTTAAGATGAATATATAAATTTGCTGTCCTCATAAAATGCAAAATAGACGAGAAAAAAGTGCCAAACAATAGTAGTAAGGTCTGAATAAAATTTGGTAAAACCACTGAAAGGCTCACCATTGATAAACTAAGTCTTCTCTTATAATTTTTCTATCATCATATTAATTTGTTTGATGATATATTTGAAAAATAATTACTCTTCAAAAATATTATAAATTCAAACCTCTTGAAGAAAATGAATTATAAGGTGTAATGACACAATATATATTGATTATTAAACGGAAAAAGAGGCCTACATTCATGGACAAAACTTGAGTAAGCCGTACTTTTTAGCATATATATATATATATATATATATAGATGGAAATTTTGCCTGGATAATATTGATCTAAAGAGACAAACTAGATGGCGTCTAGTTTTGACATCTATTTTGACGGAAGAGGCGACCTTTGTCTCTTTGTATATATATATATATATATATATGACAATATAGTGGTAATGATGTGGTGAGGTGAGAAATAATGAAACAACAAGTTTGGAAGGGATTCCAGGCAATCAGCGAGAGAGAGCGGATCGACGGGCGACCGACCCGCTGAACGACCGTTTTTCCTGTGTACACAACCGGGGGGCTATCCAAAATAGTCGCCAGGTGTTGACGGGCGGCCCCCTCAGGAATGTGGTCAAAATGGTCGTAAGTTAGTTGTCTTCTATCGACTACGTCTCTCTCTCTCTCTGATCGACTGCAGATTTACTTTATTATTCCTGTAAGAGCATATATTATGACATATGGCCCCCGTTGAAGAAGGCTGAACATGGTTTAAGTATATTTAAAGCTGGAGAAGCCAGGAATAGAGAAAATAATTTTACAGTTAAAATTAGTTAAGGTAATGGTGACATAGTTTTATGTAAATAAAATATTGTATAGTACACAAGTAAATATTATTTACAAGCAGTTTTACAACACCGGGGAGTTTGACATTTAAGGAGATCTTTGAAAATATCAAGGTTATAAAAGGCTATATACAACAAAATCTAATGTACTATAAGGGAAATGTTATTGAGGAGTGTGAACAAGGGGAAGAAGAGTCACATACATATGATGGGATTCTGAAGATCATTAAGACTGGGGAACTCTACACTTTAAGATATTTTTCAGGCGGACATGGCAAGGGGAAACATGTCATGGGATTTCTATGCTATAAGTGTAGAGTACGAGAAATGAGATTGAGGTTGGCAATCGTGTGAGCTCAGGACTGAGGTAAATATAAAACTACATACAACGTTAGAACCTCGGCGAACAGAGCGAGGGGAAACTTGCCCTGGGCCAATCTAACTTATCTATGCAGTTACTTGTGTAGTGAGTCCGAGGGGAAAAGTCCCGCGTGTAGGTGAGGAAGTCGAATGGACTTATATTTAATTTGCGGAAGGTATGCGCGCACGGTGCCAAAATAGGGACGAGGACAGCGTTGTCCGTTACAAGTGACAAGCTGCTCGGACACGAGGTGTTTGAACCGTCGTGGGAGCTTGTGCAAGGCGATGATTTCGCGGTGGGTTGAAAGTAAGACCCATGTATGCGCGAAATGATGACGGACCGGACAGAATCAGCGACGATGTTTAACGTACCTCCGTGGGAAATATCGAAAGTAGGCCATATTGTGCTGGTTTGGACAATGGACAAACATAGATTTGAAGACAGGGTCCGTGTGGCGAACGTGTGGCGCGAGAAGAAGAAGCGAACTGTGTCGCTCGATGCAGATTGTTCAAGTGCGAACAAAAGGGGTTTGATAAATATCTAGCAGTTAGTCAATCTGCATCCTGTGACGAACACACCATTAGCTTGATGGTGTGGGTCGGTGGATATGCTAGAGATGAACTACGAAATATATTATCATAAATGAAGGGTGAAGATTAGGATTTTGAAATGACAATATTGTTTGCAATAATGTTCGAAAAATTGATTAATCAATAATTCTATAAAAGGTCCTGAGCTGGTATAAGGTTGACAAGGTTGTAAGAATGAGTGGGACATTAAGGGAAAGATAGATAGAGTCACCAAGGGTTGCTTGTAAGCAAGGCTCACGTGGCGGTTGGAATTCTTCGACGCCTGAATTACAGAGTGAATTTTGAGTCGATTAGGGAAAGAAATTATTTTTCGTGAGCCGTGCTTACAAGTAGGAGAGGTCATATACAAATAGACATACAAAAATTTAGGTGCTGGAGGCATATTTTTATAAATAAATTGATTATGAAAAATCTATTGTTAATAGTAAAAATCGTAAAGCGTTAATAGGTAGAATTCCTTTTTTTTTAAGTTACGTTAAAATCGAAATTATTTAATTAAAATGACGATTGTTAAATTCTAATGGTAAGATAACTAATTAAATGGGTTACAAATATCTAGCTAAATAGTATGGAGAATAAAATCATTGTTAATAGGCGTGGAGAGGATAAATGGAGTTAATTATGTAAAGATTGGCATCAGAGCTTACAAGGAGTGAGTTCTTTAAAGAACGAATGGAAGGGGTAAAACAATTTCACTTACAGGTTATGCTGGTTTAGAGAGCAGGTAAGTTCATTGAGATTCGGGAGAGTTCTGTCTGTGACACTGTGCGTACCAGTGTTGTACATCACAGTAGCGGCAGGGATATGGCGGAGTCTTGTCCACGATGATGGAAGGTGTCCTGCTCTGGCGCGGCGATCGTTCTTGGGCAGATGTATTGTTGGAAGAAGTGCGTGGCAGCTCCATCTCCGTCGTAGGTGAATACTTCTTCGGGATCACGGTTCAAAGGTTGGCGAAGAAGGGGTTGAGGGCTCGAAGGGGAGTGGTTACAGTTGAGTTGGGTTTGGCCGATCAACGTGGCTTGGCTTCTTGTTTCTTCATACTCCGGTATATGAGGGATTTGCTTCCCGGCCAGGTCTTATCCTGTCGACTTTCAATGTGACAATATAGTGGTAATGATGTGGTGAGGTGAGAAATAATGAAACAACAAGTTTGGAAGGGATTCCAGGCAATCAGCGAGAGAGAGAGCGGATCGACGGGCGACCGACCCGCTGAACGACCGTTTTTCCTGTGTACACAACCGGGGGGCTATCCAAAATAGTCGCCAGGTGTTGACGGGCGGCCCCCTCAGGAATGTGGTCAAAATGGTCGTAAGTTAGTTGTCTTCTATCGACTACGTCTCTCTCTCTCTCTCTGGTCGACTGCAGATTTACTTTATTATTCCTGTAAGAGCATATATTATGACATATATATATATGTTATATTAAAATATTTTATTAAAAAATATATATATATAATTTCATAGATATAAATACTCTGTATAAAACGACCGCCAGAGGTCACGCTTTCTCTATAAATACTCATTGTTGTTCTTCCCCGATTGGCCGACTCAAAACTTTGTAATTATGTAAATAATATTTTATTTTATTTATTCTTACGCCTTAAGCCAGGCAGTACTTGTACAAAATTATGTTTTTCATCTGTATTCATTACTCAGCTCAATAAAGAAATCACTAATCAAGACATTATATTTTATCAAGACTATTATTATTATTATAGCCACGACTGCATTACCAATACTATTTAGTACCAAAAAGAACCAACAAATAACTGCATTACTATATTCCTCAACATGATCTAAATTTCAAGCAGAATCTTATCTTTTCTTTATATAAGAATAGTCGACAGGATATCAGAAACTTGTGAACAAAAGAAAAATTTTCCAAATTCAAATATGCAAATACTCCAATCAAAAATAGCCTTCTCCATCAAAAAATAGTCACCTACAAACAACCATAGTCATCCTCAATCAAACATAGACCAATTCAAGCGAACATAGCCATCTTAAATCAAACATAGCCATCTTCAAGAAAACATAGTCATCTCCAATCAAACATAGCCATCTCCAAGAAGACATAGCCATCTCCAATCAAACATAGCCATCTCCAAACAAACATAGCCATTTCCAATCAAACATAGCCATCTCCAAACAAAGATAGCCATTTCCAATCAAACATAGCCATCTCCAAGCAAACATAGCCACTACAATCAAACATAGCCATCTCCAAGAAAACATAGCCATCTACAATCAAACATAGCCACTACAATCAAACATACCCATTTCCTACCATATCCAGCAATTTCAAGCAGCCTTCTTCCTTTCATCTCCAGCCATCGCATCTTCCGCCCAACACCAGCCATCTCCCGAGGTCTTCAAATCCAGCCCATCTTCCAAAGTACTTTGTAACTACCTTTTACATAATTCACATAATGTCCACTTTTCTAATTCTCACCCATGCTTCTCAATAGTTTTCATTCGCATATTTAGAGATATATTCCTTTTGTCAAATCATTTTTAGATATCAATTTTTCCATAGCTCTTTTTGCCATTTAATACCACACACCCTTTAATCCTTAGTTTTCCTTTGTATAGTTAACTCCCAAATGCCATAATATACCTCATGCCATTTTTTATCTTCAAAATTAAACTTGTGCAAATAATATAGCCCATTTTCACCAAAATTACTTTTATATCATGTCATAACTTTACATTGTAAACTTAAATATATGTAAATTAGCAAATATATCTTCCATTGCATATTTTACTTTCAAAACATTTCAAATAATTTAAACTATTTACAAATATATTTTTTTATAATTCTATATGTAAAACAGTCGGCCAAGAACACAATAACAAAATATTATATTTTTCTCACATATTTAATCTTTAATAAAAATTTATCTTTGTTAATCATATTTCTCATTATATATTTTCGTTAATGACCACAATACCTTATAGATTCACATTTCCATATATTTTAAATTCCCAAACTTTTACTATTTTGATATTTTCTTATTTAATCTCATTTCTTAATATGTTATTATTTAAAAAAAAAAATTCGTTTGTACCCCCATTGCTTATTTCCTATCTGAAAGCGTTTCTGCAAATATGTAAATTTAGCGATACCAACATATGTAAATTTTAGCTCTTATTTTTTTCATCCACCTTGATTCTTTTTTCAATGCCCATTCTTTATTCTTAACATTAATTTCATTTATATTTACATGTCCATTCCTTGTTTTCACATTTGCCTTTTGTACATAAACTTTGTCCCAACTTCTTGCTTTTCACAAATGCCCTTCTTCTTATAATCATAAAATGTTTCCACCTATCTTTTACTAATGTAATTTTCATATTGTTTTCAATGTTATTCATCATTTTTCATTTTTATACTTTTGTAAATATCATGCATTTTTCTTATTTTTATAATGTCATTTTCTCATGCTTTTCCCAATCTATTGGCTCACAACAAGCCAATATAATCAAGGGATATCATCCTTTTATTTCTGACTTTCAATAATAATGCATTTTATTTTCCTGTCTATTGGTTACCATATAAAAAGAAAACAATATGATAGGTGAATAATACCTCTCACCTTTTCTTTCTATCATTCATTTTATCTTTTTTTTTTTAAGTTATATTTTTATCACTTTACTCTGAATTAACGCATATTATTATTTTCACAGGGGGGAAATGTTATATTAAAATATTTTATTTTATAAAAAAAAAATTATAATTTCATAGATATCATAGATAATCGACCGCCAGAGGTCACGCTTTCTCTATAAATACTCATTGTTGTTCTTCCCCGATTGGCCGACTCAAAACTTTGTAATTATGTAAATAATATTTTGTTTTATTTATTCTTACGCCTTAAGCCAGGCAGTACTTGTACAAAATTATGTTTTTCATCTGTATTCATTACTCAGCTCAATAAAGAAATCACTAATCAAGACATTATATTTTATCAAGACTATTATTATTATTATAGCCACGACTACATTACCAATACTATTTTAGTACCAAAAAGAACCAACAAATAACTGCATTACTATATTCCTCAACATGATCTAAATTTCAAGCAGAATCTTATCTTTTCTTTATATAATATATATATATATATATGAAATAACAATAGAAAAAATAAAAGATAAGTGGGTCAGGTGTTGATATTAATGATATCTGCCATCTAAAAAGCACATGTGCTCGTGGTCAGGAGATGCCTCAGCGCGCCATCTGTTATAGAAATTTGAAAATTTTTCATTGCAGTAAGGGCAGTAGAACTTGTTTTATTGTTTAAAAAATAATACGCGTCTTTAATAGTTTAGAATTTTCATATATATATATAGTGTAAAAACTATATAATAAAAATATAAGATATAAAGATAATCTTAATACAAAACTAAACAACTATTTATTTATATATATATATATATATTATATTTTTAAAAAAAGTTGAGAGTTTCTGCTTGATATTTGATTCATGTTGAGGATTATTGTAATGGTGGTGCAGTCGTGGCTATAATATTGAAAGAATAATGGTTTTGATCAGATATTGCTTTATTGAGCTGAGAAATGAATTCATATTAAAAACATAATTTTGTACAAGTACAGCCTGGCTTAAGGCGTAAGAATAAAAATATGAAAAACAAAGAATATTTACATAATTACATATGGTTTGAGCCGACCAGCGGGGAAGAACAACAACGAGATTTTATATGGGAAGCATGACCTCTGGCGGTCGATTTAAACATAGTATTTATATTTATGACATTATAATTTTAAATAAAATAACATTTTAACATAATTCTAAATAAAATATTTTAATTGAACATTATAAATAAATTATTTTACTATAACATATATATATGGCGCTCTGCCATCTAAAAAGCACATGTCCTCGTGGTCAAAATATGCCTTCTTTATTTTTAATATATATATATTTAATAATATATATATATTTAATAAATATAATATATTTATTGTAATTTTGATTATTTTATAAAGAAAAACGTTTGAATTGACACCTATGGTTAATCCGCCGTTATTTAAGGAAATAAGATGTTTGCTTCGTTTATACTTAATGTGTTAAACCTCTTTAAGCTCTTTGCCAAAGAGTATATTTGGAATTATCAAAAGCGAATAATCATAAATTACAAAAGATGAATTATAATTTTAAAATGTATCTTAAGGTCTGTTTAAATAAATAAAAATATAAATTTATGAAACAAAAATAGATAGAAGAAAAGGTTTCAAATTACAAGTTAGAGGAATGTTGTAGAGGCTAACACCCAGTTTACATTTTAAACATCTCTAACGACATTTAACACAAGAAAGAAAAAGAAACTTGATGGATGTTTTGTGTCCTGATGTTCCATTGTTGGTCCATTTCTGTAGAAAATAATACTCCATTCACACGACAAAAATATTCTTTGGAGTTTAAGACATTTTTATATAAAATAAAAAAATAAATATATTTTTGGTCTTCTATGTTCAACATTTTTGTTAATGTTAATAACAGATGTAGTATCAATATTCTGAAGATTTATTAATTATAGAGATCGATGAATAAGATAATTAGATATATAAAAAATAAACAAAATATAGAAACAATGAAAGGCTAGTATATATATATATATATATATACGGTCAATATATGGCGTCTGGTTTTAGACGTCTATTTTGACGGGAGAGATGACCCTTGTCTCTTTAGATCAATTTCCTCCCGGAAATATTTTCATCTATATTTTAGCCATATATATGACCCAGCTACTTTCCCAGCTAAACACCTCTTTATAAGATTGTCAAGATTCCATTAGATCCCGTGTGGATCTCATGGAATAAAGTCCGCCCTAGACTGAAGAGAGCCATTATCCCGAAAACCATGGTCTCTAGGTGGACGCTTTTCAGTTTGCTAAAGCTGGTGTTGTGGCTTAGCCACCGACCCGAGGCCGCTAATTGCGGCGACGGTTAATAGATGGCGTCTGGTTTTAGACGTCTATTTTGACGGGAAAGGCGACCCTTGTCTCTTTAGATCAATTTCCTCCTGTCAAAATTTCCATATATATATATAGTTAAACCTGTCTAGAGCGCCCCCTCTTGGGACTCACCAAAAAAGGGTGCTATAGACAGGTCACTTTTAATGAAAATCGCATCGAGAGAGGAAGGCGCTATTTAGAGGGGGCGCTATGGACAGGTTTAACTGTATAACGAAAAATAGATAATTATATCGAACAAAAATAAACAAAATAATAGAAACAATGATAAGCTATCATTTTATATCTTATAATATAAAAAAAATATATTTTCTGCTTGTATTTAGATCATGTTGAGGATTATGGTAATGCAGTTATTTGCTGGCTCTTTTTAGTACTATATGGTATTGGTGATGCAGTCGTGGCTAAAATCTTGAAAGTATAATAACAAAAATGGTTTTGATCAGAGATTGTTTTATTTGAGCTAAAGTAATATACAAGAACATAATTTGATTAAAGTACTGCTTGGCTTAAGGCGTAAGAATAAAAAAATGAAAAGCTTATTTACATAATGTACAAATGTTTTAAGCCGACCACGTGAAACAACAACAATCGGTTTTATATAGGGTAAGCGTGACCTCTGGCGGTCGATTTAACAGAATATTTGTATCTATGAAATATATTTTTAAATAAAATAATATTTTAATATAACATTTTGAATAATACCTTTATATAACAATTCCCCCCTGTGTGTGTGAAAAGAATAATATGGGCAGAGAGAAAAGAGAAAAAAATATAGTTAGAAAAAAAGATAAAATTATGATAAAGAGAATAAAGTGAGAGGTGATATTCCATGATCATATTGGCTTGTTGTGAGCCAATAGATTGGAAAAGACATAAGAAAAATGATATGTGCAATAATTATAAAATGTTGGCTGATAAAGAGTGAAAATGTGGCAAAGAGAAAAAAATGAATTGGTGTTCCATAATCGTATTGGCTTATGGTGAACCAATAGATAGGGAAGATAAATGAGAAAATTGGCACATTATAAGAATGAAGAAAGAAAATAAAATGCATGATTATTAAAAGCTAGAAATAAAAGGATGATATCCGGGAGATGACTGGCGTTGAGCGGAAGGTGTGATGGCTGGAGATGAAAGGGAAAAGGCTGCTTGAAACTTCTGGATATGTTTTCTGGTTGAACTGGAGCGGATGGCGATGACTTGTTGAAGCTATGGTTGTTTGTTGAGAAGGCTATGGTTGTTTGTGGAGAATTTAATGGTTGTTTGTTGATGCTAAGTTTGTTTGTTGGCTCTATGGTTGTTTGTTGATTAGACCAATTAAAGCGAACATGGCCATACCCAATCAAAAATAGCCCACTACAATCAACAATTTTCATCTACAATCAACAATAGACATCAACAAACAAAGCTTTTTTACATAATGTACAAATGTTCTGAGCCGACCACGTGAAACAACAACAATCGGTTTTATATAGGGTAAGCGTGACCTCTGGCGGTCGATTTAACAGAATATTTTTTATCTATGAAATATATTTTTAAAAATAAAACAATATCTTAATATAACATAATTCTAAATAAAATATTTCAATATAACATATATATATATATGAGATAAGATCCTGTCGACTTTTTATGAGGCAATATAATAATAATGTGAGGAGAGAAAAATAAGGAAACCACAAGTTTGGAAGAGGAATTCCAGGCACCCAGCGAGAGAGACGGGCCCGGCAACCGCCGTGCGTCCGTTCGAGTCGCACACAATCACCCAACTGTCTCCAAAGTCCCGAGGTGTTAAGTGACGGACCCCAGGAGCCCCTTGGAATGTCGCTGATGTCTAAAGTGACACCCTTTAGCTGCCCATCTCTCTCTCTGGGTTGACTGTAGGTTTGTTTTATTATTCCAGGAAGAGTATATATTATGACATATGGCCCCCGTTGAAGAAGGCTGAACATGGTTTGAGTATACTTAAAGCTGGAGAAGCCAGAAATAGAGAAAATAATTTTACAGTTGAAATTAATTAAGGTTATGGTGACATAGTTTTATGTAAATAAAATATTGTATAGTACACAAGTAAATATTATTTACAAGCAATTTTACAACACCGGAGAGTTTGATATTTAAGGGAATTTTTGATAATATCAAAGCTATAAAAGGCTATATACAATAACATCTAATGCATTATAAGGGAAATTATATTGAGGAGTGTGAACAACGAAAAGGGGAGTCACATACACATGGTGAAATTCTGAAGGTCATTAAGACTGGGGAACTCTACACTTTAAGATATTTTTCAGGCGGACATGGCAAGAGGAAACTTGGCATGGGCTTTCTATGCTATAGGTGTAGAGTACGAGAAATGAGGTTGAGGTTGGAAATTGTGTAAGTTCAGGACTGAGGTAAATATAGAACTACATACAATGTTATAATTTTGGCGAACAGAGCGAGGGGAAACTTGCTTTGAGCTATTCTACCTTATCTATGCAGTTACTCGTGTAGCGAATCCGAGGGGAAAAATCCCGTGTGTAGGTGAGGAAGTCGAATGGACTTAGATTTAATTTGCGAAGATAAAATAGTTCGAGATGCAAATGTAGAATATATAGGCGAACAGAGCGAGGGGAACCTTGCTTTGGGCCTTTCCACCTTAAGTATTTCGATACCATGAGAATTTAGTAGTTTTAGCTAATTGAAGGAAAGTGTGCGCGCACAGTGCCAAAAATAGGGACGAGGACGTCGTTGTCCTTTACAAGTGACAAGCTGCTCGGACACGAGGTGTTTGAACCGTCGTGGGAGCTTGTGCGAGGCGATGATTTCGCGATGGGTCGAACGTAAAACCCATGTCTGCGCGAAATAATGACGGACCGGACAAAATCAGCGACGATGTTTAACGAACATCCGTGGGAAATATCGGAAGTAGGTTATATCGTGCTGGTTTGGACAAGGGACAAACATAGATTTGAAGACAGGGTCCGTGTAGCGAACGTGTGGCGCGAGAAAAAGGAGCGAACTGTGCCGCTCGATGCAGATTGTTCAAGTGCGAACAAAAATGAGTTGATAAACATTTAGCAGTTAGTCAATCTGCATCCTGTGACGAACACACCAGTGGCTAGATGGTGTGGGTCGGTGGATATGCTAGAGAGGAGAACTACGGCATATATTATCATAAATTAAGGGCATAAGCTGGTAGAAGGTTGACAAGTTGTAAGGATGAGTGGGACATTCAGGGGAATATTAATAAAGGTCGTTAAAGGTTGGTTGTAAGCAATAGTCGATTAGAACCAGCAATTACAAGTAGGCTGAGGTCACATACAGAGTAATAAAAATGTTCAGGTACTGGAGCACTGTTAATAGGGGTGGAAATAATAAAGGGAACTAAACTAATTATAAAATATATTGGCATCAGAGTTTACAATGAATGACTTATTTAAAGCATGAATGATAGAGGTAAACAATTTAACTTACAGGTAATGTTCGTTTAGAGAGAAAGTAGATTCATTGAGTTCATTGAGGGAGGGTTCTGTCTGCTGTACGTGTCAGTGTTGTGGGCCACAGTAGCGGCAGGGGTATGGCGGAGTCCATGGTGGCGGAAGGTGTCCTGCTCTGGCGCGGCGATCGTTCTTGGGCAGATCTAGTGCTGGAAGAAGTGGGCGGCAGTTTCATCTCTGTCGTAGGTGATCACTTCTTCAGGATAACGGTTCAAAGGTTGGCTAGGAAGGGGGTGAGAGCTCGAAGTAAAGTGGCTACAGTTGAGTTAGGTTTGGCCGATCATCGTGGCTTGGCTTCTGGTTTTCTTCATATACTCTGGTATATGAGGGATTTACTTCCCGGCCAGGTCTTATCCTGTCGACTCTTCTGTGATAAGATCCTGTCGACTTTTAATGAGGCAATATAATAATAATGTGGGGAGAGAGAAATAAAGAAACCACAACTTTGGAAGAGGAATTCCAGGCACCCAGCTAGAGAGACGGGCCCGGCAACCGCCGGGCGTCCGTTCGAGTCGCACACAATCACCCAACTGTCTCCAAAGTCCCGAGGTGTTAAGTGACGGACCCCAGGAGCCCCTTGGAATGTCGCTGATGTCTAAAGTGACACCCTTTAGCTGCCCAACTCTCTCTGGGTTGACTGTAGGCTTGTTTTATTATTCCAGGAAGAGTATATATTATGACATATATATATATATATATATATATATATATAGTATATTTTAAACTGTATTAAAATGTACACCGTTTCTATTTGATACCACCCCCATATTTTGTATATATGCTATATCCTTATTAATAATACCTGTAAACCCATATTTGTATGTAAAACTAAAAATGTTGACGTCCAAATAAAGATCCAAAGAGCGGTCAGCTGGGGAGCGGGGGAAAATGCCAACGCCCATGTGGGGCCGGCCCCCAGGGACTCTCGATAGACGACCCCTGAAAACAAGACAAGTTTTGACAGGGGGTCAGCAGATGTTCTAGAGGTGTTGCTCGGCAGTCCGCTTCAGCCTTTCTCTCTCACACACACTCTCCCTCCATGTCTCGGTGATAAACATCAAAGTTGGTGTCATGGCCTCTACCTCTGTCCCGTGGGCTGTCCCCGATCACTCTATGTGCTAATATCTAGACCTGCCTCTGCTTCTTGTTGTCCGCGTGTGGGAAGAACCTCAACACTCGCCTCACGTACACGACTGCCAGCTTATCCATACGTCGGCACATTGCAACAATATTACAGAAAGTCGACAGGATAACTGAGGACAGCAGCATGCAGAGGATGACAGAGACACCGGTGGTCAACGGCGCATTGTGTGGATGCTCTTTCTACTTGCCCTCCACTTTGACGATCCAGTGGACCATCTCAAAGACACCATGCGAGGAATAGCTGTACCTCGCACCGAGAAGGTCATCATCGCCCCAATCGACAACTCTTGCGCCACGAGGACCTACTTCCATCGGCTCGAACAGGCAGACAAGATCCATCGAGGAATCCTCGCATTGCCCTGCCAATCAGCATCGACGATGCCCCATGGCAACCACCGCAAAATGTAATCACCAAGCCTCATCGCAAGCCACTCCACAAGACCCATTAAAGACATCCATCTGGTAGGAGAAATTTCTCTACAGAACTATTTAATGTGACACTATCTCTGTTTTTTTTCCGCTCGGAATTAACTACTCATTCGATTCCATTTTTATAGCAATAACATTTTATTATAAATCCATCAAGTTCATTATTTTATCTATCCCTATTACTATTTCAATTATTATACCTTTAGATGTGTATAAAACATTTTAACCTTAATCAATTATATTATTCATTATTATTATTATGCGTTTCATTTAACCATTCATTAGCAATGCCGTCAGCCAACAACAACTAATTATACCTTTTTTTCTCTTTAATTGTTTTTTTTTATCATCTCTAGGCTTACACACATATTATAACTTCAACCATCTTTCTCATCAATTTAAAACTTTTAATATAATGACAACGTCAATAATATATTTTAATAGTTTAAAATATTTTTGAATTTATATATTTTATCTATTTCGTTTTTCTAATTTTATCGTTGACGTATTCTAACCTCCCCTGCCCATACCTTCTCGTGCATTGCCCCGAAGGTTCCCTGTTCGCCAATTTTTTTTTATTGATTAATCCAACTGAGAAATCCTTCCTCGCTATATCATTCCCAATAGTGAGTTCAGGATACCCAGCTAGATTATTTTTCTTATCACCCGGCTCATCATTACCAATCATCATTTTTTTCTCTTTTTTTTTTCTACCATTCAAGTCGGGTGAAATTATCATTGGCAACAGAACAACTCTTGCAGCTTCCCTTTCTTCATTCCCCAATCTCATATATTCCCCTCAAGAGATTCTTGCTCGCCAATTTTTTTTTTATTAATCCAACTGGAAACATCCTTCCTCGCTATATCATTCCCAATAGTGAATTCAGGATACCCAGCTAGATCCCTTTTTTTTTTACCCGGTTCATCATTTTTATTTCATCATACAAGCCGGGTACCATAATTATTGGCAGCAATACATCTCTTGCCTTTACCTTTCCCTTTCCACATTCTTCAACCTACATACCTCTCCCTGCTAGTCTGACTAATAATGCAGATGGAACATCTTGAACGTTCTGTTAATGAAAACAGTACCTCACTAACACAAGTTCGTACTGCCTTGCAGAACTCATTAAGTGTGTCAACTCATAATCTTAGTTCAACTTAATAGCTTTATGCTTTTCTTTTAGTTATTTTATAATTCAATAGGTTCTATATATTTTTTTCTATAAAAATTACTTTTATGGCATTTCTAATTTTATCTTGCAAATTTTCTCAATTTTATCATTTATTCTTATGTATTTTCCCTTTTATCATATTCTATATATTATTGAGACGTCATCATTAATTTATTGTCCTATTTCATACTCCTATATTAATAATAATTTAAACTAATTTGTGCCCAAATTATTTCTTTTGATTTTATAATAGGTTTGTTAGGTCATCATTCATGTTATTTCATTTCCCACAAACAAACCTTCATCACCGGGTCCACATTCTATAGTATATTTTATCCTGTTTTGAAATATACACCGTTTCTATTTGATACCACCCCCATATTTTGTATATATGCTATATCCTTATTAATAATACCTGTAAACCCATATTTGTATGTAAAACAAAAAATTTTGACGTCCAAATAAAGATCCAAAGAGCGGTCAGCTGGGGACAGCTGGGGAGCGGGGGAAAATGCCAACGCCCATGTGGGGCCGGCCCCCAGGGACTCTTGATAGACGACCCCTGAAGACAAGACAAGTTTTCACAGGGGGTCAGCAGATGTTCTAGAGGTGTTGCTCGGCAGTTCGCTTCAGCCTTTCTCTCTCACACACACTCTCCCTCCATGTCTCGGTGATGAACATCAAAGTTGGTGTCATGGCCTCTACCTCTGTCCCGTGGGCTGTCCCCGATCACTCTATGTGCTAACATCTAGCCCTGCCTCTGCTTCTTGTTGTCCGCGTGTGGGAAGAACCTCAACACTCGCCTCACGTACACGACTGCCAGCTTATCCATACGTCGGCACATTGCAACAATATTACATATATATACATATATATTTGTAAAGAAAAAGGCATCTCATTATCGTGCAACTGAAGGTTGCTGATGGCTATCTATCGGAATGAATATCAACTATTCTCGTTGATTTTTAATTATTCCAGAATTGGCCAAAACCCCATTCTTGATTAATCAAGAAAAGCTAACCACGGACGCGTTTTGGACTGTTGGCCCTCATCAGCGAGGTGCAAGATGTACCAAAACGACCAAATATTTGGTCATTAAGGCATCCTGAAAAATCATAAAACGGGTAGTTAAGGCCAGAATTGCCTGAGGACGATACACAATGTGAAAAAAATAGTACAAATGTGATATTGTACTGGGATAAGGTGCATATTTCAGTTGCACTATAATGAGATGCCTTTTTCATAATTTATGCACCTTATCCAAGTACAATATCACATTTGTACTATTTTTCATATATATAATTAGTATCTTATTATTAATACCAAACCAGACGCGATATCCCAAGAAGGATAATTGAGGCAAAGCACATCACTATTTATAATATCTAGTTTGCATTTTCAAGGAGAATCGGTGGACGAGTAGATAACACCCTCGATTCCCGACAGCCATGAACCGGGATTGAATCCTACGTTAACCTTTTGTTTAATATATGAAGAACCTTCATATATTATTCATTGTTGTAAATATCATTAACTAGGTTGTTATTTTTGAGGCGTACTTAATGAAGTGATTTTGGAACAAGGAAACAAGACATTTTTGTATATTACAAAGTTAGAAAAAAAACAATTGAATATAGTAATTACGGTTTATATAGTTAGAATGAAAAATAATATAAAAAAACACAAATACAAAAAAAAATTAACAAATATATAGTAAATTAGATATCCTTTACTAAGAAAACAAACACAAAAAATCATATTCAAATATATAATTCAGAGTGGTAGAGATTAAAATAATTAAAAACAAAACACTAATTAACATAATTTATAATTTATGTAAATATTTCAGAAAATAGGTTCACACAAACATTTACATAAATATGTTTATTCATTAATATATAACGAAAATTGCAATTATACCGCGAATGTTTCTTTTAAACGAAAAATCGAAAATTATTTTTAAAGAGAAATAGCGAATATTTCTAACTTTAAGGATGAAGTATGATAGGATGAATTGTGAAGAGCAATGATAAACGGAAAAATAAAAGTGTCCATCGAAAATTTTTTTAAAAGAGAAATAGCGATTATTTCTAACTTTAAGGATGATTTTTCGTTTAAAAGAAATATTTGATTCCCATCCCTTGACTTTTTTATTTTTCCGTTTATCATTACTCTTCACAATTCATCCTATCATGCTTCATCCTTAAAGTTAGAAATAATCGCTATTTCTCTTTAAAAATTATTTTCGATTTTTCGTTCAAAAGAAACATTCGCGGTATAATTGCAATTTTCGTTTTACAATCATAAGCCGCGTTATATTGTATTTTAAATTACTTTATATAATATTTACGAACGGAAAAATATGTCCAGGGTAGCCTAGTGGACATGGCATCTGCCCGGTAAGCGGAACACTGTGGGTTTGATTCCCATCCCTTAACACTTTTATTTTTCCGTTTATCATTACTCTTCACAATTCATCCTATCATGCTTCATCCTTAAAGTTAGAAATAATCGCTATTTCTCTTTAAAAATTATTTTCGATTTTTCGTTCAAAAGAAACATTCGCGGTATAATAGCAATTTTCGTTTTACAATCATAAGCCGCGTTATATTGTATTTTAAATTACTTCATATGATATTTACGAACGGAAAAATATGTCCAGCGTAGCCTAGTGGACATGGCATCTGCCCGGTAAGCGGAACACTGTGGGTTCGATTCCCATCCCTGGACACTTTTATTTTTCCGTTTATCATTACTCTTCACAATTCATCCCATCATACTTCATCCTTCATCCTTGGCTGCTTCTTTTGCTTCCCCTGTGGGTAAGGCTTTAGTAACGGCAAATCGAGTAAGATAGTCAGTACAGATATGATCCATTTATTACCAGTATCAGACTTGGTAAATCTTCCAAGGAGGTCCATTCCAACTCTCGGAAAAGGGGGGGTAGCAGGAGGTATGGCCTTAAGTATTCCGGGTAGCTTTTGAGTTGATTGTTTCTTTTTTGGCACTCTTTATAATGAGCGACATACTTCCGTATGTCCCGGAGAAGGCCTGGCCAGAAATATTTGGTTTTAACTCTCTCATATGTCTTCGGAAATCCAAGATGACCTGCTTTGGGAGCGTCGTGTAAACTTTTTAGTAGTTCTAAGCGTAAGTGCTTGGGAATAACTAAAAGGTGTTGGTTTCCCAGGAGGTCGAAATTCTTTTTGTATAAGGTTCCTTTTAACATTTCATATCCTTTCGATTCGGCACCAAATCTTTCTGTTTCCTCTATCAATTTACTAAATTTAGGGTCTTTTTTTTTTTGTTCAGCCTCGAAGCACGTCAGAGCAGTTATTGGGGTATATCATCATCCTCATCATTGTATGCTTCTCCCGATTCAAGTTGGAGAGGATTTCGAGGAAGACGGTCGGCATATTGGTGTTTGCGCCCACTTTTATTAACAACCGTTACATTGTATTCTTGGAGTTTTAAAGCCCATCTTGCTAGTCTTCCTGTCGGGTCCTTCAGGTTAGATAACCAGCAAAGAGCGTGGTGGTCAGTGACGATGACAAACTCACGACCAAAAAGGTACGGTCGAAATTTGTTGATGGCCCATATTGCGGCCAAGCATTATTTTTCCGTTGTTGAGTAATTCTTCTCCGCCTTAGATAAAGTTTTTGAAGCATAAACAACTGGCCGCTCTTTCCCATCGTTGATCTGTACGAGGACAGCTCCAATTCCATAACCGCTGGCGTCAGTATGAAGCTCGGTTGGCAGTTGTTCTTCAAAATAGGCAAGAACACGTTCAGACATCAATGTTTTTTCAAGGAATCAAAAGCATCCTGTTGGTCAGAGTTCCACGTGAATTTATTATCTTTTTTTGAGGACTTCGTGTAGAGGAGCAGCTTTCTCAACAAAATTTTCGATAAATCTACGATAATAGGAACATAGGCCAATGAGGCTTCTCACATCTGTTAGAGATTTTGGGGTCGGAAACTTGGCGATAGCTTCAATCTTTTCTGGATCGGGATAAATACCTTTACTATCGACGAGGTGTCCAAACACTCTGATTCGTTTGGTTCTGAAAAGGCACTTTTTTGGGTTGAGGCGTATCTGGGCTTTGTCGAGACATTGTAGTATGATTTCAAGCCGGTGTGAATGTTCGTTGAACGATTAGGAATACACCACGATGTCGTCTAAATAACAGAGGGCCATCGTCCATTTCAGGCCTTTCTATATCTTTTCCATCATGCGCTCGAATGTAGCAGGGGCATTGCACAGGCCAAAGGGGATGACTAGGAATTCGTAGAGTCCGTCAGGGGTAATAAAGGCAGTTTATTTTTTTATCTGCTTCGTCGACTTCTTTTTGCCAATATCTTGAACGAAGTTCCATTGATGAATAAAATTTGGCTCCTTTCAGGGCGTCAAGTGTATCATCGATTTGGGGTAGTGGATAAACGTCTTTTTTAGTAACTTTGTTTAGTCGTCTGTAATCCACACAGAAACGCCAGTTACCATCCTTCTTATTTACTAAAATAACCGGCGATGACCATGGACTTTCTGAATGACGTATAATCCCGGCGTCTAGCATTTTGTCCACTTCCATTTGGATTGCTTGGCGTTCTGTAGGGGAGACTCCATATGGTCTATGCTTAATAGGCTGATGGTTTCCAGTTTCAATATCATGTTTGGTTACTCAAGTTTGCTTTACTGGTTCATTATTTTTATCAAATATTTTATCATATCGTTTTAAAATTGATAATAATTGAAACTGCTGCTCTTCTAATAAATAATCACAATTAAATTTTGTAAAAATTCAAGGTTTATCAGCATGACTGGCATGATTCGCATTTTTCACCTCCTTATTAAATTCAGAAAATTCTGAAATAGCCGTCAAGTTATTTTCTTAAACCCTTTGAATTTTTCCCAGGCACATTCCCTTAGGGACTATTTGAGCTGTGGTGCTAGAATTTACGTTCCAAAGTTTTCCTTTATTATGGAAAAGCCTTAATAATGCGCAGGGAAGTGTTAACCCTTTTCCTATTAATACCTTTTACGAAGGTTGAAAAACTACCTAATTTTGCCCATTGAGCTCTTCCCTCATAACATTTATTATTTTCGTAGATTCGGCTGGGATAACGACGTTTCTGCTAGCCACAACATTTCCCATGGAAGCTGGTGAATTTAGTACATCTTTGGCCTCTTCTAATCTGATTTCGACGCGTCTACAATAAATCACGGCATTTGATGCCTCTAGGAAATCCCATCCGAGGATAATACTTGGGTTACTATTAGGGAGGACGATGAACTCAAGCGGCTGTTCCAATCCATTGATGCTCAAGCTGATTGTGTAACGGCCGATCGATGTAACATTCTTGCCATCAGCTACTTTCAGAGTCATTCTGCTATCCTTGAACATGGTATTTTTTAATTGTCGTCTTAATCCATCAGAGATAACTGAAAAAGAGGAAGCTGAATCGACCAGAGAAGAAAATGCAATGTCATCAATGATGATTTCGACATGATTTTGTTGTAATTTAGCGGCTGTCGACGATGGAGGGTTTTCACACCCGCGGCTTACCCCTCGAAAGAAGACGCGACGCTTAGTTTTTTTCTAGATTGTAGCGGCGTGGGGATTGGCTTGTATGGCGGCCTGGGGAAATAGACTGGCGTCTTGAAAATCTTCCTCTGTTTGGATACGGCGTTTGTTTGCGGTAGATTTGGCTTCTTATGGCTTGGTGGTTACCCATTTGAGGTTCTTGGGTGCTTGGTGCATGTCCTTCGGGTCTCTGCGTCCATTGTCGGCGTTCTCTACAATATCGCTTAACATGGCCTGGGCGGGGCAGCAATTAAAACATATTGGGATGTTGACATGCGTCCTCCATTCATCCGTTCTTCGTTGTGGTGGCCTGTGGTTATATATGGGCGTTTGGTTAGGGTACTGACGTCGTGGAACCTGGTTGAATGTACGTATTTGGTTGGGGTACGACTGTCGTGGCGGAGGCCTTTGAATAGGCTTCGAAATTGCAGCTACGCTTTTTCAATCTCTTCTCGGATAATTTCTTTCAGAGAAGATGGTTCAGGGGTAGTTGACTCCGGATTTAGTGCGCGATAAACTTCTTCACGCACAATGCGTCGGATTAAGTCTTCCATTGATTCAGAGTCTGCTGAATCGATGGCGGCAACATTCGGTAGTCTGTCGAATACTGCACGTTTATTTACACGTTTTTTATTTGAAGCCTCGATTTTTCGGCACCATTTGATGAAATCATCGATAGTTGCAATGTCTAAAATGAATATTGACTGATATATCTCCTCCGATATTCCTTTCGTCAAGTGTGAGACTATTTAATGTTCCATCATAGCCGGATTCACTTCTCTCCACAGATGGAGAATATCTTGAAAGTAGGAATCACTGGTCTCCTCCTTCCCCTGAGCTCGAGTTTTGTGATTCTCCGCGAGCTGTTCTTATTGGGTGACATGATGTCCGAAATTCTGAGAAAACATTTTCACAAAAATATCCCATGAATTAATTTTCTCTTCAAAATTTTCGTATCATCTGTGCGCTGTTCCTTGGAGGAAAAAATAAACATTTGCGAGGCACATTGAATCATCCCAGCAGTTGTAGCGAGCGACGCGATGGAATTCTTTCAATCATTTTTCTGGATTCTGGTTGCGTTCTCCGGTAAAAATAGAAGGGTTTCTAAAAGGTTGAAAGTGGTACTCACCTATTTTTGTCTGTGTCTCTTGCTTGACCATAGCGATGTTTTCTTGAGGTTCTAGTCCTTGTAGTCTTCGGCTTCTTCTAACGGCTTGGGCGTCGAGAGAATATTCCAGCTTCTCCACCAGTTGTCACGGTAGTGATAACGAGTATAAGAAAATTTTAAGTAAAAATAATTTATTGATTAGAATGCAAACTATTTCTAAATTTTTATTTACAAGTAATAATATACAAGCATGGTAAGGGGTGATGACTATGCAAATATTTATGATGATATACAACAGAATATTTAAAATAATTATTCAGTGGCATTGATTATTGATATTGATTATTGCAGTCATGGTAAAAATGATAAAATAAATTTTGAATCATAATTTACTTTAATTTTTCTGATAGCCATAATAAAGAAACACTGATTTGAGGCGTAAAGAAGAAAATTAAAGATTAGGTATTAACATATGTACAAAAAAGATTTGAGCCAGTCAACCGTAAAGAGAGAGAATATGGGTTTACGGGCTATTAACCAAAGTGTATAATTTTTGAACTCAAAATAATGTAGCAAGCAGACAAGTCGCAATACACTATATCAAAGTACCAAGGTGCTGCACGCAGCCAAGGTTGTTCAAATGGTTAGATTCCCCAGGCCAAGGAAGATAAAACAAAGACAGGGGTTGTTCAGATGAGAAGATTAGATAAAGCGGGAATAATTCACCAAATGATGGGAAAAGATAGATTTCTTTTTGTGAAAATAACGGTAAACAACAATAATTATATAGTGAAAGCCGCAACATCTGGCGGTCGACTTTACAGAATAGTTTAATCTATGAAATATAATTTGTGAAAGAAAATTATATATGTATATATATATATTCGAATAATGTAATAGAACACTGAAATATTACATTATGCATGTAAAGTTTTCAGAGTTTTAATTAGAAGCGGTTGAGTATATATATACTTGTGATAGTTGAAATAGTAAATATAATTAGATATGTATCCTAACAATCTATGAAGTGCATTAGAGATATATACTACATATCTCAATAAAATATCAAATTAAAATTCATTAAAACAATCAAATATTATCATCAACTTAGCGCGCGCTATATCTCTCATTATAATAATAATTTAAATGCTACTTTTATTTTATAATGAATATAATTAAAACCTATTTCTACAGCCCTTCCACTGCGATAATTGATACTGAAAAAAGAAGGGCAGGGCTCATCAGTGGTGAACCTGTCTAATATTATGAAGCCGATGGAAAGGTTCACCATTGATGAGCCATGCTCTTCCTATTTCAATTTTTTATTATTTCAATATTAGGGCTTTAGAAATAGGGGGGTTTAATTATATTAATTAAAAATGATAATTTAGTGTTAAATTATTTGAAATTTTCATATATTTAAATATTTTGAAGATTGAGCAATCCATGTTTAAAATTATATTCTTTAATTATGCATAGATTGGATTTAAAATTAATTTAATATTCCGATATTTCGAAGTGAAACTTTTTTTTTCATTGGTCTTGTAGAACGAGAGTTATACACGCGTTCTCACATGTTTTAGTGAGAAACACAAACACTTTCGATAAAGAGAGGCGAGTTGCCTTTCGAAATATCGGAATAATAAAAATAATTATAAATCCAAGATATATGCATATTTTATGAATATATTCAAATATATGATTCAAATCCTTAGAGAAAGGGAGCGAGAGAGAAATAATTTCGTAACGTAAAGAAGCACTGATTACAGGCGAAAATATGACATAGAAACAAAATAATCGCATATACTAATATTGGAAATAAAACTAGTTAATAAGAATTTCACATTTTCAAATAGAATTAAAACAATTTCTATTTCCTTTATTTCCATGAAATATATTGGGAGTGATTAAGTCTCATCAGTGGTGAACCTTTCCATCCGTTTCGCCAATTCAATCCAACAATAGGTTTACATACTATCCTGAATATATATTTTGATAGATTGTTTCTATATCATATAACTAAGATTCAAAGTAACAATTTCACATTAATAACGATAATACCATTCTTCTTTCTTATCTACATACATTAGGGTATCAAACTTGTGGATAGAGCTTGTAGATAACTGTGATAGAGATGCACAGGTACATGTGAGGCTTTTCATTGGACACGACAAAAACAACAAGCTTGTAGAGATTTCTGATGGTGTCTTCTGGGGATGGGTAGAACTCTTCAATGGATTAGTCCATACAGCCAATAATGTGGTTTAGGGTTGTAGGTTGAGAATTTCACTTAGTACATAGTTAAAAACCTTACAACCATTCTGGAAAGTCATTGTCTGTAGATGACCAGATTTAAGTCTGGAAATCAAAGACTGTTGTTCTCTTGGTGGCCAGTGCTTGTCCCTCCTGCTTTGTACCAGTCATGTGCAGCATTAGATTTCCATTCCTGCAGGCATTGGGTTTTGATGGTACGGAGGTGGTCTCTTTCATAATAATATTCCAATACAGTATTAGGAACTCTAAAAAGAGGTATGGTGGATTAAATTGTTGGCTAATTCCTGTTGGTGCTAATCTTCCTATATCTTTACATTGCAGTAACGACAGTAGAGAGTTATTTTTATTCAAAAAAGTCGGGTTTTATAATTCTATTTCCTAAATATGTTTATTGAATTATATTTCTTTATAACGATTATATAAATTATATTACAATAAAAAGTTTTATATCTTCATTTTTGATGTGACTATTTTGAATGTATTAATAAATATTTAAAGCGTTTAACCGCAAGATCTAACAACGGAACCAAACTTATAAATCGGTTTTGACACGTCATGAGCTTGTCCAAAACACAAAACAAGAACAAAAACAAAAAATGGGCTTACGAACCAGATATTCTTCAATCTAAGAAAATAAATAAAATAGTTAATATGAAATATATACCCTGAAATTAAAGAAATTTCATACCCTACAAAAACTTCAGCAAATATATCAGAAAATTTGAATATTTAATAAGAACATTACGAGAGGTAAATGATCAATTTTCTGAAACCGGAATTAGAATATACACATACATCGCAGTAAAAAATTGTTTCATTCAGACATAAAAAGATCATTCTATTATTTAAGATTTTATCGGCATGATAATATATCCTTCCTATTACATCAATATATTTTCAGGTTTAATTATTCTTGAAATGTACCGTCGTATATGTGACCATCTAGTGTTGTAGCGATCCGCGGTGCAGCGCCCAGGTTCTATCTTGACGTTCAAGATCTTCGTCTATTGTCCCAGATAGGAGTACACCGACCTATTTAAAACTGTAAGGAAGTCTCCGTCTTCAAGATAAACCTCTCGTTTTCTCTATCAGATAGCTTCAGCGTTCTCCCAAGTAACAGACAATGAAGATAAGAGACTAACCAGAAACTGAACATTATTTATACTCACGACAATATATTGTTTTGATATTGACATCATTATGAATTATTGTTGTTGTTTTCGTGTCCAATGAAGAGCCTCAGATGTCTCCATAAACCTCTATCACAGTAGTCGCAATGTCCACTATATTGGATGTGTAAAGCTGCTGCTCTGGGTACATGACAATTTTCTGTCGTTGGGTCCAATGATGAGTCTCTCAGATGTCCCCATGCATCTCTATCACAGCAATGTCCACTATCTTGAGTGTGTAAAGCTGCTGTTCTGGGTCCATATCTATTTTCATCATTCTGAATATGCTTAACTATTTACATAAATACAAAGAAATAGAAAATCCATAGAGAAAAACAAAGAAAATTTCCCCGACAAGTGAAATATAACATTACTATATCCCTATATATATAAACTCAGTGTATGTATGTTTTTATTCATGTTTGTCAGCTATACACGTCCACAAGACGTAACTAATCTGGCTGAAATTTTAACTGTATATAGAGTTTAACATCGAAAAACTTATATAAAAATTTTCAGGCTTCTGTATCGAATATCCTTAAAGTTATTAACAAATATTAACAAATTTTCCCTATTTCGTTCGCAATCAGTGCCTCACTGCGGTAACTTCGAGAAGTAAAGTTGAGGAAGGATGGACCACGTGGGGCTACGGGGATTGGTGGAGCGGGACGTTTCACAAGAGTGACCTTGAGTGACGTAATGATGGCGTAGGGGCAAGCAATCACTTGCTATCATTCTATGTATATATCAAATTCAAAATATATTCATATAAAAAATAATAATACATTTTTCGAATACCGTTGTGAAAATTTACATTTTTATATTTATATTTAAAAAAACATACAAAGTTTGAAGCGGGACGTTTCACAAGAGTGACATCCACGGCGCCAATTTATAATTGTATCGAATAGTATTTGATTAAAACATTTATTCGGGTAAAACCCAGGCGTTGCCCGGGTCATTCGGCTAGTATGAAATATAATCCGAGTTCAACTAATAAAATATGAAGATATTTTATATTCGCCCTTAGGGATTACAGGTTAACCTAACCTAATTAAATTTAACCCAGGGGGGGATCACACTTGTTTTTTTAAACTTACCTTGATTAGGTTTGTAGAATATTACACGTTTTTATCTAATTCTTGGTTTATTGAGGAGAAAGTTAACTAATAAAAATGATTAGCCACGGAGAAAAACATCTTATAGAGAACCTAGTTAAAAGAAACACCTAGGGAAAATAAGAGAAAATTATAATTAAAATCTATTCGATATTATATTGAAGCAAAAACATTATTGAAAAAAAGGATATTGTTTATATGGATTATTGATATTTCACCCTATGCAAAATAATCCGAAAAGATGTGTACCTTAAAAATGTGAAGAATAGGTGAATAATAAAAACAAAATTCGAAATTATTTTGAAGTCTCTATACCTGTTGTAATTTGAATGCGCATAACTATAATAATGAATTAGAAAATGTTGTATTCAGAAGATTCTGTTAAAAGGGAATTGAATTAATTATAAATCAACATCCTTTATGTGTGGCGTGTGATGAACTATCATATTATGAATTTTAAATGCTTGAAACATGTGAATTTATTTAAATTATTTTCATTTCAAAAATAATTTCTGTTTGTAATGGCTATAACCAATTCCAAACGAGAGGACAACAACCTGGCCACGAAATTCTAGTAGACGCCTGTTAAGGTACGCGAGGTCAGATTGAAGAAACCTCCTCTTAACAAGTAAAACTTTGACCTAAAGTTTTGATGTAGTTTGGGATGCCTCAGGTGATCAAGCAAGAAAAGAAAATAACGAAGACAAAAACCAGCGGCTACACACGCAGAAGCTCTCGCTCTACTAAGAAACTCTTTATTTCAACAACACGGCTAAGTTATATACAAAGGGAAATTTACATAATAATAATTCACACATTCAATAGAAAATCTACATTTCCAGTTATACATTCAAAAGATATATTTACATATTGTATGTTACGACTTTTAACATACCCCCACCTTTCTTTTTTGTAAAACAAAAAAAGAAATCCGTTCCACCGTGATGGGGGGATCCAGGCAGGTGGGACACCGTTGCAGGGAGCCCAGGCTCTCATCCAGGAAAACCATCCTCTCCTCGGCACACTGCGGCACCCTCTCCATACACACCACCGGAGGTTGCCCCATAAGCATCCATCTTCTTCTTCCAAAGAAATCGGAGGTAGTCCCAATCATTTTCCCTGATGGCCATCACCTGGAAATATCTCCTCACGTCGGCCAAAACTCCGTACTTATTTTTTCGAAGTTTTATCCCTATTTCCGGGATTCTCCTCAGTAGAATGGGTCTCCTCTTCAAATACCGTCTTAAGGCGCGTGCGCCGTGTCCTCGACAGGAAGCGCCGTCACATACTGGCCGTATAGGCGTCGTTTCGGACCCACACCCAAATACAGGGCGATCAGGAAACCAGTATCCCTTTCCCTCAGGTGGAATTTCATCAACTCCTTCGATGAACCCATCATTCAACCAATACTTTGTATCAATAATCCCTTCCTCCATCCTTGATTCAGTACCTTGTTCTGCATCTGGGTTTTCTTCCACCCTTGAATCAGTACCTTGTTCTACATCTAGGTTTTCTTCCACCCTTGAATCAGTACCTTGTTCTGCATCTATCTTTTCTTCTTCCACCTTTGAATCAGTACCCTCAGCTACTGCTCTAGAATTGCTCACCGGTTTATAACCTTTAATTGCAGTCTCAGAATCCTTTACTCCGTCGCCCTTAGGCTTCGCTTCAGAATCCTCCTTATCTTTTAAATTTGCCTCTCTTCATATTTTTCATTGGCATTATTTCTATCAAATTGCCCCCACCTTGAGAGCCAATACCCTGGGTTGCCCTTAAGTTTTTGTAGATCTCCCCTATTCTTTATTTTAGATTCCGTATCTCCAGTTGGTCTTGCTTCAGGATCATTTACTCCGTCGCCCTTAGGCTCATCTTCAGAATCCCTTACTCCGGCGCCCTTAGGCTCATCTTTAGAATCCCTTACTCCGTCGCCCTTAGGCTCATCTTCAAAATCCTTTACTCCGTCGCCCTTAGGATTCACTTCAGATTCCTTTACGCCTTCGCCCTTAGGCTTCGCTTCAGAATCATTTACTCCGTCTTTGAGCTCAGCTTCAGAATCCTTTTCTTTAATAGCATTCACAGCACCTTTTTTGCCCTCATATTCAATATATATTATAGAGGGAGCTGGACAAGCTTACTTTAGCATTCTAGCTTTAGCTAGAGCAGGCTTCACATCCGTAGCTCTAGCAGTTTTTACAGAATCCTCTTTTTCCACGCCTTCAATTTCATTTTTTCTGGACTCTTCCGGGCTTTTCGATAGAGACGTAGAAGTAGTCTGAAGTTTGATAATTTTCTGATTATCGGTCTCTGAATTCGGAGAGGCACTAGACGCCCCTGGTAGAATTTGAGAAGTCTTGGCCTGAGCATCCCTATCCTGCTCACGCATTACGCGAATTCTGGCCTTTAAATAATATCTTTCCGTGATGTAGACTTCACAATCCTCAAATTCTTTATCAATTTCATCGTCGCCAATAGCCTCTTGGGCCAATAAGATTGCCTGGCATCGTTCATTCAATGCCACCAGCTCCAAATGGAGAGATTCTAATCTATTAAATTTGCCATATATGCCACTTTTATCAATAAGAGAATCCCTTAACTCTGTATTCATATCATTTACCACCTCGGTAAAAACGCCTCTTATCGCCTTTCTACGCCTTCTGCTAACATCCTCCATCTCACCTGGTAGTTATCCTTTCACCTTGTAGGTATCCTTTTACCTTGTAGGTAGCCTTTCACCTTGTAGGTAGCCTTTCACCCTGTAGCTTCTTCAACTTTTTTGCCCTTGAGCTCCTTTAAACCTTTAACAAAGGGCTTCTTGAGCTCCTTTAAACTTTGAGCTTCACTGAGCTCTTTTTAACCTTTAACAAAGGACTTTTTGAGCTCCTTTAAACCTTGAGCTTCACTGAGCTTTTTTTAACCTTTAACAAAGGGCTTTTTGAGCTCCTTTATACCTTTAACCAAGGGCCTCTTGAGCTCCTTTAAACCTTGAGCTTCACTGAGCTCATTTTAACCTCTAACAAAGGGCCTTTTGAGCTCCTTTAAACCTTGAGCTTCACTGAGCTCTTTTTAACCTTTAACAAAGGGCCTCTTGAGCTCCTTTAAACCTTGAGCTTCACTGAGCTCTTTTTAACCTTTAACAAAGGGCTTCCCGAGCTCATTTAAACCTTTAACAAAAGGCTTCTTGAGCTCCTGTTCCCTTGAGCTTCTTGAGCTTCTGTTCCCTTGAGCTTCTTGAGCTTCTGCTTCTTGAGCTTGAGCTTTTTGAGCTTCTTGAGCTTCTTTTAACCTTTAACAAAGGGCTTCTTGAGCTCCTTTAAACCTTTAACAAAGGGCCTCTTGAGCTCCTGTTCCCTTGAGCGTCTTGAGCTTCTGCTTCTTGAGCTCGAGCTTTTTGAGCTTCTTGAGCTTCTGTTCCCTTGAGCTTTTTGAGCTTCTGCTTCTTGAGCTTGAGCTTTTTGAGCTTCTTGAGCTTCTGTTCCCTTGAGCTTCTTGAGCTTCTGCTTCTTGAGCTTGAGCTTTTTGATCTTCTTGAGCTTCTGTTCCCTTGAGCTTCTTGAGCTTCTGCTTCTTGAGCCCGAGCTTCTTGAGCTTCTGTTCCTTTGAGCTCCGCAGATTCTCACTCTCCCTCTGCTACTCGGCAGGCTCTCCTACTTCCTCTGCTACTCGGCAGGCTCCACTACTTCCTCTGCTACTCGGCAGGCTAATACTTCCTCTGCACCTCGGCAGGCTAATACTTCCTCTGCACTCGGCAGGCTAATACTTCCTCTGCACCTCGGCAGGCTGATACTTCCTCTGCACCTCGGCAGGCTAATACTTCCTCTGCACCTCGGCAGGCTAATACTTCCTCTGCACTCGGCAGGCTAATACTTCCTCTGCACTCGGCAGGCTAATACTTCCTCTGCAACTCGGCAGGCTAATACTTCCTCTGCACCTCGGCAGGCTAATACTTCACTGAGCTCTTTTTCCTGAGCACGAGTTCTTTGATTCCCAGGCTCTGCAGGCTTTTTCTCAACTTGACCAGCCGATGCAGCCCACCCGGGGACGCCATTAAATGTTAAGGTACGCGAGGTCAGATTGAAGAAACCTCCTCTTAACAAGTAAAACTTTGACCTAAAGTTTTGATGCAGTTTGGGCTGCCTCAGGTGATCAAGCAAGAAAAGAAAATAACGAAGACAAAAACCAGCGGCTACACACGCAGAAGCTCTCGCTCTACCAAGAAACTCTTTATTTCAACAACACGGCTAAGTTATATACAAAGTGAAATTTACATAATAATAATTCACACATTATAGAAAATCTACATTTCCAGTTATACATTCAAAAGATATATTTACATATTGTATGTTACGACTTTTAACAACGCCTAAGGGCTTATTAGTCGATTCCATGGAGTTAAACCATAAAGGCGGGATAGGGCCAAAGCAAATGGCCGCTCAGTGCATGGAGAATAACCAGTTCCTACTGGCTGGAAAACTTGAAAGCAGGGTTGCAACTTCGGCTGTAAGCGTTAAAGCAATACTAGCTCAGGTATCCATTCCACCCTCTGATGTATGTAATAGCCCAGGGGGTAGGTAGACTTCGGTCTAGGTAGCCCACTATCCATCGATGTATGTTTTGCTTTCTACATTCATACCAAGTTCAATGATATTCCACTAGTTACATCTGGGTATATAGTACTTTCTATTATGACTAATTTATAGTTCGATAAATAAAAGGAATATATATTGGATTAAATAAAATATTGGCAAATTAATTTTTTATAGATCCGATATATGCCATTTTCATGATACAATTATGATAAAACGTTTGAAAATGCCAAAATATTTTCTCACAATACGTTTATTTCTTTTATTTATTAATATTTCTTGTAAAATATAGACGATGTTTTTTATTAAGCCCGTTTAAGAGCGATTATCGCTTGAAATCTTGCATTTTGAAATAAAAAGAGACTCCTTGTGAGAAAAATTTTTCGAATTTTTAAAATGTCTTCTTTTATCAAATGATTTGAGTATATTGCTTTGTTTTCAAAACGGGTTCATTGTGTTAAGGTGTTTATGACACAATGGTTGAAACTTTGAATAAAGAGAGAACTCATCATATGGAAATATAATAGATAGATAATATAAAATAATTAGAACTTTCTATATTATACTGATTGACGGAAAGCGTTGAGCTATCCTGCACTTTGAATATTTGCATAGGGCTATTTCCTCCTAATGATACAATATATGAAAGCTTAGATTCAGGTCTTGAAAATAGAAAAAAAAACTATTTGTTCCCACAGTATTCAAAGAAGTCATAAAATCTAACCGCGATGAGTTAAAGAGATATAATTTGTATTCGTATTAAAGCCTATTGAAGAAAGTTGACCGACCAAAGGTTCGCCAAGATTATATCTTTTTAATAAAAAAACTCGACACCGTTTGTTTATAACCCTTCTTAGCAATGATATCCGGCGATTCCTCCTATTGTAGCAGTATTCTTACTCAAAATCATAGATTTGACAAAAAGCAGATATTCAAAAATATATATAATCCTTTGTTACCTATCAAAAATTATATAATATCTAGCCTATTTTCATTATAAAATATTCCTTAAAACTTTTTTTTTAAATCTGTAAATAGCTTTTCTCGAATAAACACAATACTTTACAATTTGATTTAATTAAACTAAATTTGCTTACCAACCCTTTGTACATATATCAATTGTGTTGATATATATATATATATTTTTATCTTTTCATCCAACTAACTTGCATACTGATTCTGTACATATTTAAAATATCTTTCTTTCTCTTCTTTAAAAATTTTGTTTATTTTTAAAGTTCAAGTGTCCCTAGGGGGACATAGCGCTCTAAGTCGAAATAAAGAAATCAAAAATAAAAATCCATAATAGATATTATAAATATAAATCTTTTCATATCGGAGTTCGATATTTCGTGTCATGACGCTTATCTACAAGAGGATCAATGTATAACACCGATCCTCCTACAATAGGAATAATATCTAGGTTTTTCTATTATGCGGTAGGAAAGAGTGTTGTACATAAACCTATCTATAGAAAGTCATCTTGACTAGAAGTTTCAGCATTGAAATAATATTCAATAGAAGTATCTTTCTGGATTTATTTTATTTCCATTTGACACCAAGAGATGCTTAAGATATTACGATGCACTAGCGCGCCATCTGTTATGAAAAGTCTGTTCTAATTCAGACGCGTAAGATTCCTTTTGAAATTAAACATTTCTACTGCCCTTACTGAAATGGAAAAATTAATGGGAGGGCCTGGCTCATCAGTGGTTAACCCTCCCAGCGGTTTCTATAGATTAAACTGGCGAAACTGCTTTGAGGGTTTACCACTGATAAGCCAGGCCCTGCCATTAAGTTTTCCATTGCAGTAAGGGCAGTAGAAATTGTATCGCGAATTTTGAATTTTCGCGGGTTACGTATATTAGAATTTCGATCTTTTTGTGGCTTTATGTTGGGATTCATGTCTCTCACTTATGGCGACAAGCTCGACCATTTTGAATGTTCACTTAATTGTTGACAGCTGCTTTGCTTGCAGGTGTTTTGGATCGTCTTCGATTTTTACCTATTAAAAAAATGAATCAAAGAACCTGTATCAAATTTTGTGTGAAAAACGAAATTAAGTGCGCGGATGCATTCCGAATGTTGACTGTGGCATACGCAGAAGATACCTTGGACCGAAGCAACGTTTATCGGTGGCACAAAATGTTCTCAGAAGGCCGAGAAGATGTGAACGACGAAGAGCGTGCCGGACGCCCGAGCACTTCAACAACAGACAAAAAAATTAATGAAGTGGAGAAAATGATATTGGCCAATTGTCGAATCACCGTTAGAGAAGTTGCTGAGGACCTAAATATATCGATTGGCTCGTGCCATTCGATTTTTATCAATCATTTGGGCATGAGACGGGTCGCCGCGAAATTCGTACAAAAATTGCTCAATTGCGACCAAAAACAGCATCGCATGAACATTGCTAATGAGATGTTAGACTCTGTCCTCGACGACCCAAATTTGCTCCAGAGGGTCATAACTGGTGACGAAGCGTGGGTTTATGGTTATGACGTGAAAACCAAAGCTCAATCATATCAATGGAAGCTGCCGCACGAACCAAGACCGAAAAAAGCGCGCCAAGTTCGGTCGAACAGTTTGTGACAGTTTTCTTCGATTGCAGGGGCGTGGTGCATCATGAGTTCTTGCCACAGGGTAGAACAGTCAATAAGGAATATTGCCTGCAAGTTATGCGCAATTTGCGCGAAGCAATCCGCCTGAAACGCCCGGATTTGTGGAAGAACAAAAATTGGCTTTTGCACCACGATAACGCCCCTGCTCACACATCGTTGCTTGTGCGCGACCTTTTGGCCAAAAACAACACACTAATGACGCCGCAGCCACCGTATTCCCCAGATCTGGCCCCCTGTGACTTTTTCTTGTTCCCTAAACTGAAGAGGCCCATGAAAGGACGACGTTACGCTACGCTTGACGAGATAAAGACGGCATCGAAGGAGGAGCTGAAAAAGATTTTAAAAAATGCTTTTTTGAAGTGCTTCGAAGATTGGAAAAACCGTTGGCACAAGTGTATAATATCTCACGGAGATTACTTTGAAGGGGACAAAATAGGTATTAATGAATAAATAAATAATTTCTGAAAAAAACACAAATGTCGCGATACTTTTCAATTTCATTGTTGTTCAATTTCATTCATAGATGTCGGAAGCCTTCAGTAACTTTCAGTTGCACATTAAGGAGATGTCTTTTTTTTTCTTTTTATCTTATTCTCAATTTATGCATCTTATCCCAGTACAATGTCACATTTTTACTATTTTCAGATTCACATAAGTTTAAGTTCTCGTTCTTTAAGCTACTCTTGAGACATCTATTTCCATTAATAAAAATAATTTTGATGGGGCATTTATTCGGTTATTTCCTTGAGCGAATCCGTGATTCTAGTGAAATATAATGTAGTAGGTTTGGCGGACGAGTGATCTAAGCAGTTGGTTCAAAACATTTACGACGTTTGATCGAACCCCGCATTAGACAATTTTTTTTTCTAAACCAAATATCCTCCAATACCCCTGATTCTTTCAAAGGTCCAACCCAATCTAAGAGTACATGTAACTAAAAGGAGATCTCTGGAATACTTGTAATTGCAAGCGTCGAAATTTTCACATATGTAGACATGTGGTGTACTTACAGTAAAGGGAGTCGCCAGCTTCCATACATCAAGATTAACATGTCCAACCCCACCAGCGAGTGCAAGTAACCAAACGGGGCTCTGGCACATTTGTAAGTGCAAAGTCGAACTGCTTTTCACATGTGGGTCTCATACAGTAAAAGTAGTCGCCAACCTCTACCCACCATGATTATCATGGCCTGTACCACGTGTACTTGGGATAAGCTAAAAAAAAAAGATTAACATGGCCTGTATTGAAGAACACATATATAACCTACCAAAAATGTCGGTATAAAATATTATTCAAAATTCCGAATACATATTTTAAATAAACCACATTAAAACTACATATATGGAGTGTTTAATCAAAACCTGATATAGTTAGTGTTATAAGCGTCTATATATACAATAGTATATTATGATACATTAGAACGCCATCTGTTATGAAAATTCCAAACTATTATAGACTCTATGTGATTCTTTTTTAAAATTCAAACAATATCATTGCATTAAGGTCATTAGATATTGTATATTTTTAAAATATTTTGTTTTCAAATTGAAATAATGTACTATATTTTTCTCTCAATATATAAAAAGTATTTAAAATATGTATATAATAATGTGTATATAAAAATTATATTTATTATTAAGTTGTTAACGTGATATCCTGTTGACGGACTGACAAGTCCGAAAGCATGAAAAAAAAGTTGCACAAGAAACTTAACCCTGGAAGCTTCATTTATTTTATAAGATATTGTATATATTGTATAAAGAATATATATAATGAAAGTGATATTTCTGAAAAGTTATTTTTTACATGAATAATTTGAATTGGAAAGAAATCACTTAAAATATCACCAATATATTTGTCCCAGAATGACATACCTCGACAACAATACGAGGCCTGCTGGTATTGAATGGCGCTCAGCAGAATGAGAATTTGTTACACAGAGTAACGCAATGGCATTTACGTGACCCTCATTCAGCTTAGCAACCCTGGCGTTCAATGACAAGCATTATTAATCCACTGAAAATACGACTCGGTCACCCAGTCTGCTGCTCTATATTTTTTTATAACGATTTATTGAGAATCTTTTGGCATTGATTATATTTATTACTATTGTATATGGAAATTCGAAACTATTAGAAACGCTTATGCATTTTTTTAGAAAAATAAACAATATACAATGCCCTTACTGCAATTATATTGTTTAATTTTTTAAATAAGAATCATACGGGTCTATAATAATTTCGAATTTTCATAACAGATGGCGAGCTAATTTATCATAATATTGCCACGTTGTAAATTAGGAAAGACAAACTTCAGGATGACACAGCAATTTATTTAAGTCAAAAACAAACTATGGCTGATAAACAAAAGAGGAGCAATGAGGGAAGTTTACAGAGTAGCAAATTATAAACATAAAAATGAAACTCTGTTAATAAAATAATAAATTCTTCGCTACAATATACTATTGTATATATATAGACCCTTATAACACTAGCTATATCTGGTTATGATTAAACATTGGGTAGATGTACTTTTTCAATTCGATTTATTTTTATAAAATATTTGGCATTTTGTATCGAAATTTTCAGTAGGTTATATGTGTGTCCTCCAAAAAGGACTCCACTCTCTTTGAAAGTTATTTGAAAGCAATGTGATATATCAATAATCCTAGCAAAGATTGCAAACTTTGGTATCTGAATATGCCAGGACATTAGATTAACAAAATGAAAATAGAGATATGCAAGGCCTTTAAGCATTTATAAAAAGAAAGTGTCACATTTGTACTACAAAAACCATCCTCCCGCATTTTATGAGTGTAATACCTTTTTTAAAATATATATATTTCTCACTCTTAATCAGAATATATATTTACATGAATAATGAGAATGGATAAAAATATATAATATTTTACTAATATATATGTCATTTTTTATATGTTATAAGGATCATTTTTCATTAATTTGTTTACTTTCCAATTTTTATTTAAAACTATAAATTCTTATTTGAAATTGCCAACGCATTAATTTTCTATAAATTATTATATATCTAAATCTGGTTTAATTCATTTTCACTATTGTTTTATGTTTTTACACAATTAAACATATTATATTTTAATGAAAAATTACTCGATAGAATGTTCTAGGCTTGTAACGAGATCTCGCGACTTTTATAGAACATTCGACCACCACACTATATAAGCGAGCCTCTAGCGCACCTTGTATGCTTCCATCACTGTTGTTCTAACTTAACTTTTTAATGTTTATTCTTTAATTGTAATTAATAATCTTTTAATAGCACTATAGTTTTAGCTCAACACGTACTGGTAATAAAAGGTTCGTAAAAATACCAAAGTCTATTTTATTTTCTTCACTCGCTCAAGACACGCTGCAATATTTCACGACTACAAATTAGATTACGACATTTAATTAAATTTTATTTAAAAAGACATATATTGAATCAAAATATAATTTATTTTACCAATATTTCAGTTGGCTTAACGCCAACCTTTATCAAGGTGTGATAACATATTTAATGTGTGTCAACCACAAACTCAGCGCCACATAACGTCAACAGAATTAAGTTCTGAAAAATACTTATTTATGGATTGCTCTATTTTCAAAACATATATATATATGTTGCAATATATTCCAATATATACTTATATTCCCATATGTAATATAGCTATAGTGTAACAACCAAAACTGTAAAAACAACTAGCCAGTTTGGCCATCGTATATTACCAAAACGACATAATAAAATTATATTGAGTGACAGTCGGCGCCAGTCAGGAGGACGGTCTCCGAAAAATATGTCGGGATACCTGATGATCCCCCTTCTTGATCAAAACAGATCAGTTCGCTTTGAGACACGATGATTGACCGACCCCACAGGACAGACCTGCCTTGATTGGCGTCGGCTTCATTTGCTCTCTCGCCATCTCTATGGTGACATCCAACATGTCTCGTTCTTTGATGCAATACATTCACGCCTGAAACCACTCTGAACATTGTGGCTACAACGACTGCATCTAACATGCCACACCACAGTCATCCTACAGGAAAAACTACATTACAGTAGTAATTGGTAATTAGCATTAGTATTTTTCTTATTGAAAAAAATAAAGATTTTTGATCTACATATTTAAAAATAAATAATTTAGATTCTATCGACAAATGGCGATTTTTATATTTCAGTATGTTTAAAAAAGTGTACACAAACATTCATAATTTTAAACATTCGAATTCAACTTTTGATAAACATTTATCGAAAATATGATAATAGTTTAGTATTTTATATCACATACAAGAAACACTCTCATTGAATTTGTATTCGAATAAAGAATTACTTAATTTAGAATTGAATTAAAAACAAAATAATTATTATCTAAGAGAAAGCAATGTGATAAAAAATTATATTATTACTGGAAAAGAATTTAATACATGACAAGTAAAAATTCTCTGACCTAGAGTGGGTCAAATGAAAAAAGAAAAAATGCCAAACGCCAAGAAATTCCAAGAAATCGTCTGCAGCAGCAGCAGGAGAGATTAATGGCAGACGAACTATTATCTGGCAGAAGTATCGGCGATAAATCCATTGCGCCCTGGTGCCAAGATTATAACTGCAAATTCGGGCTCAAAATTACACCTTTAGTTGGATATAAAATATCTTCCCAGACGATAATTGGGCTACTATTGATTTACTGCGCAGGCGCGAAGAATAAACACCAACTGATGCTTGAGAAAATCAATTCACACATGTTTTTTTTTATTATTTGAGCTTTTTTATTGCGGCGCATCAAGTCAGCATGTGTTTGATCCGTTAAACAATCTTTCTTACCTAACTATTTTAAAAATTCAAAAAATATCACGTTTCAAAAGCGAATCCAAAATTTTTATTGATTATCAGTTAATTCATAGATAAATTGAAACTATATAAAAATAAAACTTCTATAATTTATGGAAGGAAATTTAGATATCTGTCAAATACCATACTCTATTTATATCATCAATAAGTAAAATCAAAACTATAAAATGTTACTACAACAAAGAACAAATATGTAAAGACACAACACCTTTCTACAGGACTATTCTTGATTATAACACAGCCTTGTGAAAAGAGAAAAAGTATTCATACTTTATGCTTGTTTTACATTCTGTGGAGAAGGAGTTGGCAGTTAGAGATTCTACTATCTATTTGAAATAACTAAATAAAAAGGGAACCTCTTACTACCTGTAGACATACACAGGCCCGAAACATCCAAATAACAATACCAGAGCCATTTATTCTATATAATATCACCATTGTTGCAGTTAGATATGGATTTGGGAGAATCGGGGAAAAGTGTTGATGTTAGCGTCAGCCAACAGAATAGAAGAATAATTTTTATTTCTAATCCTTAATACACGTGGTATAGGCCATGATAATCATGGTGGGTTAAAGTAGGCGACTTCTTTTAATGTAAGTGAACCACATGTCTAGACGTATGAAAAGAAATTCGACTTTGTACTCAAAAATGTGCCAGAAACCCGTTTAGTTACTTGCACTCAATGGTGGGATTGGGCTTTTGCAAGAATCTGAAGCCTTTGAAGCATTTTTTATATCAGAAAAAAAGTGCCTAATGTGGGAATCGAACCCGGGTCGTAACGGTCGAAAACCAACGATTTAGACCATCCTTCCATCGACCCCCGAGAAGCATAAAGAACCATGACAATAGATTATTCGTTCATCAGAATATCATAAACACCGGCCATTCTTTTGAATTCATTTGTGATGGGTCTGACAATCTTTGTCTTCAATCGAAAGAACCTATATATTTCTGCATCGCAAATCCAACATTTCATATTTTCCTACAGCCTCCTTCCAACCTTTAAACTTTGCATTGAGTCTGAATCACCATTTCAGCTCTGCCAACCAGAAGACGGCCTGTTATCGTCACTTTCAACTGGAAGTAGACCTTTTTTAAAATATTTACCTGTAGACGATTCGTTTAAAACCCGAAAGTTTGTTAACTCGTTAAAAGTGTAATAAAGAAACTTATCCTCAGAGATTTATATTTGATTATTGTAAGTAGATCTTTATTGTGTTTCCTTCAGTTTTTGATGGAACCGACATTATTTGCCTTCGATATGAACATTTCCAATTACCCTTATCTTTATTATGCATCTTTCTCTGGCTTTATCTCGATCGCACATTTTCATCTTTATCTTCAGCCTTAACGAACTCATTTTCATTTATTCCACATGATTCCCTTTTTATCCTTTGGCCAGAACGCACTTTTTCAGTTTGTATTACAACAGGCGAACTCAAATCTTTATCGTCACAATCGAATGGAACTTTTAATATTCGAAATATATTAAATTGGATCATGCAATAGTTGATATGTGAACTGGAATATTATTTTTCGAAATACCTTAAACCAAACTTCCTTCTCAATTAAAAGAAATTGACCCATCATTTTATGTATAAAAATATTCTAAAAATATTTAACCCAACATACGACATTACTAAAATGTTGGTTTGATTTTGATATTTTTATTCATTCTTCAAAGACGTTTCAATTATTTTCTGTGAGGAACAACTTATGTTGAGTCGACATAAAAATTGCTAATTTAATTGTCATATCTGTTAAAAATTCTAATTTATCAATCAAATATTAAATCAGAAAATGATTTTTTTAAATATCGTCTAAATTTGTTTTTCAGATTTTGTATTTCTTTGATGCTGAAATTTAAGAGATTTCTTAATAACTTCTCTACGGAATTTTTATAATTATGGATATTATATGATATCTATACTATTTAACAAATTTCTCAAACCTGAAGGCAAATTTAAATAACCACAGTAGATTTTCCTCATGCAGTTATCTTCAAAATATTTATTAGTTAAATTATCTTCATTTATAATAGAAGCACGTATGTTTTATCGATATCCCTTACTGATATCTCTGAAATACATTCATTATCAACACTTAAGGAAGTGAAATGTTTGATATCGCAGGTGGTCTGTTCTTTCAAAGAAGACAGAGGCAAATTTGTTTACACTTGGTTATATCATGTGTTTTCAATAAAGTTCACTGTAATATCTTTCAGAGTTATTATCTGAATATCGATATACATGCTAAAAGATACAACTTCCTTAGGTGTCATCTATGTGTATAGTTATTTGACCGGTAGAATTGTCTGGAGATTTATTTGGTGGAATTGGTTAGCTGATTTACACCACTTATATGCAAGAACTCTTCTATATAATATTCCATAACCTCGCAGTAATGTCTACACGAAGATAGGTTTAATGATTTTCTTTTGCTTACCCCTTGTACACGTGGTACAGGCCATGCTATTCATGGTGGGTAGAGTCAGGCGATTGCTTTTACTGCAAGTACTGTGTGCCAAATTCACGTTTGGTTACTTGCACTCGTAGGTGGGTTTGAACTTTTGCATGAATCGGGTGCCATTGAAAAAGTTCCCAATGCGGGAATCGAACCCGGTTCGTAGCGGTCAAACCATCGGTTTAGACCATCCTTCCATCGACCCTCTTTATTATAGCGTTAAAAATAATGTCTAAAATTTATTCTCAAATAAAGAGACGTCGAAAACAGAAACAAAGTGACATATTCTCAATACGCTCGAATGTTGAACTGCAGAGAGAGCTGTGTGTGCGTGAAAATTTATATGAATAAATAAAAGTCTAATTTTACGAATAAAATAATGAAATTCTTTTGGAATATATATAAAGATATCATGTTATTATCTCGTAAGGATACACACTAATATTTTATTAGAAGGTTTCATATTCTTTAAAATAAATTTGATTTAAGCACACTTATATTAGATGTGCACGAGTATAAATATAAAATTTAATTGAATAATTTACTTGATGGAAATATTATCGGGAGGAAATTGATCTAAAGAGACATGGGTCGCCTCTCCCGTCAAAATAGACGTCTAAAACCAGAGATTTGGCCCAGCCACATTGCCAGCTAAACACCTCTTTGGCAAATTGTCAAGATTCCATTAGATCCCGTGTGAATCTCATGGAATAAAGTCCGCCCTAGACTGACGAGGGCCATTAGCCCGAAACCATGGTCTCTAGATGGACGCTTCTCGGTTTGCCAAAGCTGGTGTTGTGGCTTTGTCACCGACCCGAGGCCGCTAGTTGCGGCGACGGTCAATAGATGGCGTCTGGCTTTAGACGTCTATTTTGATGGGAGAGGCGACCCTTGTCTCTTTAAATTTACTTGATGTCAAATTTTTATCTTTGAATAAAATACCCATGATTTTAATTTAAATATATATCACTTATATGGATACAATTAACTCTTTTGTTATCTATATTTATATATATTTGAAAAAAGAGGAAAAAATCCATAAATAAATCTTCATTTAAAAGGCATAAGTTGAATAAAAAAATAATTTATTTACCAATAATTAATTGGTTGAATGTGCCAACTTTTTCAAGGAATAACTACAAGGTTGTACCTTGAAAAAGGTTGGCGCTTAGCCAACTGAAATATTGGTAAACACATTTTATGAATCCAATATATGCCTTTTTAATTAATATATATATATATATATTAATAATGGCTGCATCAATTATTATTAATTATTTTGTAATGTTTATCCGATGAATTGTATAATAGAGTGATATGGAAAAAACCGCGAAAATGATTACATCTTCAAATTAACTTGAAAGTTGATAAAGTTTTTCAAATTAATAGATAACGCTATTTTTTCAGTGAGCAATATTATTTCTTATTTTAAAAATTCTTCCAAATTTCAAAGGCCTCAATATAAGTAATTAATTAGATAACACACACATATCATCTATATGTGAAGATTGATTGAAATTAGAACAAAGGCGAAATTTCACTATAATCAAATAGATAAATGAAGAAAAAAGAAATCTCCAAACGTGCAAATGAAGATTTTACAATAAGAAGATGCTTTTTTCATAATAATGAGAGTAGGATTTATCAAATAAATGTATCTCTTAACTAAAAGCAATAACGCCTCATCTCTACATATAAAATGAAAGGATTTAAAAGCACGAATGTTTCTTTTATATATGATACAAACTTCTACTGTCCTTACTGCGATGAAAAGATATATTGGGAGGGCTTGGCTCATCAGTGGTGAACCCTCCCAGCGGTGTCGCCAATTTAATCCACCAGACCGCTTCTCAGAGCTCTAATACTGTATTGGACGATTCTGCTTATATACGCAGCACTGAAGGGTGGAATCTCAGAAATGGTTTTCAAGAAAACTATGGACATAAACATTTAGGACAGTAGAATTACATTCAAATATTTGCATCGAGCACTTATAAGCCAAGCCCTCCCAATATATTTTTTCATCGCAGTAAGGACAGTAGAAGTTTGTATTATGTATAAAAGAAACATTCGTGCTTTTAAATCCTTTCATTTTAAATGTATCTCTGTACCATGCTTATTATTTGTACCTAATTATAATATGAAGAAGTTCTTTTAAAAGAACTCACTGGCTTGACGGTCGCCGAGATGGTACATTGAGCTCAAGACAGATATGGCTGGCGTCGCATCCGTTGGGGAATGTAATACATACAGTGGGCCACAACATTCGATCGAGAATAAGATTATTATTATAATAATTACAATTAACATATATTTCAAAATTAAATTTGTTTTTACCTTATCCATTGTTATAATTGAGTGTAGCTACTGATCAGAAGGATTTTGGTTCGAAACTTGAAAGACTCGTTTCAGGAACTATGAAAATATAAATACGACACAAAGAAAATAATAATTTGAGATCAAAACAGATATAAATTGCGTAAAGATGTTTAATAATTATAGAAAATATAAATATATGTTTATATCATAATTATCCAGAGAATTTTAAATTGTTCAGGAACTAGAAAAAACTCATTAAAGGTGATATTGTTTCTATAATGAAACTATATTGATTGTGAAAGATCATTTCTCGATGCAAATATTTAGATGTAATTCTACTGCCTTCGAAGCTTATGTCGATAGTTAGCTATATATCATAACCATGATTCCATCCTACAATGTCGGAATTATAATCAGTATCCCACAATAAAATATTAAAGCTTTTAAAATCGGCATGATAGATTAAATTGGTGAACACTCTGGAAAGGTTTACCACTGATTAACCACGCCTTCCGAATATATATTTCATCGCAGTAAGGACAGTCGAAAACTTGTTTATATGTGAAATAAAAATCCATGCTCAATGGTATATAAAATTTATATGTGTAACTACACCACACCGAGCAAAAATTAGATATATTTATTTACGACAAGGGGCGTAATTTATATTAAAATTACATTAAAACAAAGTATTTTATTTATTACTCCTGTAGTGACGCTATTGGAATTGCTATTTAACGATTTTATATAAATACAATATATACAGGTACTGTTTAGTATTGATGAACAAATACATTGTTTTCAATATATTTTAAATGGAAAAAGGGGTTTCTTTTAGCAAATAATTATATACCTTATATATATATATACACACACACATATATATGTAAAAAATAATTTTAAAAAATAATAATAATATAATGTTCAGATGTTGGTATTATAATCAAAGAAGGAAAACATGACCACGAGCACATGTGCTTTTTAGATTGCAGAGTGCCATTTATTTGAAAAGATATAAACTAAGCGTTGATATATCCTGTTCCCTGATATTTGGCCAACCCATTTTCTTGATGTTAGTGATCAGGATATGCTTACTTTGTTTATAAATATATACATATATAAAAGATAAGTGGGCCAAGTTTTGATATTAAAAATAAAGAAGGCCTTCTTATATATATATATAAGAATATATCTACATATATATATATATGTAATATTGTTGCATATGTGATCCTGCCGACGTATGGATGAACTGGCAGTAGTGTACGTGAGGCGAGTGTTGATGTTCTTCCCACACGCGGACAACAAGAAGCAGAGGCTGGGCTAGATGTTAGCACCGAGAGTGATCGGGGACAGCCCACGGGACAGAGGTAGAGGCCATGACACAAACTTGGATGCTTATCCCCGAGACATGGAGAGAGAGAGTGTGTTTGCGAGACAAAAGCCGCCTGCCGATGGCCACACCCTAGAACATCTGCTGACCCCCTGCCAAAACCTGTCCTGTTTACAGGGGTCATCTATAAAGAGTCCCTGGGGGCCCCACATGGGCTGGGCGTTGCCTTTTTACTCCCCTCTCCCTAGCTGTCCCAAGCTGACCGCTTTTTAGATTTTTATTATAACGTCAACATTTTTAGTGTTACATACAAATAGGGGTTTACAGGTATTATTAATAAAGATTTAGCATATATATAAAATATGGGGGTGGTAGTAAATAGAAACAGTGTACATTTTAATAGAAGGTAGGATATTTTAAGGCATCGGCTCTAACTAATTGGGAGATATGTGACATATACTAAAACTGTCATTATTATACAGTTTTAAAATATACGATATATATATTTAATATAAAGGCATATATTGGATCAAAATATCATTTATTTTACCAATATTTCAGTTGGATGAACGCCAACCTTTATCAAAATATATTATTAAAAAATGTTATAATACCTTCATAAAGGTTGGCGTTCAGCCAACTGAAATATTGGTAAAATAAATGATATTTTGATCCAATAAATGCCTTTTTATTTAAAGATTTATTTATGGATTGCTCTATTTTCAAATATATATATGTTTGAATCAACCAACATGTGTGTATATGATAACCATTATTATCTTATAACAGAACCTTTTACGAACTCGTAATTCCCCTATTCATCAGTTGTTGAACTTCCGAAATTGTTAGATGGTGCATCAATAATTATATTATATACACTTAAACAATTTTTATGATTGCAATTAGAATACTGTGGAGAGGATTTAAATTCAACATAAATAAATACACTCAATCTTCGCTTTGCGTCGGGGTTACGTTCCAAAAAAACACAACGCAAAGTGAAAATATGTGAAGGCGCAATCAAAAACAAAGGTGTTGCCATATTTTAGGAAAATAAAAAAAATAATAAATAAAGACTCGAATCCAAAACAACGCAACTTTGAAAATCTAACGACGCACAGTGAAAATCAGTAAAAATTAAGCAGCGACGCAACTTCGAAAAAAACGCAAAACGAAACGACGCAAAGCGAGGTATTGGTGTATTTAACAATTATAAACATAAATTAACAGTCATAGTTATTCCACTGCCATGAAACAACAACCAAAAAATCTATATCCCCACACACATGTTGACCTATAAAGAAGAGATCGATGTAGAGGCTAATAACATATGCATATGCAGACAGAAAAAAGCGTCTAAACTGAGAGATTTTTTGGTCAAATTGTTTTCCAATAAATCCGCCTATCAGAGTCTCCATTAATCAGAGTCAGGCGAGCTGGAAAGAAGATAGTGTTTCCACCTTGGTGAGAAAAACTCAAATCAACCTCACCACCCTTGCTTCTTCTTTTTAGCGGGTTAGATAGCGGGTTTCAATATGGATATAGGGTTGGATGGTCGCTTGTATTATATATCCCATATATATAATATTCGATGGGGGCTTGCATTATATATCATATATATGTTATATTAAAATATTATTTTATTTAAAAATATATTTCATGGAATAAAATATTCTGTTTAAATCTACCACCAGATGTCTGTACTTTCCCTATATAAAACCGATTGTTGTTGTTTCCCGATGGCCGGCTCATATATTTTTGTACATTATGTAAATAATACTTTGTTTTCCTTGTTATACTCGCCTTAAGCCAGGTAGTACTTTTATCAAATTATGTTTTTTATATATTCCTTAAGCTCAATTAAAGAAATCACTGATCAAAACTATTATTTTTATTATACTTTCAATATTATTTTTACGACTGCAAACAACCCACTCAACATACAAAAAAAAATCAGCAGAAATCTCATTTTTATAATATATATGTCATAATTTGTATAATACTTAAAAGATATAATTTATTTTTTACCATAATTAGACTGTTAAAATGTAAATACAAATTATTCCATCTATAAATCTGTACAAAATAAACGGGGGAGCCAGCGCGCGCGGTCATGAGTGTGGAACAAGTTTTTTTTTTTTTTTGACGCATACATGCACAACGGTCGCGCCCTTCCATTCGACCACGACAGCTACGACATATATATATTATAGAAAGTTCTTGATTTTAGAATATAATTAAGATATATAATTATTAATTGCTGATTCTGATTGTTTTTGTATATATGAGTATTTTTTGATAATTTGTTGCAGTCGTGGTAAAAATAATAAAACATTTTCAATTACAATTTGCTTTAATTGTGCTAATAAAACAATTTGAAAAGAATTACCTGATTTGAGGCGTGAAGAAGAAAATAAAATATTACATATTTACGTATGTATAAAAAAAATTGAGTCGGCCAACGGGAAACAACAACAATGGGTTTTATAAAAAAAAAGGTCGCGACATCTGGCGGTCGAATTAACAGAGTAGTTTGTTCTAGATATTATAATATTTTGAATTTAAATAATTTTATATAACATATATATAGTCAATAAATGCCTTTTTTTTATTCTAATACAATATTTTAATTTTTCATTATTTTTCTCATATATATGTATTATATTTTAAATTTTGATATAATAACACTGTTAGTAATTATGAAAAAAAAGCTATTTCCTGATCGTGCAACTGAAAGATGCTGATGGCTTGCGCCATCTTTCGGAATAAATATCAACTAATCGTTAATTTTTAATTATTCCATTTTTTTTTCTTAATTTATCTACCTGATACAAGTACAAATTCACTTTTATACTATTTTTCACATTGATTGGCGTTCTCATGCCATTCCGGCCAAAATACCTGTTTCATGGTTTTTCAGGATGCCCAAAGACCGGCCTTTTTGGTCGTTGAGGTACAGTTTGCACCATGCTGACGAGGGCCAACAGCCACGTACATGGTTAGCTTTTCTTGATTAATCAAGAAACGGTATTTGGCCAATTCTGGAATAATTAAAAATCAATGATTAGTTGATATTTATTCCGAAGATTGTGCAAGCCATCAGTAACTTTCAGTTACACGATCAGGAAATGCCTTTTTTAAATTTTATCTACCTGATCCAAGTACAAATTCACTTTTGTACTATTTTTCACTGTTAGTATAGTTCACATATCTTCTAATTAGTTAGAGCCAATAATATATAAGATCATACCCTTCTATTAGAATATACGAGTACACTGCTCCTATTTGCTACCACCCCCCATATTTTGTATGATATGCTATATCTTTATTAATATAACCTGTATCATCTTTATTTGTTTTTAAACTCAAAATGATGACATCAAAATAAAAACAGCAAAAGAGTAGGTTGGAGACAGCTATGAGGCAGAGTAAGAGGACATAGCCAGGATAGGACCCCCTTCCGGGGCTTTTTATAGACGACCCCTCCCGGAGTAAACAGAACAGTGTCAACTCGGAGTGTGATATGGTATGTCAATCTACGCAGGCCGTTTCTGGCTCTCTCGCCTTGTCTCGGTGTTAGGCATCGAGGTTTGTGAACATTTTTTCGGGGTGATTAGGACTGGACTAATTTCGAAAGATAAATAAACTTTTCATCGAAATCCGTTTTTTTTATTACTACTGGACTAATTTCTAAACTTTCTTTATAATTTTGTTATGAAGTTTCGATATAGAAGAGTCTGTGAACTACACTCTCAACCCAGCTAACAATGTAAGCCTAAAATATGCCATATATCTTTTTGGAGGGACTGGAATAAACTATGGAATTCAATTCCTATATATATTGTATATATTGTGGTATAATGAGCAGCTAGCCTTCCATAATGATAAATCAGTATCTCTCTTCTCTCTCATAAACTAATCTTATAAATAAATCTTTAATTAAAAAGTCATATATTGGATCAAAATATCATTTATTTTACCAATATTTCAGTTGGCTGAACGCCAACCTTTATCAAAGAATTCAGCCAACTGAAATATTGGTAAAATAAATGATATTTTGATCCAATATATATGACTTTTTAATTGGAAATTCATTTATGAATTTCTCAATTTTCAAAACTATAAATGATTGTTAGGATATTGCCAAAGAAATATATAATTATCTAAAATATAATTTCAATGAATATTTAGCCTATTTTAAAATTCAATTACATCATATATACAAGGTTGTCCCAAAAGTTCGTAAACACTGTCAAAAATTGAAATACCAATATTATTCGCCATATTATTGGCTGTTATGTATAATGTCTTTGTATTATGTATAAAGTAATTGTATAATGTATTCGCCGTATTAATATTTTTGCCAAAAGTAATAAGAAAAACGCTTTAAAAAACACGAACATTTGGTAAAACCTTATAATATATATTTCTTTTAAAAAATTTTAATAAATACAAATTTATATATTAGGATAAGATAATAAAAAGGCATATATTGGATTTAATAAAAGATTTATTTTGCCAATATTTCGGCTGGCTGAACGCCAACCTTTATCGAGGCATTACATTTTTGTATACACAAACTCAGCGCCGCATAGTGTTATAATATTACAGTTGAAATCATTTAAAATACAAAGTAGGTGGCAAAATAAATCTTCTATTAAATCCAATATATGTCTGTTTATTATCTAATAAATTAAATATGGATTGCTCTAATTTCAAAACGATATACTAGAATATAAGACCAGTTTTAAGCTTTATTAAAATTATTACCTTAACAAAGAGTGAAATGAGTAAAAGTGTGAGACCATATTTCACTAATAGATGATGATATAACCTAATGTATATGTAAAATAATGTACCAAAAGGTTAAGGTAATGATAAATTATATCTTTGAAGCATAAATATTTTGTCTCTATTTTTCAAAAATTGATATTAATATTAAAATAAATATATATAATAAAATAGAAATATTTTAAAAAGTGTCGAGCACAAACACAACACAAAGAAACATTTAAAAATATTCTTCTTGAATATCAATGAATAGAGAAATACATAACAAAAATAGATACATTTTGATCTTATTTACATATAATATTTATGTTTATATCTATTTTCAATGCAGACGATCTTGTGGTTTTAATCCGTTGGGTTTATTCGCTTTGAACTAAGGGTTAGATGCACTTAGAAGAATTCTCTAGAGAGATTTCTGGGAGTGCAGCCTCTATCTTCTGCTTTGATTTTCTTTTTTATTCTTTAAGAAGAAAGAAATACCATTAAATATTTTGAAATTTTTCTTGCTAATAATAGTTCACGTTGCTTTTCAATTTGTATTAAATACATTTTTGTATTTTTTAAAAGGATTGGAATTTTCAATCGAGATCTGTAAATTTATTTCGGATATTTTTATAAAGCTCATATTTTCTACATTTAAATACCATGGTATATACCCTAATCATCAGTCTGTCTGTAAAGCATGGCATTCTTTTCCCATATGATTTGTGGTCTACTGTAACATGACCAAATAAAAGGTAACACCATAGATAATATATCATAATAATAATTTATTATTATTATAATTATTCCGCCAAAATATAAACGTCAAAACTAGACGCCATATATTGACCGTCGCCACAAATTAGCGGCCTCTGGTCAGTGACAAAGCCACAACACCAGTTTTGGCAAACTGAGAAACATCCAACTAGAGATCATGGTTTCGAAATAATGGCCCTCGGTAGTTTAGGGCAGTCTTTATTCCATGAGATCCGAAGGATCCAATGGAATCTTGATAATCTGCCAAAGAGGTGTTTAGTTGGCAAAGTGACTGGGCCAAATCTATGGCCAAAATATAGATGGGCATTTTTCTGGAAAGAAATATTTTAGATCAATTTCCTGCCGACAAAATTTCTCTCTCTCTCTCTCTATATATATATATATATAATATATATCTGCCATCAAAATTCATGTGAACGTGGTCAGGATATGCCTTTTTGATTTTAATATATATTTATATATATGTGTGTGGAGTTTACTAATATATTTCACATTTCTCAATGTAAATAATTAACCGAAAACATATCATCAATATAGATTGTTTCACAAGCCCGATGTCTCGCTAAGTAAAATTGACGCGCAATGAAAATGAAAAGAAAAAACAAGAGAGAAAATACTAAAAATATATATTATATATAAACATGTATACAATAAATTACAATATACTTGAAATAGGTTTCTAATAAGAATAGTTATGCGTGGTAAGGACAAAATACTCAGGAGATAATAATAGTAATTTCAATAGTTATTTCAATTTAAACTCAAATCATGGCTTATAAACGGCCGGAGCTGTGGAGGAGCAAGTCGTGGATCCTCCATCACGATAACGCGCCGGCGCACACAGCCCTCAAAATCTCGAAGTTCCTGCAGGACCACTCAACCTCTGTGTTCCCCCAACCCCCCTACAGTCCCAATTTGGCCCCCTGTGACTTTTTCCTTTTTGGAAAGCTAAAGCTAATCATGGCTTATAAAAGTTTATTTATTATTATTATTATTATTATCCCTAGTACATGTGGTAAAGACCATGGAAAACATGGTGGGTAATTAGCAACTGATTTTACTGTAAATGCACCACATGTCTACACATGTGAAAAGCCGTTCGACTTTTGCACTTACAAACTTGCCAAAGACACGTTTGGTAACTTGCACTTACTGGGGGGTTTGGTCTTTTGCAAGATTCGGAGGCTCTTAGAGCATTTTTTATTTAGAAAAGTGCTTAATGCGGGATTCGATTACGGGTCGTAGCGGTCGAAAACCAATAATTTAGACCACCGACCCCCTATAAAACTATATATTAGCATATAATTATTTATAAAATGAAAGGATTTATAAGCACGAATGTGTTTCTTTTATACACAATACACAATAACTTCTAGTGTCTTTACTGCGATTAAAAAATATAATGGGAGGGCTTTGGCTCATCAGTGGTGAACCCTCCCAGCTGTTTGGCCAATTTAATCCACCAGACCGCTTCGCAGAGCTCTAATACTGTATTGGACGATTCTGCTTATATACGCAGCACTTAAGGATCGAATCTCAGAAATGGTTTTTCAAAAAAACTATGGACATAAGGTTATAGGACAGTAGAATTACAATCAAATATTTGCATCGAGTATTGCTCTTCCGCAAACAATAAAGATAAGCCAGTTAGGCATAAATCATATATATATGTTATATTAAAATATTATTTTATTTAAAAATTATATTTCTTAGATTTAAATACTATGCTAAATCGACCGCCAGTGGGCACGCTTCCCCTATAAAAACTCATTGTTTTTGTTTCCGGATGGCCGGCTCAAATCTTTTGTACATTATGTAAATAAGCTTTTAATTTTTTTTATTATACGCCTTAATACAGGCAGTATTTTTCTCAAGTTAGGTTTATATATTTTAATAAGATAAATTAAAGCAATAATGATCTCAACTATTTTTTTATATTTATCATTTCCACGACTGCAAAACAATTTCGTGAAATACTCATGAATGCAAAAATCAAGCAAAAAATAATAATTCTATATATCAATCTAATCACAAAATACAACAGATATCTATTTTTCATAATATTTATATATATATATGGCGCGTTATTGCTTTTTATTTATAAATATTTACGAAATCTTGAATTCAATATATGAAACTTTGCTAGATATCAGTCCTATTAAATCAGTACAGATTATACCGTTACTATGTCTGTGGTCTTGAAATGCTAAGCTCTTGAGTAAAGGATGAATAGATTCATAAATGGTGCATCCACAAAAACAGCTATATTGGTAAATATATTATGATGCATTAGCGCGCCATCTGCTAAGAAAATTCGAAACTATTATAGACGCGTGTGATTCTTTTTAAAATATATATATTTATAATTGCATGTATTTCTACTGTCCTCAAAGCTTATGTCTATAGTTCTTCTTGAATGCCCATTCAAAGAGTCTAACATCAGTATTACTCTAAAAGGAAAATCGAAAAATGCAATATAACAGTAGTATGTTAGATTAAACTGGCGAAACCGCTGGGAGGGTTCACCACTGATGAGCCAGGCCGTCCCATTAATTTTTCTTTCCAGTAAGGGCAGTAGTAATTGTTTAATTTTAAAAATAATCATACGCGTCTATAATAGTTTCGAATTTTCATTGGTATATATGCTTATTTTATCGTTTCCAAATTTAATCATTCAATATTTTATGAATCATATCTTCCAATTTTCTTGATGGTTTTATTTTTCCTAAATAAAATATCTTATATATATCTAATTAAAATATGATTTTACCTTCTGAATCTAATTCTACCGTCTTTGATAAACTCACAACTCGTTACAGGAGTTCAGGTTATTTTTATTAATTAATTAACTCACTTTTTTATTAAACTAAGCAAAGGCAAAAATTTAATTAAGTATATGGTTAGCATCTAATTAGTATTTTGTGAATAATTAATGAGACAAAAATGAAACATAAAATTTAAATCAGGTAATTTAATTAAATAGGCTAGCACACATAACATTCTTCCGTAATATGTGAAGATAAAAATGTTAATATGTGTATGACATTCGCCATTAGTTGAGGAAACAGTTTGTTTTATTAATAATTACACTACATTATCAATGTAGTCATTTAATGTGAATGATGTTATTGATATATGAATAAAATATGTAAATATACATTTGCGAATGTAATACATTTATTTATATTTAAGAAATTGCGATATTTTGTTAAAATTTGGATAGATTGTTCAATTTATTGTGAATGTTATTGATATATAAAGAAATATGTAAATATATATTTGCAAATGTGTGTAATACATTTATTTATTTAATTAAAAAGGCATATATTGAACCTTTATCAAGGTTGGCGTTCAGCCAACTGAAATATTGGTAATATAAATGATATTTTGGATCCAATATATGCCTTTTTAATTAAAGATTTATTTATGTATTGCTCTATTTTCAAAGCATTTATTTATATGTAAGAAATTGCGATACCTTTACAAAAAAATGGATAGAAATTCAAATTATTGTGAATGTTATTGATATATGAAGAAATATGTATATATACATATATATATATAATTGCGAATGTGTGTAATACATTTATTCATATTTAAGAAACTGCGATATTTTGTTGAAAATTGGATAGATTGTCCAATTTATTGTGAATGTTATTGATATTTGATATATGAATAAATATGCAAATATACATTTGCGAATGTGTGTAATAGAATAATTGATAAATTGGCTCTATATATCAAATTTAATTTGAACATTATTGATATATGAAAACTATGTAGATATATAATTGCGAAGTTTGGCTAATAATTGGCTATATACATAAAATTCAATTTGAATGTTATCGATATATGAAGAAATATGTAAATATACATTTACGAATGTATGTAATACATTTACTATTAATTGATAAATTTTAACGTTTTGCTAATAATTGGTTCGATATATACAATTTGATGTGAATTTATATATACAGTGGTACCTCGACATACGAGCGCCCCAACATAGAGTTTTTCGAGATACGAGTTCGGTTCGGTAGTGTCGAAGATATTAATCTGTGATTTTAAATGTTTCTTTTTGACCAGTACTTTTGTTTTGTTTTTGCTTTTCCTAAAATGTTTCTTTCTCCTTCTTCATTATTATTTGTTCTATATGCAAAGCTTTGTTTTTTGAGACTTGAATAAACAAATTCAAGTTTATTATATTTTGTGTGCTTTTAAAGTTAAAACACAACAGGTAGTAACACGCAGTCGCGCCATCACGATCAGTTAGCAGCGTGCTTCCGCTGTGATAAGTTGTGCTTTGTGTTCGCGTTTTGTGTTGCGTTTACATTTACAGTTTTAGTTCATTTATTTTTATAACCATGTATCGGAAGAAAGTTTGTAAAAAGTCAAGTGCTAAGAAAAAGATGATGAGTATTGAATTTAAACGTGAAATTATAGAAAAACATGAGCAAGGTGTTCGAGTTGTTGACTTGTCGAGGCAGTATGGCCGTAGTACGTCCATGATATGTTCTGTGCTTAAACGAAAGGAGTCGATAAAGAGTGTAACGCTGGCTAAGGGCCTTACGATAATTTCCAAGCTGCGAACCTCCCTTCATGAAAATATGGAGAAACTGCTGATGGTGTGGGTGACAGAAAAGCAGCTACAAGGAGATACCTTGACGCAGACCATCATTTGTGAGAAGGCAAAAGCGATCTACGGAGATTTGCTGAAGCAAATGTAGCGAAAAAGGAAAAGACCAGTGAGGATATCTAATTTATTTCTTTACATTCTCTTTTTTATTTTGGTGCAATAAATATTTGATATTTATAAATACGTTTTTATTATTTAAAACCACGTAACAAAAATAACTGGGGTGACATTTTGGAGGTTGGAACGGATTAATGGTAGTTCAATTGTTTTGTATGGGGAAATTTGCTTCGAGATACGAGTAATTCAAGATACGAGCAAGGTTGCGGAACGAATTAAACTCGTATGTCGAGGTACCACTGTATATGATTGAATAAATATGTGAATAAATATTTGCGAATGTGTGTAATACATTTAGATTTATTAAATTGCTAAATTAGTGATAATTGGCTACATTATCAAATTTAATGTGAATGTTATTGATATATGAAGACATATGTAAATATATAATTGCGAATGTGTTTAATACATTTACTATTAATTGAGAAATTGTAATGTTTTGTTTATAATCAGCTCGATATATATAATTTAATATGAAGGTTATTGATATATGAAGACATATGTAAATATATAATTGCGAATCTCTGTAATATATTTACTATTAATTTATAAATTGTAATGTTTTGTTAATAATTTGCTCGACATATATCCCATTTGTGTAAATGTTATCGATAATTGTAGAAATATGTAATTATATAATTGCGAATATGTGTAATATAATCTATATTAATTAATAAATTATAATGTTCTGTTAATAATTGGCTCGATATATCAAATTTAATGTTCAATAGAAATATGAAGAATTGGTTGAGTATTATTTAAATTTTTAATATATTTTAATGTTCTGTTAATATGGGCTGATATTATATACAATATATGTCAATCGATAATTTAAAAAATACGTAATTATATAATTACAATATTTTGTTAATGCCTGGCACTAAAAAAAATTAATTTATGTAAATCTTGTCGATAATCGTGAAGAAGTATGTAAATTTATAATTGCTGATATATAGGTTTTTAACTTTTAAATAGACGATTTAAATTATATTTAGACATTTTTCACTCTAATTTAGACTTTTTCATTTTAATTTAGACACATCGACTTTTCTATAAAAAGTCTATGTGTCTAAATTATAATTAAAAATGTCTAAATTAAAGTGAAAATTGTCAAAAATAAAATGAAAAGTGTCTAAATATAAATTAAAATTGTCTAATTAAAAGTTAAAAACCTATATGTAGATGATTGAAGAAATATGTAAATATATAATTTCTAATGTATGTAATAAATTTACTATTAATTGATAAATTGCGATGTTTGTTAATAATTTGTTCTCACAAGATATATCCCATTTATGTAAATGTTATCAATAGTTGTAGAAATATGTAAATATATAATTGCGAATATGTGTAATATAGTCTCAATTAAATAATAAATTGTAATGTTAGGTTAATAATTGGCTCGATACATCCAATATAATGTGAATGTGTTGAGAGAAATTGGTAAACAAATCAATTTAAAATATTCTGTGTGATATCAAATATGTGTTGGGAATCTTTTATGGTTCAGACAATGAAACAACAAATAACAAGTTTACTTACAGCTGAAGTGGTTTTAAAGAATTAGGCGATTTTACCTTTTATGAAAGTATTTTAAATTTATTATTTTCATGAGAGATAGAAAAGAACATTTAACTTTTTACATTACAATTACTAATTTTGTAAACAAAACCAACACATCTCTCCATCATATGATATGCCAAAATTGGTGGTGTGATTTAAATATCTTAGGGTTCTTTTGATGTTTATAATATCTTGAGTTGTAGGATCATGCATTGAACTGCTTTCAAAATTTGTGGCAAAGGTCATGTCTGGTCTAGTTTTGTTTGTCAAATATAAAAGGCTTCCAATTGCTTGTCTGTAGGGAAATTTGTTATCATTTGATATTTCTAAGTTTTTGTCTAGTTCTTTTACTACATCTGTAATGGGAGTGGGTACTGGTTTTGAGTTTTGCATATTATATCTTTCAAGAACTGATTTTGCATAATTTTCTTGTGAAAGTAAAATTTCATTTTTTTCCTCAAAACACAAATTTATTCCCAAAAGTGTTCTTGGATCATTGTTTATTTTAACTTCAAACTCTTGGTATAGTTTTCTAAAATATTATTTATTTCTTCTTCATTATCTCCCATTAAGATACCATCATCTACATATATTGCAAGGTACATATTTCCTCTGTTGGTTTTAAAAAGACATGGCTCTGATTTTAGTTGTATGAAATCTTGGGATTTGAGAAAGGTTTTTAATCTTTCATTCCATTTTAATGGGGCTTGCTTTAAACCATACAATGCCTTTCTTTACCTACATATATTCCCCTCATAACCTTCTGGCAATTGAACATATATTTCTTCATCCAAAAACCCATATAGAAAAGCTGTTTTTATGTCAAATGTTTTAAAGGCAAACTTTTTCTTAGCCATTAGAGCAAAGTATATCCTTAAAGAGACAGTGCTTATAACTGGACTGAATGTCTCATCATAATCAATGCCTGCTTCTTGTTCAAAGCATCTTACTGACAAATGTTACTTGTACGGGTTAACACACAAATACAATATTAGGGCCTACAGTAAGAGTAACTTAAACACAGAAAAATCGTGGACTCAAAAGTACAACACAAAAAAAAGTAAATAATAAACCACAATTTGTTAAATAAAATTAAAAAAAACAGTACTTAGCTTTATTGCTGCTTAGGTAGGGATCGGACCGGGGTTACACAGGTATGCGCCGAGATTGCCAGACAGGGATATAGCACGCAGAGAACACTTTAAGCGTCCCCACACGATAATCCCCCACACTCGCCTCGACTCATACCATAGCCCACTTTATATACAAACATGGCCACATTCGTCCAATGAGAATGCGGGAGAGATTTGTTCACAAACAAACGAAAACATAAATTCTTTCCACTAAAACCTGAGATAAGATATGATAAGATTGCAAATATTTGTCAATATAATTTGACAAAAGGTATCTTTCCAAAAAAAAAAAAACTAACAAATCTCCCAAGCATTCCCATTGTCCCGTAAGGAAAACCTCCCGCTGTTCGGGAGGAAAAAGCTCACGGGAGCCATGTTATAAAGATACAAAAAAAACTAAAGAGAGGAGTAGAAGACATCCGGGTCGTTCCATAAAGGTGCCTTCCATCTTGTTCCTCCCAACAGAAACTTCAAAACAAAATCTGCGCAAACTACGTGAGTTACCATGAGTGATTACCAAACACACACATATATAATATGCTTTAGTATACAGAGTTTAATGGGGGACCAAATAAGCTCTCATCTGGGACCGGCTGGGTAAGTTAGGTAGAAACTTAGGGTACTGACAGACGCTCACTTGATGAGAAACCGAACGATCCAATTCCATTCAGTTCTCTCAAGTCCAAGAGCTAAAAGCTCTTCTTAACGTCTGTGTCTAAACACTTTCATCCTATCGACATGTACAACTTTCACATCGTGCATGGTGGCCCCTCTTACTCTAAAGTTAACATCGGAGACCCTAGCTTCCACACGGAAAGGCCCATAGACGTTGGAGTAACCTTCAGTCTTAGGAACAGCTAGCATTACCAGATCTCCTCTGTCGAAACCTTTGGTAGAAGGTGGCCTAGGATTCATAAGCTTTTTAGCAGAATTACCTGACATAAACTGTCTGACAGTTTCCTTTGCCTTCCGCATCACCCTTAACCTCTCAGCCCAAGTAGGCTTCCTAAAACTATAAACAGACCCAGCGCTACACTCACAGCTTCTGTTAAACTCAGTAGGTGGCAACTTTACAGCCTCGTTTTCAATGCGTTTCACTGATTTCTCATCTATGGAGCTTGAAACCATTGGTCTATGTGCACTGGCAACGCAGCTAAGGTCTACATCATCATGGTCCTCTGGTTTCAAGGAAATCATGTTGCACCGTTCCCGTACGGGAGGTAACTGGATATTCAATCTCCTTATATCATTGATTCCCAGAATCCCGTCGTAGCCTTTATCTCCGAGTGACATTAACCAGAATCTTATCTCTCCCAGTTCGATGCCGTTTTCGTTACCAACTCTACAGGCTTTAACACGTGTAAGTGTCTGCTCGTGGCCTGTCACTGAAACTATACGTAAAGTATCAAGTGCATCGTCCCAATTCTCCTTCAAGACATTACACTTTTCAGAATCAATAATACTGACTTGGCTTCCTGTATCGTATAACAGGTGCCACATATTGCCGTTAATATTCACCTTAACTATTGGCAGATTTCTAAACTGATTTCCTCCATATGAACGTATGTTCACTATCTCAACATTGTCAAGAGTATTGCGGTTGAAAAACATAGAAGACTGTCTTGAGCAATCACTAGCTATATGTCCTAAGCTACACTCAGGTGGACTCAGCCTGATTTCGCCCAACAATTTAGTCAGTTTTTCTATCTCACCTCTAAGATCTGCAATACACTGCTCATTATCGTGCTTCATCCTGTTTACACTGGAACTAAGCATCTTCATCTCACCCTTAATGCTATTTATTTCTTCAACCCCTTCTACTGAACATACCCCTTTCATAAAGCTGCAACGGTGTTCTACACTATCCTCCGTGGCCATGACACTGACTGCTTTGTCTATTGATTTAGCCTCACTGCGAACAATAGCCTCTCTATACTTATCGAGCACATTTTCGAGGAAAATTTCGAACACTAGGCTATCGTCAAAACTGTACTCTACTTTATCTCTAATGGCCAGGAATCTTTCTTTAAAAACCATAGGACTTTCCCCAACTCTCTGCTTAAGACCTTCTATTAATTTAAGGCATTCCCTAATACCACGCGCTTTCTTAGGGTACAATATGTTCAGTTTACTAGAAATACTTTTGAAACTGCTATCGTTACGGATACCCATCTCCTCTAAGCTTACCCTAACTTCAGGGGATAAAGCCTCGAACATGAGCAATGCTTTGACCTCAGGATCCCATTTGCCTACTCGAGCTTTAAGCTCGACTTCCCGAATGAAATATTCTAGATCAACCCCATTAAACACTGATAAGTTTAGCAAAGAATTCGCGAACATGATGGAGTACAAAAAATAATAATAAACCACTCAATCAAAGAAAAAAAAAAACGCACGTAAAAATTACAGGAATTTACACGTGCAGAACACCAGTAATCCTGGCAGGGCTCGCCAATGACAAAAGTTACTTGTACGGGTTAACACACAAATACAATATTAGGGCCTACAGTAAGAGTAACTTAAACACAGAAAAATCGTAGACTCAAAAGTACAACACAAAAAAAAGTAAATAATAAACCACAATTTGTTAAATAAAAAAAAAAAACAGTACTTAGCTTTATTTCTGCTTAGGTAGGGATCGGACCGGGGTTACACAGGTATGCGCCGAGATTGCCAGACAGGGATATAGCACGCAGAGAACACTTTAAGCGTCCCCACACGATAATCCCCCACACTCGCCTCGACTCATACCATAGCCCACTTTATATACAAACATGGCCACATTGGTCCAATGAGAATGCGGGAGAGATTTGTTCACAAACAAACGAAAACATAAATTCTTTCCACTAAAACCTGAGATAAGATATGATAAGATTGCAAATATTTGTCAATATAATTTGACATTACAACTAGTCTTGCTTTGTAGCGGCCATCTTCTTTCACTTTAAAGAGCCATTTAGAGGTCAGAATCTTCTTGTTTGACGCTTCATTTTCTTTTACTATTTCCCAAACTTCATTTTTGTCAAGAGACACTTTTTCTTCTTTTATTGCCTTTTTCCATTTTTCTTGATTTGGACCAGATATAGCTTCCGAGTAAGTTAGAAGAGCTGATTCTGTTGTTCCGTCCCGCTCTAAATAGAAGTCTTCATATCTTGATGGTGTTTGTAAACTACTTCTTGGTCTAAGATTATATTTTGAAGTACTTGGTTTTGTAGGGATATCTTCTTTGTCTTCAGAGACTTCTGATAGACTTGGTTCTTCATTTAATTCTAGTTGATCTTCAGATTCTTCTTCTGGTTCGACAATAGGTATTTTTCATCTTTATTTATGCATCCTTTATCTAAAAAGATTACATCTCTAGCTGTAAAGATTCGTTTGCTTTGTTCATCCCAAAGGCGATAACCATTATTTGGTGCGTAACCTATAAAGGTATATTTTTTACTTCTGTCTTCCAATTTCTTAACGTGTTTTAGGATTTTGACATAAGCTTCACAACCAAAAAGTTGTAAGTTTGACAAATTTGGTCTTTTGTTGAACCAAAGTTCTGCAGGGGTTTTCTCTAATTCTTGAGTAGTGCTTCGGTTCAGCAAATAGGCTGAAACCCTTACAGCTTCTCCCCACATGTATTTTTCTACACCAGAATCAATCAAAAGAGCTCTAGTTTTCTCCATCAGGGTTCTATTTAATCTTTCGGCTTTGCCGTTTAGCTGGGGTGAGTGAGGTATGGTGAGATCCATAATGATTCCTTTAGCTTTGCACCAGGATTTTATATCTTCATTTACATATTCTCCGCCATTGTCACATCTTATTTTTGAAACCTTTAGATTCATTTGGTTTTCTGCTTCTGTAATAAATTCTTTTAGATATCCTTTTACTTCATGTTTATTTTGTAACAAATACACATGACAAAAATGTGTGTAGTCATCAAGAAATGTTAGAAAATAGTTTTTGTTGTCATGGGTAGTGGGATCTAAAGGTCCACATACATCTGTATGGATTATTTCTAAAGGCCTTTTTGATTTTGTTCTAATGGAATTGAATGGCTTTCTTACCTGTTTAGCATTAATGCATGTTTCACAAATTTCATCCTGACTTATTTTTTCTATGTTTATTCCATTAACCATAGATTTTGATTGTTTTAAGCTTTAAAAACTTATGTGACCCATTTTTCTGTGCCATTTTAGCATTTCTTCATTTTGGGTAGCTGTTAGGTGAGATTCTTCAATTTCGGGGTTTTCTGTTTCTATATTTATTGTATAGAGTCCATTTTCCTGTTTTTCTCCTTCTAAAACTTTTTTTCCATTTTTTACGACAAATACCTTTTCATCTTCAAAGACGACTTTGCCTTTATTTCTGGTAATGGTACTTACAGATAGTAAATTATTTGTCAAGTTTGGTACAAACATCACCTCCTTGAGATCACATTTCTTCCCTTGAATTTCTCCGACTGATTTTGCTATTAGAGTTTCTTTCTTTTTTACTATTGATATTTTTGAGTTGCAATCTACCTCATCTAGTAAAAACTTTTTACCATTTACCATATGGCTTGTTGAGCCACTGTCTACAATGAATTCTAGCAATTCCTCATATTTACATTTTAAAATATCTCCTGCAAAAAAGGACAATATTTCTTCATTTTTGTTTCTGAAAAAGCAATCCTTTTCTTTATGATTTGTCTTTTTACAAATTCGGCAAGGAATATTTTCCTGGAATTTATTTTGAGATTTCTTAAATTATATAGCATTGGTCTTGAGTATGATTTGTCTCTTTACAGATGGTACACCATTTTTTATTTAGTCTACAATATTTTGCTGAGTGCCCGCTCTTTTTGCAGTTAAAGCACTGCTTTACTTTAGTAGCGCTGATGGCTATTCCCTCTTCAGGCTTTACTTTTTGTTTAGTTTCTTCAAGTGATAGTCTTGATATTAAGTTTGTTAACGTTTTCTCACTTTTTGGTGTCGAGTCCCATGCTGTGCTGAAGTAATTAAAGTAGTCTGGCAAAATGCTCAATATTTTAGAAATTACAAAGCTTTCCTCAATTTCTTGTTTTACATTATTTAGTTTGGAAACTAAATTTTGCATTCTGCTTATATTTGTTGCCATATCTGTATTTTTATCAAATTTGAACCCATGAAATTCTTGTAGTAATTTGCATTTTAATTGCTCATCTTCTCTTTGATAAATGGCTACTAATTTTTCATACATTTCTTTTGAAGTTTTGCAATTTAGAATATGTGTTAAAACATTCTTTTCAATGGTTAACATTATGTATTTTTGTGCTTTGGCGTCTTTTAGGCTCCATTTATCTTTTCCAGTTTCATCTTTCAAGTCTTCAAACAACGATTTTCCATTTACAATATCTAGAAGGCCATTTGCTTTGAAAATAATTGTTATCTGAAAATTCCATAAATCAAAATTTTCAGGATTTTTAAGTCTCACAATATTTGCGATATCTTCGCTGACAGCCATTTTTGTTTTTATTTATATTTTATATATATACTAGAGGATGTGCCCGGCTTCGCCCGGGTTTTACCCGAGTGAATGTTTGTCTAACGAACATTTGTTAAAACAATTCTCTAAAGATATATTTTGATAATTGTTGGCTTTTTATCTTACATTCATTCTTCATTGTTGGCTTTTTATATTACATTCACTCTTCATTGTTGGCTTTTTATCTTACATTCATTCTTCATTGTTGGCTTTTTATATTACATTCACTCTTCATTGTTGGCATTACAATCTTTCATTCACTCTGTTGGCTTTTTATATTACATTTACTCTTCATTGTTGGCTTTTTATCTTACATTCACTCTTCATTGTTGGCTTTTTATATTATATTTACTCTTCTTTGTTGGCTTTTTATCTTACATTCATTCTTCATTGTTGGCTTTTTATATTACATTTACTCTTCATTGTTGGCTTTTTATCTTACATTCACTCTTCATTGTTGGCTTTTTATCTTACATTCATTCTTCATTGTTGGATTTTTATATTACATTCACTCTTCAGTGTTGGCTTTTTATCTTACATTCATTCTTCATTTTTGGCTTTTTATATTACATTCACTCTTCATTGTTGGCTTTTTATCTTACATTCACTCTGTTGGCTTTTTATATTACATTTACTCTTCATTGTTGGCCTTTTATCTTACATTCACTTTTCATTGTTGGCTTTTTATATTATATTTACTCTTCATTGTTGGCTTTTTATCTTACATTCATTCTTCATTGTTGGCTTTTTATATTACATTTACTATTCATTGTTGGCTTTTTATCTTACATTCACTCTTCATTGTTGGCCTTTTATCTTACATTTATTCTTCATTGTTTGCCTAACGAATATTATATATTATGAAGTATAATAAAAAATGCTAAAGATTAGTTTTAATTATTAATCAAGATTGTGTGTGAATATGTGAGAAAGATGTAATATCGTTGTTGTTTTCTTGGCCGACTGTTTTACATATGGTGTTATCTTAAAATTGCTTGTTTTGAATATTTTTTTAGATTGAGTTGAATGAATTGCTGAATTTTTTTTTGTATTTATATATAAATAATATTAACTCTGTTGATTTTTTTTTTTGTATTTAATCGATAACAGCGAAGTTACGCATGTTAATGTTAGGGAAAAATATTTTGATGTTAAGCAAAACCTGCTCCATCTCGTTTTACATAAATGTTGAAAATTTGGTTGAAATTGATGCATTGTAACGAAAGTTTTTAGTGATGTCCTCTTATGAAATTTGCATTTTATTAATATAGATTTTACCGCGATTCAAAAAGAACCACGCTCTGCTACCATGTTGGGAATCTTTTATGGTTCAGACAATGAAACAACAAATAACAAGAGAGATAGAAAATAACATTTAACAATTTACATTACAATTACTAATTTTGTAAACAAAACCAACACTCCTTTGTTCTAGTTTTTATATTACAGTGTTGTCAGTCTAAAAGTATTTCAAGATCATTGATTTACTATTCTTCTTTTTTTTCCAACAATATGTTCCTTTTTGACTAAGTTTGTTTTGTTTATGTTGTAGTAATAGCTTAGAATATATTAAAGCTCAAATTTATTTTTTCATTCGTTAAGTTAATTAGTTTGTTTAATATCTTTGTATTTGAATAATAAATTTGTTTAAATTAATAAGCTGCTGTTATGCTAAATTAAAAATTCAAAAAAGTACAACAACTGGTAGCAGAGCGTGGTTAATTGTTATTGCGTCAGAAGAAAACAGCCTATTTTTTGAAGAAAGTTTGAGTACGATTATATATATTTTTTAAAATGGCAGAATATTTTTCGATGAATAGAATAGAGCCACTGACATCTTCTAATTACCACATATGGGCGCTTAATATATCAGCAATTTTGAGAAGCAAAAAATTGTTCAAAAAGGTGATCGAATCGCCTAAGCCTAACCGTGGAATGGCATATTCAAAGGAAGAAGTATTTTTAAAGAATGGGAGGATATAAATGATGAGGCGTTTGGAATAATAATAGTAAATATTAAAATAATAAAATAGTTTGTCACCTGAGCAGGCTGGCATATTTATAGGGGAAACAAATGCTAAAACTGTGTGGGATGAACTGAATTGTATCCATACTGGAAATATTGAAGAAAAAATAATCGACATTGGACTTGAATTGAAAAATATTCAAATGAGAAATAATGAAGGCATTGAGGCCTACATAACAAGGGCCAGAAATATTGAATCCAGAAGTGCTAACTTTGGACAGCCTATTTCACCAAGGGAAATGGTGTATCATGTAGTGAGAGGTTTGTTGTCAAAATTTGAAAATATAACAGCGGTTTTACGACCACAACGATCTGCGAGTCTCGAGGAAGTTTTCCAGGCACTTCAAAGAGGAAGAAATGAGGCTGAACTCAATAGGATTTCCTAAAGAAGGTCAATATGAAAAAGCTTTTAAAGCTCGAAATGACCGGGGGATACAGAGTACATGCAAAATTGAAGGGAAATGTCATACATGCGGAAAATTTTGGCACATTTCAAGAAACTGTTGGCATCGTCAAGATAAAGCGAACTTCAATAAACCAAAATGCAAATATCCACAAAATAATATGCAAACTAAGTCTTCATCATCTTGGAAAAATAACTCGAGGGAACATGCTAATGTAGCGAATGGTTCTGCTAACACTAAACATGCGTTTACTTCAGCGGAAATGATCTACTCTTCTTCACATCTACCTGAGAGGAGGATGCACACATTTGGAACCTTGATTCAGGATGCACTTCACACATGTCTCCTAGAGAAGATTGGCTTATCAACAAGATTCCTATTGACAATGAAATTAACCTTGCAGAAGAAGAAAGGTTCATAAAAGCTGAAGCACAAGGTGACGTGAAATTGTCTACATACACAAGTGAAGGTAAGCAAGATTTTGTGTTAAGGATGTACTCTATGTGCCTAGACTTAAATCCAATCTTCTTTCTGTCAGATGTCTGGTTAATAATGGAAATAAAGTATATTTTGAGAGAGGAATAGCTAAATTTATAACTGCAAAGGAGATTTGATAGCTGAGGCTAATGAAGAAGATAGAATGTTTATAATTAAAACTTTACCTAGAAATTTGTTAAGCACTAAAAATAATTGATTAAAAGCAGAAGATAAATGTTCAGCTAAGACAATGTGGCATAGAAGACTAGGACACGTGAACGAAGAATATTTGGATAAAATGATGAAGAATAATATGGTAAAAGGACTTTATTTTGATTGTCAACATCTCGAAAAATGCGAACCATGTATCCTTGGTAAACTAACCCAAAACCCTTTCAAAGCTATAGAGAATAATCATTCTGAAAGGCCATTAGAACTTATACAAATGGATCTCTGTGGTCCTATGCCAACCAAATCACTGGGTGGTGCAAAATATCTGTACGTTATTGTGGATTCGTATAGTAGACGTATCTTTGTATACTTCTCGAAATCAAAGGAGGATGCATTTGTTTTTTTTTTTGTAGAATTTAAAAATCATCGAGAAAATGAAACTAATGTTAAAATCAAAAATGTTAGATCGGACAACGTAACTGAATTTGCAAATAAATTTCTTTCATGAGTTTTTCAGAAATGAAGGAATACACCATCAAAGAACAGTTCCAACTTCCAAAAGCAACGGAATTGCAGAACGAACCAATCGCACCCTTCTAGATTGAGCTAGAACTATGTTATTTGATGCTAATTTACCAACTGAGTTTTGGGCGGAAGCCATTGCAACGCCGCTTATTTGAAGAATTGCACACCGGCCAAGAATAATAACATGAAAACTCCCATAGAGAAATGGACTGGACACAAACCATCAGTAGCACATTTAAAAATCTTTGGAAGTATTGCCTACTATTACATTCCTAGAGAAATCAAAGAAATAAATTTGACTCTAGAGCAAGAAAAGGAATATTCACCGGTTACTCCAGAGATAAAGAAAATCTTATAGAATATATATGATCCACAAGATGGAAAAATACACGAGTTCAAACAAAACATGAAAATTGAACAATATGATGTTAAAAATGCCTATCTCAATGCGGAACTAAAAGACGATGTGTACCTGGAACAACCTGAACAATTTGTTCAAGCAGGACAGGAAAATAAAGTGTGTAAACTAAACAGAAGTGTATATGGTTTGCCACAATCCCCATTCAAGAAGAGGAGAAAACTCTAATAATTGGGATTTATTTAGATGATTTTTTCATTATTGGATCGGATAGTACCATAATTAACAGAATTGTTAAGCAATTGGATAAGCAAATTGTCATTGTTCGAAAAGAAAAGCCTATATTTTTTCTTGGAATCAAAATTAAGGAATGAGAAAATTGTTTCGAACTTTCACAAAAAGCCTATGTTGAAAAGATTTTGAAGAAATTCAACCTTGAAGAATGTAATCCAGTAAAAACCCCTGGTGATCTTTTTCAAAATCTGGATAATCACCCAGATTCTTCTCCTGTGGACCCTAAACTTTACCAAGAAATGATAGGTTCCTTGATGTATTTATCAGTGAGAACAAGGCCCGATATAACATTTTATGTTAGTCAACTCTCCCAACACAGCAAGAATCCCAAAGTCATTCACCTTACTGCACTTAAAAGAATATATAGATACTTGAAGGGAACAAAAAGCTACAAGTTATGCTTTAACAGAATAAGAGGGAAAATTGAAGTCTTTACAGATGCTAGTTGGTCCTCAACTAAAGACTCAAAATCTTTTTCAGGATATTTAACTAAATTAGGATCTTCACTACTTAGTTGGAAATCCCAAAAACAACCACTGGTAGCCCTGTCAACATGCGAAGCGTAATTAATCTGAGTGGGCACTAAAGAGTTAAAATGGTTTATGAACTTTCTTTCTGAAATAGGTCATCAATCATGTGTTGAAATACCACTTGTTATGAAGACAGACAGTAAATCAGCAATAGACTGGATTAAAGGAACATCTCATCATTGTAGAACCAAGCACATTAACAGAAAATATTTCTTCGTGAAATATGAAGTCTCAAAGGAAAATTTGAGGATCTCCTTCGTGAACTCAGAAGCTCAAGAGGCGGATCTTCTCACCAAGAGGCTGCCGGGAGACAGAATTCAGAAACTGCTTGTAAATATGGGACTTCTTTTTGGACCTAATTTTGATTTGCTCATCAAAGGGGGGAGTTGTTGAAATTGGTAAACAAATCAATTTAAAATAATCTGTGATGTCAAATATGTTTCTTTTTGACTAAGTTTGTTTTGCTTATATTGTAGTAATAGCTTGGAATATATTAAAATCAATTTATTTGTTCATTCGTTTTGTTAATTAGTTTGTTTAACCTCTTCTTGTATTTGAATAATAAATTTGTTCAAATTAATAAGCTGCTGTTATGCTAAATTAAGAATTCCAAAAAGTCCAACAGAATGTTATAGAAATATGAAGAATTAGGTAAGTATTATATAATTATTTATTATATTGTAATGTTCTGTTAATAATTGTCTGATATTATATCCAATAAATATGTAAATCGATAATTAAAGAAATATGTAATCATATAATTGCAATATTTTGTTAATATCTGATTCGAAATAAAATTAATTAATTTTATGTTAATCCTTTCGATAATTGTGAAGAAGTATGTAAATTTATAATTGTTGATATCTCGACCCTCAAACTAAGATAAATTTAAATGTGTATATGTCGTGTTGCAAATGATTATGTTGACTTACTTTGTGTGATGTGTTTATCCTGTCGATGTCTGTAAGATGGTATGTTTGGTTAGATTTAGCCGTGATAGTCAAAATGGTCAGAGTGCTTTCAGGCGTCGATGAATCATCACCAAAAGACGAAAAATGTTGGATGTTACCTCAGAGAGGGAGAGAGCGGGTAGCCGGCGCCGATCAAGGAGGGTGTGATCTATTCTAGAGCCAGAGGGGAACTGTTTGTAATCCGACTATGTTTTTCGGAACGACGGTGTAATCGGAGACCTTTCTCCTGTCTGGCGCCGGCTGTCACTTAATCTAATTTTATTTTTTCGTTTTGTATTACATAATGGCCAAACTGGCGAGTTGAGTTGTGTCTACAGTTTTGGTTGTTAAACTATAACTATGTTATATATTGTGAAATATGAATGCATCGCCATTTGGAAAGGATGCGCGGGGGGAGGCCCGGGAACAGGTAGCGCGCTACCTGTTCCCGGGCCTCCCCCCGCGCATCCTTTCCAAATGGCGATGCATTCATATTTCACAGCCCTCCCTCCAGGATGTCGACAGCGTCCTCGCTGTCCCAGCTATTGTAGTCTCCGGTCACCAGCTGTTGGCTAGGATCTCTGTAGGGCTTCATCCGGAGCACATGGACGACGTCCTTCTGGCTGCGTCTCCTCCGTCTTGAACTTTGTTCCAGAGCTTTGCCGTATGTCATCTTTGCATACAACACGGCCCAACAAGGAAGTACCAGATTTTCTCCTTTCTTTTTGGTTCATGGTCGCGAGGCCGAGACCTTCCTTGATGTCCTGCTGCCTTACGAAGACGAAACATCGGATCATGACTTTGGAGGTCAGATGGTAACCAAGGCAGAAGAAGCACGGCAGCTCGCTCGGATACACATTTTGAGAGCCCAGGAGAATAACAAGTACCATTACGACCAGGTGCATCGATCTGTTGAGTACCGTGTTGGGGACCTCGTCTGGGTGTTCACCCCTGTTCGAAAGACAGGGTTGTCCGAGAAATTACTAAAGAAATACTTCGGGCCGTATAAGATAACGAGGAAGGTGTCGGAAGTGAATTATGAAGTGGAAGCTCTGGAACAAAGTTCAAGACGGAGGAGACGCAGCCAGAAGGACGTCGTCCATGTGCTCCGGATGAAGCCCTACAGAGATCCTGGCCAACAGCTGGTGACCGGAGACTACAATAGCTGGGACAGCGAGGACGCTGTCGACATGCTGGAGGGAGGGCTGTGAAATATGAATGCCATTTGGAAAGGATGCGCGGGGGGAGGCCCGGGAACAGGTAGCGCGCGCTCAGAACGAACGGCTCGCGCGCCGCGAGCCTGCAATAATTAAAACTTTTGTAAACATACTGCGCTAGCTCCCGTTATTCTCTTCTTTGTAACCTTACTTTAAATAAACTATATTTAATCTCAACATCGAATTGTCCTTATCGCCTTGTTTATTGCTATTTAATTTATTCTACTCTACACAATATGATGATTTCAAGTTTATATTTAAATATATTACAACATATATAGATTTTTAATTAAAAAGGCATATATTGGATCGAAAAAATAATTTATTTTACCAATATTTCAGCTGGCTGAACGCCAATCTTTATCAAAGTGTTATAACATTTTAAAGTGTGTCAACAACAAACTCAGCGCCACATAACGTGAACAGCATTAAATTTTTTAAACATATTTTGTTATATTCAATGGGGAGAAAAATTTAATAAATATATTTATATTATGAACAAAATAAATTTTGTAAAATATGGGTGTGATTATTTTGAAAATTAACAATAACGCCAATTTTATATTTTAAAATTATTTGTACTATGTGTAAAAATATAGATTTTATATAGATTTCTGTATTTATAAAAAAGGTAATTATGATTGTTTATAAACAAATATGTCTGATACTGCCCATTGATCTAGCTGTCAGACTACTAGAAAACAACATGTTATCTCTCTACTGTGTTTGTTTACTTCCCATTTCTGATTCCCCGGATTAAACTGCAGCTTCAACATTCTTATAATCCAACACTTTCGCAACAATGGTTAGTCTGCTCAAATATAAACATGTTAAAAGGTTAAGGAAGTTGTACGTTTTAGCATGTATATCGGGATGCATTCAATAACGCTGAAAGATATTACAGTGGCCTTTATTGAAGACACGCGACATACCAAATGTGAACAAAATTGCATCTGTCCTCTTTGAAAAAAAAATACAAAATGAGTTTACAGAACAAAAACCTTAGAGTAATCATCAAGATCAAAAATAGGAAAATGCATATCAATTAAATAAAAAGAAGAACACAGAATGGAGAAATTTTTACTTTTTAACGACGCGGCCGCAGGCAACTTGCAACAACACCGATTAGAAGGAAGCTAAAATGATCTGGTTGTAACTCAGACACGACCATATTCTTCTTTTCGATAAGGTTTGCTCTATAAGGATAAGTCAGAGATTGCATCGCTTTTCGGCCTTTTGGCTAAGATCAAAGTGTATATCAGAGTTTTCAAGATTCACAAAGGAAATTTCATAGAACAAAAGTGATAGAGAAGTTAGTGCTTAAAGTAGATCCAACAATGGATTGATCTCTAAGTAACAATAGTCTTTTTTTTACTAAAATTTGGATTTTTTTATTATTTCAAATAAATATGCTTATATATATACCTTAATGAGAAGCTTGAAAATAATTTTAAATTTGCACATAGGTGAAAATATATACTTTCTATTATATTTAGAGATCTTTAATAATTGTATTAATTTATAAATACGATTGGGCAATATTTCAAATGTCCAAATATAAATTGTATGTAAATTTGTATATAATTTGTATGTAATCGTTTATTAATAAACCATAATGCTGACAAGGGCCAACAGTCCGAAACTCGTTCGTGGATGGCTTTTTTTAATTTATAAAGAAAATTACATTGCCCTTAGTTATTTAAACAAAATATGTTATTGCTGGACTTTACAGAAATCGACCACTGACTGTTGTCGGATTTATATATAAAAATAATAAGGTAAATTCATTTTACTAGTTGATCAAACTTATATACGTCCTAAAAAAAGCCCTATAACAGTTCTATAAATATAAAGAGAAAATTAAAATTGTAAAATATGGTATTATATATTATCTTCGCTGTGATATTCATTCGACTGACCTAAGGCATTTCAAACCGTTCGAGAAAATGCCTGGAGGAAATTGATTTAAAAACAAAGGTCGCCTCTCCCATCAAAATAGACGCTAAAACCAAGAACCATCTATTAACGGTCTACCTAAACTAGAGGACTCAGATCTCTGACTAAGCATAACCACCAGCTTTGGCAAAATGAGAAGCCCTTTTTCAGAGCAGACAAAAAGGTCAGATGTTGATATTGAAAACAAAAAAGGAATATTCTTATCAGGAAAACATGTGCTTTTTAATTGGCAGCCCGAAACGCGTACATGGTTGGA